>CAJQUW010001976.1:0-368586 GCA_907163375.1 Prostheceraeus crozeri | reverse complement strand
ACTAGGTGAAACGGGATTTAGTCCATTGGAAAGTAACATTTCCAAACTATTTCGAAAAGTGCTTTTTCGAAGATTTTACCAGTTTCACAAATATTTTGTTTGTATGATAACTCTCAATGAAACGCATACATTTTCACTTTTAGTACACGATAATGGCACTTAAGCCTAATCAGATCAAGGAAATTATCTATAATTGTATTCTCATTTAGTCCTGATGTCGATGCGATATATGTTTGTCAAAAGTTATCAATAAGATAAAAACAATAATAGTGACAAAATATAGCTAAGTAAGAGAAATATTGCCGAAATTTTAAAAGATATTGAGAAATATAGCTTCATGCAGTTTACAGGTGACTTTATCGTACCTGTGCTTACTAGCTTGATCCTGCTAAAAAACGTAGGCCTTTATATAGAGAATTCATGCAACACTAGTGTATCATCAAGTCGAAAAGTAGTGAGCCATGAATGAAACATTGCATTTGAATTGCCCAAGTTACATTCTTGATAGAAGTCATATGTGTGTGAAGTCAAATCTAATAATCCGTCTGATGTAGAGAATACATGCAATCTCAATGATTAGTTTAATACATGTGCATCATAGCATGCATAATATGCACTTAACTTGCTACTAGTAGGAGTAAGAATACCTATAACGAAATACTTGAAAGCTAAATCAGGTGCAGATTTTAAAAACTTGGGTTTCAAAACCTAATTCAAATTAATTAAATTCAAATTCTAACTAATTTCAAAGCCTTGGGCTTTGGTCTTGGGTTTCTGACCCAAGTTTGCGAAAAAGGTTGGGGTCAAACAACCCAAGTTTTTGTCCAACCTTGATATGGATGCCGTCTGCATTTCTACGAATACTATTGAAGACGGAATAAGAAATGTCGATCTCACAATCTTCTATCTCCTACATTTACTAAATCTTCGCAACCATTAAATAAAACGTGCTGCACCTAAAAGAAATTCTGTGAATATCATCATGTGATCAGGACAGTCTGTTTGTTTATCTGTATCAATAAGTATAGGTCGCACCATCAACGACTGCACGGGCGCGCAGCGCGTGTTTAATTGCAAATGGTGTAACCGAATTGTCACCAGTCTCCTGAAAAGCTCACATCATTCTTCAATGTGTGAGTTGCATGAATCATAGATATCAGACAGCGTGATCAAATATTTCTGAAACCGTTTCTAAACTATCGGCAGGCAGATTTTTATTAACAAATTGGATAGTCGGCTTTTCAAAGACTCACAGCGCACAATTGCGACCCAAGAGTGCTGCATTTAGGAAGAAATTCATGACTCGCTGTCTATCTCTCTAGTGTGCTATATATCCGCTTGTAAGATAACTTTAGGATAACTTGCAATTGCTGTTGTTGTGATGGGGGGGACAAGATTTCTATTTCACGATTGATTTAATAGAGTGCATTTTTCATTGATTATGCTACTCTTCAGACAATCCCAAGCCAAAGACAGTCAGACTAACCATCAATGGTTCAGACGAGTGTTACGCATCAGGGCACAAAAATTCAGAAGGATCTCTGTGTTTGAAGCTCATTCATTTTGAACCTGGTTGTTAAGATAGATTCCAGGCATAGAGTAAGTATATATAGGTAGAGTATCGACTCAAAAAGTATCTGTATACAGTGAAAATTTTTACATCAAAAGATTCAGTTTTTTGCGGAGATTACGTTCCCGTGGTCCAAAAAATTATTTGAGCAGTTTTGAAAGAAGTCAACATTTTGCCAATTTATATACTACCGAGATGACGTCCCCATATAAGTAGCATGACACAAGTTGGATATCGTAAGGAATGAATATTTGCTAATTAGCATCGTAACTGAGCGGAAATTATGCTGATGATCAAGGAAATCAAATGAACGGCATTATAATGGAAGTCTTCATGAAAAGTTGAGATCTTATTGTGCTGTCGTGGCTGAAATTTCATGTTTTTAATTCAATTTTAATCGTCATGAATTTATGATTCACTAAATCAATGTTTCAGTCGTTGAATCTGAATAGTGATGTGGACCCATTTACATCTTTCAAAGTTAATTGAAATCATTGTCTTTGATTCTGTTATTTTGCTCTACCAGTGGCAGGTTGCTTATGAAATCATCACGCTTAAGAAGATTCTTTTGAGGTTCGGCATGAAAGCAATAGCAGGTCATCGAGTTGCCAATTTAACAAACATTACCTCTGCTGTCCAAATATTACCTAAGGCTGTCATGAGACGGACGTCTTGTAGAATAATATCATCTCCTTCTGCTTTATGCTATCATGATCAGTCTGCAAAGCTGTATAAATGTGCATATCTCACATTTGGAAACAATTCCGACTGTATCCCCCTTGAGTTCATTTAATAAAATCGAAGGTGTATACACATTGGGGATATTATAAATGCGGAGTTACCACTCTACCTAATATACTTACTCTATGATTTCAGGTATAGTTTCAGGAAATACATAGAAATTGGTTACATGCTGTGCATTTTTCCACTTGCAGGATACACGCACTTGTCACATATGCATTCTTGTCAGTCTCACAGATGTGGGTGCAAGTGAATTAGTACACGCTGGGCAGTGACTTCTTACACCGCTACTGTGCGACAGCATCGGTATTATGATGTTTCCATTATCTTTAGAAAATCGGGCAAATTTCCCACTACGAGGAATATCACATTTCTGCCTACTCTGGAAGATGTCTGCTTTCAAAGCACAATCATGATCATCAAACTGATCGTTTTGTTTAAGGTACCCATTTGTGAATGCTTAACAACAAGGGAAAGGGCATTTTTCTTGTGTGTAATCTGTCTCTTGTGTGTTGATCTACTGCCACTTTTATATAAACAGACATAAACAGTTGTAGAACCTGTGTCTGGTGCAAAATGAACCATGTGCGCTCTTCAAAACGAACGGACGAAGCGGCGAGCAAAGCAAAGCGTCTTTTCCGTTGTTATTGAGCTGTCATAAGAATGACAAGTCTCATTTTGAATGATAAATGAATGTTGGAAGCACAGAAAGAGATTCACCTGCGCGCGCTTCGGTTTCCTAGAAGGGAAGGGTTGTATGTAACCTTAATATCGAAATGGCACATTACAGAAGTAGACAACTTGCTCCTTCTCGAATGGGTAATTTGTGGATCGCTTGCTATTGGAAATGGCAAACAATAAGCTGTCAGCAGAGGACACCAGAGCCAGTGAGAGATGCGTGCGTGCTGTGATATCACTTCGAACACACCAAAACACACATCGTCTGGCTAGTATTTAATTCAGTGTATACACTTTACAGTAAGAAATGCCGAGGAGAGGATGTAAATTTCGTACGCCTGCTACTTTCTTTAATAATGATCGGAAGGGCCAACATTATGGAGAAAACTTGTGCACAATGATCTGAATTCTTCGAATCTGAAGGAATTTTGGCAATCGAAGCACTTTGCTGGAACTCACATTAATCTGCAAGCGACGCACGACTTTTTTCCTATCTCTGTAAGGTATAAAGAATTCCTTTTTGCCCACTTAATAGGTTCCTCGATATGCCGTCGATTTCGAATTCATCACACTTCTAGCAAACCGAAGCAGATAAACAAAATATTTAATTCTGTGGTTAGATCATTACATTGTCAAGTGCACCAAACTCGGAAGTACATGAATCTGCACAAGCAAATGGGATTCTGCGATGTTGACTTGCAAGATGACAGGATGTATCACTTAAGATTTGTCATTTTAGTGATGTTGGATGACAATCCACAAATTGAAAATAATAAGAAATTGGTGCGCAACAACGTCAGTATCTGTCGCACTGTGTCATGCTATATTCTAGCACTATATTTTTTCGATTAGCAATTATGACAACTGAGTACTACTATAAAAGGATAAATTACTCCAGCTATGTCGATTTCACGTTGCAAGGGACATAGCGTTAGTCTCGGGAAGTGAGGTTAGGGCTACTGAGAATGACGCGTTCTTAGTCTGCAGTCTTAACCTACTCTACCGACTCATAGACAACCTCGCATCTAGGCTGTGATATTCAAGCAGTATACCTACATCTGAGTCACGAATCCACAGCTTGTCTTTATTAATTCCGAGAAAACAGCCAAATGGTCGATGCACCAATCTGATTCAGTCCAGAGTAACTAAGCTTGAGATAGGTCAATTCAAGTAGGTATTGATTTATGCGCAGATGGTTAATACTGGCTTTCAAAACAAGGATGTGAACACAGTATAGGCGGTTTACCTTCACATTTTTGCCTTTTATCTATCGGAGCAATAACCTAATATGACCAGACCAATTCCTAAGCATAATGAAAAGCATCTGACGATATAAATGCATAATGCACAAAGTAGCGATAGAAGCCAAGCTTCGAGGAAAGCATTTTCAAGCTCAAAGCGACCAGGAGGTGTTCTTCTAAGGATAGCTTGATCGCTCATGCGCATCACAGTAATCGATATTTGACCATAGATTTACTCCCATCCACCTAGACCTATTGCATTATGAAAACTTGATTTTTCTCAGCGTTGATATTCACTACGGGATCGCTCTATTAATTTCTTTGCTTCACCGAGGGTAATTTAGGTGGAGAAAACTGACGAAGAAAGAGAAAGAAAGAAGTCAACCACAAAAGTAAGTACGTTGGTGAACAATACCTTCAAAGTGTTTGAATTCAACTTTGCCTTGAATTTTATCTGTGTTTTACATTATCGCAATTTTGCTTCTACTTCTGCTTATTTTTAAAGTAATGTTTCTTTTAAGGACATTTGACTGTCAAGAAGATAATGCAACACGTATCCGAATTGTGATTAATGCTCTTGCGGTCTGAATAGCTTCTAATAGCGGTTTCTTAGTTTGAGGACGAGCAAATGCGCATGAAAGCTGGTGAAAATACATATCATTTATGAGAAAACAGATTTTGAAAGATTAATTTATATAAAACTCACAAAATTTTGAGAGACAATTTGAGAGTGATTTTGAGACAAAATCGTCATTCAAACAAAGGTCAGAAATCTATTGGAGTATATGCATGAAGATGCATATGAGCTGCTTCCTGAAAGCTCAGCACTTGCTAACGAAGGCACCAGATGTTTCCACAATCTAACAGAAACAGTCTTCAAAATCTCAAACATTGTAAGAATTTCATAATCAAACGAACTCAAAGTCCTAAGGAATGTAAGATTTTCATTCCCATTACACCTCAGAGAGTCACTTTCATCCCAAATGAAAATTAGCTTTCTGTGTAAAGTGAATACAAGGTGAAAACTGCATTTCCCGGATTTTCAGGTTTAGAGCAATCAATTTACAGAAGGGTTGTCCAAAATGTGGCCCACGGGCCGCGTGCGGCCGACGTCCTCTTCTAGAAATATTGAAAATTCACTTCACTTTAAACATCTATAGACGCATGTTGTAAAATGATTTTGTTTTTTCTAAACTGCATTTTTCAAGCTGCAAATTTGTATTTCACAGTAGTGATTTCTATTGCTTTGTTGAAACCCTTGATACCGTGATTGCGGACCTCGGCAAGCAATTCTAAGATTTCCGGCAATTTGAGAAAAGTTTTCAATGCATTCAAAGCTCCACTGACGGCTTTTACATCAGAAACAGCTTGAATTATGTGACATGCAATGCAGTCAGTTTTGCTAACCAAAGATACTCTGCCAATCAACTAGTTTTGGCCTCTTCTTTCTGAAGATCAGTACCGAAATTTACGCCGCTTTGGATTACGCTTTCTTTCTATCTTTGGAAGTGCATACCTTTGAGAGACAGCATTTTCTCCAATGAAGTCGATCAAACCCAGTGAGAGAAAAGGCCTCTGAAGCAGACATCTTTTGAGGCACACCCATCGCACTAATTAATAGGTAACCTGTGCCGTTTTTATAAGACATTTTCTATGGATGATTTTGGAAAAATTCTTATCTCAAATGTTTTCAAGCTTTCGTCATATGCTTTCAGACGAATATCAGGACATTTTAACATTTACTTCGTTTGCAATGCATCTAATATAGACGAAAATAATGAAGAAGTTGATTAATATGAACAGTAGCCGCGGTCTTGTTTCCTTGCCGAGTTTAGACAACCCTTATTTACAGGCCTTAAGAGGTAAAATCTCGATCTCATTCATTGGAAGACTACTTCCCATAAATATTGTTCATTTAGTAAGAACATCACCGTCAGTAATAATTAAATTGCCTACATACAACTTTGAACTGAAGTGATTAATTGAAATGATTATTCAAACCAAGTAAGCGAGGTATACTTCAAGAAAATGAAATTATTTGTAATACAGAGTGGATACGAGCACATGCAGCTCTTCGATTTCCTATACAAAAGAACCAGATTTGTGATTATGGAGTTGCCCATCAACTGTATCTTCATGAAAGATCTTTGTCCCTGTTTTTAGCCCTATCCATACCGGGCACTGAAGCGCACCAATATCCCGAGGGGAAGCGACGTATTCACCCCCCTCCTAAACCCTTGAATAGCTGAGACTAATGAATTAATGAACAGGCTGTTTCAAAAAGTTTTTGACTCGACAAGTCAGCATAGAAAACTTTCAATAGAATCCCCCAAACCACTCGAATGGTTGCCATTTCTGGACAGAAAAATACAAATAAGTGAGAATGAAATACTTATCCTTGGTACCACAAAAAGTGCCATTCAAGTATAGTTCTACGAAACGATTCATTCCTACTGAGCCACGAGAAATTCAACTTCATGCAACACAGCATTGATAACTTAAGAATGAGGCTTAATAATAGTGAATAATACTGACTTCGATAAAATTTTAGAGGATAGCCTAATGGCTTTAATAAAAGAGAGCTCACATTAATAAGAACTATAAAGAATAAAATGGATGAAGATATAATATAGATTTCTAATTACCATTCGCAAACTATCGTTGCAATCGAAAAATAAACAAAGTTATCTAGAATTTTATACCTGAACCATTGATAAATTACGATGGCTGTCAGACAGCATTTTTTCTTGAGAATGAATTCCAGTATATGCAGTATAAATGTAAAGATTTAATAAATACCAAATTCAAATTTATATCGTTTTGTAGTTTATCAATGCACTTACTCAAGATGTGGTGAATTCTGCATAAATAAAGCTGCTTGAACGGTTTAGACCAGTCACCAAGAACACAAGCGTGATACAGAAAATAAGAGCAGCGGTAGCGCTCTATAACAACATATAAAAGATAAACACGACAGGCTAGGAGGCTGAAAAAGCTTTCAGAAGAGGGTCGACAGCTTTCAGGTCGGTTTTGCTAGAAAACTGTTCAACACACGAGACAAGACGCAATTAGACAACACTTATTTTGTATCTCAACAAAAAAGCTTGGAATGATATTATGCGCGCAAGTTATCACTTCAAACAGTTCAAAATGAATAACGCGTCAATTCTTGAAAGAATTATGACGAGATTTGTCTTTGTTTATATTTTTATAGAATTTCAAAAATTATAGAAAATTCCAAATTTTCACTGTGTCTGCCGTTTTGAAAACATCTGTTTACTGAACATGCAGCAAAAGCAGGGTGAATATCTTCGAACTCACTTTTTTACTAAGCATTCTACCTTACATCAAGACACAATTAGCTTCTAGCCACGTTGCAAAACACTAATTATATGATGTTATTTTGTATACGTCCAATATCGGAACATTGGTGAAAATGATGTCTTTTAGGGAAATATACTAATGAAGACATCATTAAAATAGTATGAGCCTCGTCTGACGATGAAGCCGGTATTGATGTGGGGTCTCATAGCGGGATGATAGCGGGATGCCACTCACGGATAAAGTTTTGTGAATTCGGACAGCTCCAAGGGAGTCTGTGTCGACGAACAAAAATAATCCAATGATTCCGCAATTTGCAATCATAGTTTGAAGTGAATTTTGCGAGGAAAGCCAGTTCGCTATGGCCGCTAAGTGTAGATGCTATGTTGTGGCTACGGATATCGCTACAATTTTGATGTACGAGCGTATTTCATTGTACTCCGTATATTATGGAAGAGAAGAATCGACGACTGCTTATAATGACGCGGCGTAAGACCTCACAAGTTGATTTTAGTATATCTGTTCTTGAAGAACCCCCCCAAACCAGGGATGCGGAGTCCTATCATTTTGATAGGACTCCGACTCCGGGTGGCCAGTATATAAAGCCTAGTATTTTGAAAAATTAACTGGTAACCTACATCATAGATCATTATAGGCTTACCTGAACCTATCTTTAGTGATCATTTCTGTATCAATTATCAATCATTTTCGATGAAAGTTTGTCAGATGTCGCTTTAAGTTGGATGCATGCGACTCGGCTCCTCCCATCTTCTTGATGTGTGCTTCACACGGTTTTTCTCCAGTCTCTACCAGGCAGGAAATCCCCCATCCTTCTTCAAAACACACACTTTCGATTTTAACATGCGCTTTGGAGGAGACATCACACACGATTAGCGTGAGGGTAGGAGGTAATGTTCTCAAACAAACCAGTATTTCATTTTTGTCTCTGATGTGACCTTTGGATCTTAGGTGTGATCGAGGCTAGGAAGGCTTGTCTTCTCTACTGAATCACCGAGTGAAAAGACAATCCTTTTTTACTATCACGGGTCATTCCCTCAATTATTTCAAGCTTTACATGCAGCAGTGTCTCTGTACTTTTGTTTGACGGAGAAAGTTGATATCAAGACAGTGACAGCTCAGCTTATATGCACGAGAATAAATAATTTGTTTGTATTATATTTCGGGTCTAGTTATAGGCCGGAGTCCGGATCATCCAACCTCGGAAGAAGCAACAGGGGAACCGTCTATGAAGTGGGTTGCTCTGTCTCTTTTGTAGGATGACAAAATAATAAAGTAGTGTCTTGCCAGCAACACTGTGCAGGACCAGAGCCAATTGATAAATGTACCAGCTGTGGATTAAAGGAAAAATCATTATGTCCACTGTTCCGAGATTAAAGGTGGTGGAAGAAAATAACAAACAGGTAGGAGTTGATTTACCTGACAATATGCTTGAAGCAACAGGATTCAACTCACAAGCTGAAAGTGGTAGGCCTCTTAGCGCATTATCAACAGCTTCATCGAAGTAGCCCTGTTTAGCGCTTGGCAAATCCATCAAAATGTCGGACTCAAATTTCATTGACACCATTTTTGAGAATGACTGCAAAGTTTTTACAACATGAAAGTCAGGCGCCCTCAAGAAACGTACGTAGTGAAGGCCCAGCTGCAAAGATTCTCCAAGAGATGCGTCGTGCTGTTCACCACTGACCTGTCACATAATTGAATCAAATACCTTGTGGTCAATGTGAGAGGAACACAGCATAAGGATGCAAGACTTCCAACCACAGGATTAAATATTTTGTTCATCTGCTTCGGTTTGCTAGAAGTGTGATTAATACTAAATTGACGGCACATCGAGGACCCTATTAAGTGGGCAAAAAGGAATTCTTTATACCTTACAGAGATAGGAAAAAAATCGTGCGTCGCTTGCAGATTAATGTGAGTTCCAGTAAAGTGCTTCGATTGCCAAAATTCCTTCAGATTCGAAGAATTCAGATCATTGCTCAAAAGTTTTCTCCATAATTTTGGACCCTCCGATCATTATTAAAATAAATAGCAGGCGTGTGAAAATTACTAGTTCACTTGATGATTTCACATCCTCTTCTCACCATTCCTTACTGTATAGTGCATGCACTGAATCGAATGTTAGACAAACGAGGTGTGTTTTTGATGTGTTAGGACTAATTGCTAGTGAGCTGTGCAAACACGAGGAAGAACAAGTCAGCGTGGATGGACAAACATGTGTGTATTCCCTGCCCATAGCCCAGAGTACATGAAGGAGACATTAGGGGAAACACGCGAACAGTTAGAGCCAATGATAAAGAGTCAGGGGAGAGAGAAGAGAGAGAGAAAGTCAGTCACATCATCATCTCCCTCCTCGAATTCCGTGTGGATAGCGGATAGGCGGAAGACCACGGGATTTCCTGTTCGATCTTCTCCGTCGAGCTCCTTCGACTCCAATCTCGATTGCTTGGCGGTCTTCACGATGACGGACCAAGCTCCTCGCGTTCCATCTGTTGCCGTCAGATAGCAGATACGTGTAGTGTCCGCATACTTCAGTGATGCGCCGTGGTTCGGAGAAAGGTGAGAGGCCTTTCGGGACATGGGGTAGTCGAACGCGCACCCAGTCGTTGATGCGAAACGGACCTCTGTAGCGTGGCTTTTGCTGAGGAGATTGATCGTCGTTCTCGCGGGTAATCGTAGGTGCTGATTCGTTGGTAGGCTTTCGGCGGGCAGGCTCGTAATCCGTGCGGATTCGACGCTTGAAAAATGCTTCAGCTGGAGTCTCGCCTTCAGGAGTCGGGCTGGTTGATCGATAACTCATTAGCAGCTCTTGAATTCCTGAGGCGAATTCCTTCTTCCCTGAAGCGAACGTTTGTACACCGTGTTTCAAATAGCGGTTGAAGACTTCAACTTTTCCGTTTGGTCGAGGATCGTAGACGGGCGTTTTCCAATGCAGGATGTCTCGTTGTCGTAGAAACTCTTCAAAAATTCCAGAGCAGAATTGCTTGCCATTGTCTGACACTAAGATTGACGGATTGCCGTAGCGAGAAAATAATTCTTGAAGCCAAGAGATCATTCGACCGGAAGTTATGTCACCGGACAGGAGGACTTCCGGGAATCCGGACTTATAGTCTATGACCACTGTCAGGAATCGCTGATGACTTGGCGCGTTGGCGAACGGACCGGTGATGTCGATAGCTACTTTGTGCCATGCCTCGGTTGGCAGCTCAATTTTCGTTGGTTGCACGACGGTGGGTTTGTGGGACTTACTGCTGTCTCCGCAGGCGGTGCAATTTCGGACTAAGTTCTCGACATGCGAGTCCATTCCAGGCCACCAGTAAATTCGTCGTAGCTGCCGCTTTGCACGAACAATACCAGGATGTCCAGCATGTGCGACGTTGAGGATAGTCCTGCGCATGGAAGTAGGCACGACAATTCGAGAATCACTCCGTATAAGTAGGTCGCTCTCGATGCTGAGTTCGTCTCGGACATTGTAAAAGGGGTAAATGTCCGGGGAGAGGTCATTTTTCGCAGGCCAGGATGATTTCACGAATGTCATTGCTGCTTTCAGGGTGTCGTCTCGAAGGGTTTGCTTCTTCAATTCGTCGAGAGATATCGGGCTGCTCATTAAACTTGCAATTGTGGCGGTAGTCTCTGATTCCTCATCCACGATCGCGTCTTCTTTCTTTGGATGGCTTGAGGTAAGCGGCTCAAAGCGTCGGCCATGTAGTTGGTGTTGCCTTTGATGTAGCTCACGGAGAAATCAAAGCGAGACAAGCGTTCACGCCATCGGATGAATTTAGTGGACTTTCGGGTGGAAGTGTGATGTTGGAGGAGAGTTGACAGAGCGCCATGGTCAGTTCGGAGAGTGAAATGGCGGCCTAGCAGCAATTTTTCCCAATGCTCTACGGCCCACAAACACGCGAGTGCTTCACGCTCGTTTGTCGCGAAGTTGCGCTCACGATCCGAGAGCGTATGTGAGGCGAATTGAATCGGCACTTCAATATCATTTTTCTGCTGCGAGAGCCGCGCACCGAGTCCAATGTCGCTTGCGTCGACCGTAACGATTGTTGGGGCATGGGATCAAAGATTGAGAGTTGTAGCTCCTCCGAGATCGACTCCTTTAAAGTTTGGAATGCCCTCTCTTGGTCGCAACCCCAAGTGAAAGCTTGGTTCTTGCGGGTGAGACGTCGGAGAGGCTCCGCCAAGTTCGCAAGGTTGGGGATGAAGTTAGAGAGGTAGTTAACCGCGCCCAGGAAGGATTGCAGTTGTTTTAGGTTCTTCGGCGGTGGTGCTTGTTTGATGGGTCGGATCTTGTCGGGGTTGGGACGGACACCATCTTTGTTCAATCGGAAGCCGAGGAACGTGGTTTCGGAGACGCATAGCTCGCACTTGTCGACGTTGACGCGGAATTGTTTGTCGGACAAGGCTTGAAAAACGTTTTGCAGAGCTACATCATGCTCTTCACGAGTCTTGCCGTAAACGAGAATATCGTCAATGAAGGCAATAGAGTTGTTGCACTTCTTAAGGGTTTCAAAACACACTTTTGAAACACTGACGCGGCGTCGCGCAGACCCATGGGTAGTCTGTTGTAGGCCATTAACCCAAGCGGTGTTATCGTTGCAGTGTATCGGCGACTGCTTTCGTCCAAGAGTATGTGAAAATACCCTTTTCGTAGGTCGATTTTTGAAAAGAAGGAGGCACCGCGCAATTGAAGGAGCAGATCCTCGAGGAGAGGCAAAGGATGTCGATCAGGAACAATGTAAGTGTTAAGTGGAGAAAGGTCACTTGTAATTCTGACACCTCCGTCTTTCTTAGACACGACGACCATACCGTGAGCACAATCGGATTTGCTGATAGGAGACCAGATCCCACTGTCGATCATACTCTGAATCTCGCGCATAACAGCATCACGTTTGGCCAAAGGAACAGAGCGAAGTTTGGTCACGTGAGGTCTGAAAGTCTCGCTCACAGAAATTGTATGCGTGTAGTCTGGGAAGGTCCCAAGGTCGTTGCTTCGCAGAGAAGGGAAGTTATCGAGCGCACATTCTGTTGACTTGTCTGCTGCGCGTACGCACGCGCTTGTAGAGCGAACACTCAAGATGTTGCCGCGGTCGTCACAGATTCTTAGTCCAAGGCTCCGCATGACGTCACGACCGATGACGCTAGGATAGCTGTTGGGCACTACGAGGAAGTCAGCGGGAGTGTTGCGGCGGTCGTTGTAGCTGAGGCTGCATGCGAGAAAGCCTTTGATGCCAGATATGGGGCTGTGGTCGAAGTTACGCACAACTTGGTTGTTCGGGCGAATCGATGCCAAAGGGAAGTTGTCAGAAGCCACTGCGTGCTGTAAGGTGGAGATGTCGGCTCCGGAGTCTATCATGAATGTAACATGGGTGGTCGCTGAGTCACACTGGACAAGCAATGTAATTTCATAAGCAGGAGATGAAATTGCGCCGATCTGGAGCTCGCTGAGGAAGAGAGATTTGACGCTGCGGTCGCTCATCTTGTTTCGTGACATGCAGAGCGCGGCAAAATGATGCAATTTTTTGCAGCTATTACATGTCTTGCCGTACGCAGGGCACTCAGGAGACTTGAACTGATGCACAGTCGAACCACATCCGATGCACGAGTTTGAAGTGCTTTGTTTAGTAGGCTTAAAGTTCTTGCCACTGCCACGCTTGTCTCGATGATGCGTGACGATTGCGATGCTGCGATTGAGAGCCTCGGTTCGTATCGCGGCTGACGCTTCAGAAGCGGACTCATCAGCTTGCATCGTGTGAAAAAAGACGTTGAGATCCACGTCAGGCTGCTGCAAAAGTTTCTCCTGCGATTGCTAGCTGCATCGCGAGGTTGTGTTCTTCGAGCTTCTTCGCCTCGGCGCCATCTGAGCATAGGTTGGTACAGTCGACGTACAGGGTTCGTAGAGACGTAAGGAAGTCCGCGGCCGACTCGGTCGGGCCTTGACGTCGATTGCGAAATTCATATTCAGCGCGCACAGGATTGACAGGTCGTTCGAAGAGGGTGGATACGGCGGCGCTGAAATCAGCGAAAGTCGCAGATTCAGCTGTAGCAGCTACTGGGTGTGCCATTAAAATACGAGCACCCTCAGTTCCGAGCAATGCAGAGAGATAGGCGTTCTTTGCATGGTCGCTCAGTTTGTTCGAAGAAGAAAGTGTCAAATCCGTTAAGGTGAAGAAGTTTTTAAGCTGTGCTAACCAATTAGCCCAACGGACCGTAGGATCACCAGGATGGTCCATGAAGGTGCGTGGTAGTGGGATCGTTAATCGTTGAGCCATTCTCGTCGCCAGTTGATGTGTTGGGACTAATTGCTAGTGAGCTGTGCAAACACGAGGAAGAACAAGTCAGCGTGGATGGACAAACATGTGTGTATTCCCTGCCCATAGCCCAGAGTACATGAAGGAGACATTAGGGGAAACACGCGAACAGTTAGAGCCAATGATAAAGAGTCAGGGGAGAGAGAAGAGAGAGAGAAAGTCAGTCAAAGTCTTTGCTAGAAGTGTGATTAATACTAAATTGACGGCACATCGAGGACCCTATTAAGTGGGCAAAAAGGAATTCTTTATACCTTACAGAGATAGGAAAAAAATCGTGCGTCGCTTGCAGATTAATGTGAGTTCCAGTAAAGTGCTTCGATTGCCAAAATTCCTTCAGATTCGAAGAATTCAGATCATTTCTCAAAAGTTTTATCCATAATTTTGGACCCTCCGATCATTATTAAAATAAATAGCAGGCGTGTGAAAATTACTAGTTCACTTGATGATTTCACATCCTCTTCTCACCATTCCTTACTGTATAGTGCATGCACTGAATCGAATGTTAGACAAACGAGGTGTGTTTTGGTGTGTGTGAAGTGATATCACAGAACGCACACATCTCTCACTGGCTCTGGTGTCCTCTGCTGATAGCTTACTGTTTGCCATATCCAATAGCAAGCGATACAGGAATTATCCATTCGAGAAGGAGCAAGTTGTCTAATTCTGTGATGTGCCACTTCGATATTGAGGTTCGATATGATTCTTCCTTTCTAGGAAACCGAAGCGCGCGCAGATGAATCTAATTCTGTGCTTCCAACATTCCATTTCATGTTGAGTGCTCTAAGATCTTTCTCCAATTCTAGATTCTTTCTTATTGAATCTAATATGCAGTATATATATATATATATATATATATATATATATATATATATATATATATATATATATATATATATATATATATATATATAGAGAGGAGAGAGAGAGAGAGAGAGAGAGAGATAGCTTTATTACCCACATAACGAACAAGTATATGTGGTTTACAATCGTAATGACATCATCGTACAATTCAAGACAGTCATCGCCAGACATTTTAATGCTAAACATCGTCAAACATACTCAGAAGCGATCATACTCTCCGTATCATGCTGTCTGCATTTCTGCCATAGAGTTGAGTTCCTTTGAGACTGTCACAATAAAACACTTGCTTCGAAGAGCACTGCGGTGTTGTGGTACACGTAAGTGATGACCTGCGCGAGTTTTTCTTCCTGAAGTGCCTTCATTTTTGGCTGGGATGAGATGGTGGAGAGGGTGACAGATTCTTCGCATGCCCAGGAAATACCTCTGTCCAAGACCTTCTAGGTGGGTCAGGTTCGGGGGCATACCACATTTCTTGAGGACTTCATTATGCGATAGGTCTGCGAAGATGACCTTGAGGTCGTATTTCTGCACTCGTTCGATGATTGATCGAAGTGACTTTGATGTGTGACTGTACCAGGCCGGTGAGGCGTATTCGAATAGACTGCAAATGTTTGACTGGTATAATTGGATCAGTCCGGTGTCCCTGCCTCCGTGTTTCTTTAATGTCCTCAACCAGAATATTCGTTGGTTTCCCTTTCTGCAACAGTTCTCAACGGTCATTGCAGGTCATAGCAATCACCTCAATGCCATTTTCACTGGGAAAATGGACGGTGAAATGCTCCTACCTCAATGGTATACATTGCAGATTAGACGGCCTTAATTCTTTAATTAAGGCCGTCTAATCGGAAATTGGACATATATAAACGACTTTCATAGAAAAATGACAAGTGACAAATCGGCTGACAACCCTTTACTCATTAACGATGGACAACAGCTGTTTGTTGATGGCAGTTTCAGTTGATCGGTCAGGTGCCGGTGTAAGTCAATGTTGCTAAGTCTTAAGTCAGATCTTTGAAACCTGTTACAGTTGTGGGCTTTTGCAGCAAGGCGGTGTATTGTATGCTATTTATCAAAATAAATTCCTGTTTAAAGAGAGATGGTAATAGCCGCGAATAATAGCAAAATAAGCTGACACTATACCTATAACTCCTATTGTCAACCACTGGAAGCAGCCATCGTTAAGGTACCTTTGTTATGACAACGCTTATCCATGAGGTAATACTGTGCATTGCCGTTCTAGCCCTCAAAAGCGTCTGATTTCTATGGTCCAAATATTCTAAAATTCTGTTGGCTCAGGAGCAAGTAGGACGGGAGGTACTGACACTTTCTTCCTAAATTTGCGCACACAGGGCTTAATAGCTTGGATTTGTAGATCTTGAAACGCTGAAGACAAAAATCAAATTCTTAAGTTTCACAGCCAGTCCTTTCGGCTATAGGTAAGGTTAAAGGATTCCCATTGGAATACAATGGCAAAATTCAAGAAATATCTATGGATTGTGAAACACTTGGCAATTTTCGTACATTTTCTTTTGCAGAAAAGAAACTACTTATCAGAATGGCATGAAATTTGAAACCGATTGAGCTCAGAACATCAACTTCGATATAAAAGTTGAAGTGAGTCACATGATTCAGTATTTGATGTCTTAGAGCCTCTACAAAATGAGCAAAATCGCCAAAATTAGGTCAGAACATGAAATTTACTCATTTTCTAAATGCTCTCAAACATCAAAATACTGAATCATGTGACTCACTTCAACTTTTATATCGAAGGATTCGAAGTTGATGTTCTGAACTCAATCATGTTTCAATTTTCATGGAATTCCTATAAATAGTTTCTTTTCTGCTAAAGAAACTGTACGAAAATTGCCAAGTGTTTTACAATTTTTTTTTCTTGAATTTTGCCATTGTGTTCCAATGGGAATCCTTTAACCCTACCTATAACCGAAAGCGACTGGCTGTGACACTTATGAATTTAATTTTTGTACCCAGCGTCTTGAGATCCACAAATCCATGCTATTAAGCCCTGTGTGCGCAAATTTAGGAAGAAAGTGTCAGTAGCTTCCGGAAGAAAAAAGAATGATTTAATTTAGAGGTTCTGAACAGTTCTTTATTAAGTTTGCTATTACACATGAAAACAAAAACACGCAAGAGAATTGCATTCGTGAGCAACACCCTTGTAAAAGCATCTCGTGTTTCCCTTCTGACCTAACTCAAAAGACAGCCGTTTCCTCGCTCAACGCCCAGACCTAAAATAAATGAGAATTATTTTGAAACAACACTTGAACTGACAGCAGACGTTTAAGCCAAGTAACAGTTGCCTTTGAAGTAAATTTCATCCTTTTTGTTTAAGACTGATTGTAGCTAAGTGTCACACTTGATACGTACAGGCATTGTGATATCAAATCATTTGTGAAACAATCTGTCGATAAAGATTGTCTTTCATGCACTTGTTTATTCTTTCAAGTCTCTCCTTACCTGAAACTCGATCGCCGTGTACAATTTAACAAGTCGACAAAGTGACAGGTTCCGCCCAGTATCAAATTCAGTGAAGGTTGATTTGAATACTTTGCTGTTTGTTTATCGAAACTGATGTTTGTTTTTAGATCAGCAGCTTAATTGAGAAATGAGGGCTCGGTCTTAATGAGCTATTCGCTAACAGTTTAAATAAAGTTTTAATGTGCGAATCCATAGAGGCCGATAATGAGACTTTCTGAAGATTATGTGCACCTAATGGATATTGCGAATCAGTGCGTCTGCCGAGTTTTATCCGGTCCTGCTCCTGTTGAGCATTCCAAAGAATTTCATCGAATCGTCTGAAATTTTCCTATGACAACTCAAAATTTAAAATTCGTAATTTTGACAGAATTTTGAAATTTGATTAAATTATCAATCTCTTTAATATTTACGTTGCCAAACTGGCTAAATGTGCTAAGAAGATACTAACAAGCACCAAAAAAGATTGATAAGATTTATTTGTGTAGAGTGCCGACTCAAAAAGTATCTGTATACAGTGAAAATTTTTATATCAAAAGATTCAGTTTTTGCGGAGATAACGTCACCGGGGTCCAAAAAATTATTTGAGCAGTTTTTAAAAAAATCAAAATTTTCCACATTTATATAGTACCGAGATGACTCCCTGTTATAAGTAGTATGATTGTGAGTTATAAGTAGTGGACAGGTTGGATATCACAAGGAATTAATATTTGGTAATAAGCATCCGAACTAAGCGGAAATTAAGCTGATTATCAAGGGACTTTCATGATCCGTATTATAATGGAAGTCTTCATGAAAAAGTCGCGATATCATTCGTGCTTCCTTGGCTGAAATCTCAAGTTTCATTTCATTTTTCAGTGGCATGATCTTATGATTCACTAAATTCTGCATCCTTTCTTGAATCTGAATATTGATGTGGACCCATTTGCATCTTTTAAAGTTAATTGAAACCATTGTCTTAATTTGATTATGTTATTTTCCTCTACCAGTGGCAGGTTGCCAGTGATATGATCACGATTAAGGAAATACTTTATAGCTTCAAAATGAAGGTATAATTGCAACCTGTCGAATTGCTAATTTAACAAACATTACTTCTCCAAGGCTTTCATAGCACGGAGGATCTGTAAAATGCTATCTTTCCTTCTGCATTACAATCATGATGACCTAATATACTTACTCCATGCTTTTGACAATGAATCCGCAAAAAATCACGAAATTTTTGCTATCAGATGAAAAATGATTTTGGACATGTCCACGATAGTGCTTAAAGAGTGAAAGTCATTTACTCATCGCTTGCATCATGCTCATGCATGTGCGTTGTGTTAGAATATCGCAAAATGTGAATATTTTACTTTCGCACATTATCTCGCGTGACAGGTTGGCCTACATGAGCAACTCAGCATAAATCAATGTTCAAGATGAAAGCTATCATTATATTCATTGTTCAACACTAAAAGCAGACTTTTGGCAAAGTTTTCATGGCAGTAATTAATGAGTTTGAGATCTCCACAGCTGTTTTGAGATTTTGAAAGTGTAGCAATTACGGCTCAGTATATAAACCTATCTCCAATATGAATGGATAGATTTGAAACAATGGACAAATATATAGGTTCCTCTGCACAGAAAAAACAATTTCATTAACATTAACAATCTGCGGTTTTATGGTAACAGCAAACATCGTAAAACCCCCTCCTATAGTGCAACTGATACTGTGCTAAATCTCTTTGACGTTTAAAAACTTCATTTTCGGATTTGTTTACAAAGAAGGCTGAAAGACGCGCAAATATCACACTGTCTTACTGAAAATCAACTCTCCCAATATTTTGATATCGATTCAAGCAGGTAAACTAAGAATTTGTAAAAGAACCACACTGGACCCCCTCATCTCAGAGGGTGTGAAAAAGCTCAAGTCTCTGGGCGTTAAAAGCAATCGCACAAAAATATTTGCAAAATGTCCAATTCTGACATAAAAATGTTCTTTTCAAAGCATATTTAGGTCAGAGAATGAACCATCGACTTCAGATGAAAAGTCTGAAAATACGCTCATGAAAGTCCTAATCTCAGGAGTGGTGGCTTACGATCCATTCACACCGGACGCGGTGCGTTCTCACGCGTCCAGAACCTAAATAAACTTGTTGTTCACACCTCTCTGCGCGAACAGTCCCTCTTCGTTTGAACCTCTCGGACGTCTATGTATGAACAGCCCAAAAAGTATATTGAGGTTCTGAGCGAAAATGCTGACGAACTAGAATGCTAAAACGAAAACTCGAATTTCTGGGATTGTAGGCGTGTAACACATAAAATTTCAGAGTGTATAAAGGATTCCAAAAACATCACGATACTGCTACACTCTTCCCTGACGATTTGTCATTAATCTGCAAAAGATTCTGGTCTCTTAATCTACTGGTAGATGATATTCACATCGCCTTTGTCTCAGAGAATACATGGATTTTGATACTTGTATATGCATATTCACTTGTGAAAATGAATTGAACAGGTTCGTAATGACAACGGGGATCCGTGTTCTCGAAGCATCCCGTGTATTTCCAATTCCCGAACTCGGGCCATCATCCCCTCCGAAATATCTACTTCAGAAGTAAAATGAACGTTTATTGGCATTTCCAACTCATCTGAACATTTCGGTTTATGTTCAGAAATATATATCCTTCTCTTCTTTCATTTCTCTCGGCGTCTCAAGGCAACAAGTTGAGCAGAAAAAGTGAATTTGCACCCAAGCTAGTGAATCTTCAGCTCTGCGTGTCTTGTTCCAGAATTAGAAAAAATTGTCTTCTACATCTAACCAACTGATAAAAACAGCCGATCATCTCTACAACTCGACTTTTTGTCTTCTCGTTTTAAGTGAAGATGGAGAGGGAATAGAAATTTAAAATGTTGACGTTAAGTTCGCAATGATGAGGAAAAAGTGTTCCGATTTCGCTCGAACTGTTGTTGTTCGGTGGTTGTCTGTATTCCTCAACAACAAAATCAAATTTGCCTATTTTGGTGTTATATTACTGTCGATCGCGTGACTGAGCAAGTTGAGGCAAGTTCTTCCGATAAAGAAAGTGTACGCTGCTTTTTCTTCACTTTCTCATCAATGGCTACAAACAGAATTTGAAATTTGCGCTTTCCGCCAACAAACCCACACAGTTAGTGCTTGAATCGACACGAACACATCTCCCGCTCAGCCGGGGGCATTCTAGGAGGAGGTAGAGCTCCTAAAGATTCATTTCTTATCTTTTCAAAATGCTATCTGACTATCAGGACGAAAGATAACTGTAAAGATGATGATGAAATACACGTATCTTTGTACTGACAGGTTTATCATCGACCGTTTGTTACAACGGCAAATATTTGATTACTATGGACATTTCTGATCAATCTCAGACGTTATCAGCTCGACAACGGCACCGTTAATAACCTAATTGAATAAAATTGTACTTAGTGAACTTAAAAATTCTACCATTGATTTGAAATAGCCTTCGATTCTCTTCCTCAAGGTTTTCCGTTCGTGCAGGTGACGAATGTTAACATGGGCTCCTATTCAAGGGCAAATCATTGCCGATGAAACCTGTAATGCTACAATAAAGCATTGGACGCATTCATCATGACTCTGGAGTTGAAGAATTTTCTCTATTCCTTGACTCAGTTTCCTTAACATTATCAATACCAATTACCAAGGTATTTCCAAGGGGGAAGATTCCGCTTGCCCTAATTATTTTCTAAGCTTGGGTATCAAGTTCCACATAAAGTCATGTTTACACATTTTTTCATGACATGTTAATCCTGAAGCCAGCAATTCAATTCAATATTTGAATTAGCAAGTTAGCGAAATTTCAATGGGTATTCATTAAAATGTCACTTTTAACACACGACTGACATGTCGCCTAAGCTAGTGCGCCTGTAATAAATAATTAATGAATGCAGCCTTTTGCAAACACAATGTAAATAGAAAAATTTTCAACTGAAAAACTTCCGCACCATCCTTCGCCTATTGGCAGCGACGAGATGCCACAGCCTCCTCAGCCGTCGCATTGATAATGGCAGCTTCCTGCAACGACGAGCTGCCACAGCATCCTAAGCCGCCGCATTGATAATGGCAGCTTGCTGCAGCGGTGAGCTGCCACAGCATCCTCAGCCGTCGCATTGATAATGGCAGCTTCCTGCAACGACGAGCTGCCACAGCCTCCTCAGCCGTCGCACTGATATGTAGCCTGCTGCAGCAGTGAGCTGACAGTGATGTGTAAAGTAGCCGGTTTGAGATGGTGATATCGCCAGGTCGGCGCTGTGAATCAGGGATGAAATGGCCAGTCTCGAAGGTGGGGGAAAAGCGAAGACTTCTGAAATGTAGGATAAGGTATCCCAAATCGCGTTTGGTCGGCCGATTCTGTCGCCACCGGAACCACAGACGACACTATGGCTACCCCAAACGTCAAGACGAGCACAGTTACAAACAGGACAAGTTCCGGGGGCACTGAAGATTTGTAGGCCTAGCGATAAACGGCGCAGGACACGAAATCCCCGTGGAAATCCCCCTGAACACATCTTTCTATAATATGTCCAGTGCATACACTTAAATGTGTTATATCTTGCAGTTAGTTTTCTTGTGTAATCAAGAATTCTATACCACTAGTATAATCTTATTGGGTTGTTATCATTCTCTGGGCTATATAACAATTGGTTTTTTGATGCCGAGCAATAGATTCTTCCTCGACCGATGGAATCCAATGGGCGATCCTATTTAATTGCTATTCCCAAGTGTGTATGCTAGCTATTGAGCCTTCAGCAAATTACATTACATTTCTCTGACTGCATCATTGTCTTTACGGAAAGATCTTCATACGGTGTATACAATAATGGTGTGGCTAGTTTCTAACTAGATATAAAAATAAAAGCAAACTGAACTTTTAAAGAAACTGAGATTCTGCTAAACAGGGATTGGCAGCTATTCCGAAGGACGCCTTCGACATCCCGTTATAGGCTGAAAGCAGGACGTCTAGTCACCTTGTGCTAGGTACTATGCATCCAGTAAAGGGAATCTTTCTCAAGTTTTCATATGGAGGAATTGACACGCTTCAAAAAGAAGAATTACAAATCTTAATAATTCGGTGACATGAGTAGTCGAGAATATCAGGATGCTTTCCATCTAAGTATATATATAATAGCAGATTAGATTGATTCAAAGCTTTTTCCTTCACCACGTGTATATAGTCGATTTCTATCGCAAAACCATTCTAGACTTGAGATACATAAAGGCCAAACTTGCTTTGATATTTCACTTCTTTATCAGCATTGATGGAGATAAAATTCTCGATGATTGCTACATTAATTCAATTAACGAATATTAAACGGGAACATGACATGATCCACTAAACAATAAACGATGGCTATAACACACATTGACAGGCCGTTAACATACATAGTGAAGTTCTACAGAGGAAGTTTTGATAGGTGACGTTTTTTGTGGCAGAGTGACCATTTTGAAGTACTAGCAACATATGAATATTCCGTACATTATATGTTCAACCCTATTGCATGTTAATGGACTTCCTATCATTTGAAAATAGCACCACTATAAGCAACCAAACGAATGAAAAAATCCTCACAGTAAGAACCCCAAATACCAACTTTCAGGGCAGCCCAGCATTCTATTCTCACAAATGGAACACTTGAAACTCGTATATAATCTATCAAAACAGCCAAATACATGCACTGAAAATTTTTTGCAGTAAAAATCGAGTCTTCAAGAAAAGCAGCTGACTGACAATATTATGGGGACATGAAAGTCCTTAAGGACTTAAACTAACAGTTAAAATGTCAATGGATATATTGATAAATATTCATGCTTCCTTTTATGAAACAAGCTTAATCACGATTGTCTACAGCGGGGAATTTAAGCATATCTCTTTTGAAATGAATATGCACATGTTCACTGAGAATGCTTCGCATAACATGTATACATGATGTAATGTAGGCTTATCACGTATGATTTTACTTGATGTAGACTGGTTGCTTAGTGCTTTGAAATCTCAAAACTTAGCGAATCTCAAAACAGCGAACGTTAAAAGGCGAATATAAGAAACATCGAAATTTCAAAATAGCGAAATATAAAAATAACTATGTAATCAATGTTAAAGTGTTGTGTAGAACCAAGTACATAGTTGTATTAATATTTCATCTCAACATTTCAATTAGGCCAAATTTCCTTTAGTCTACGTGTAGTTGCTGAATTTTTATGCAAATGTGTTTCCTTTAATGGAACAGTAATGTAAAAATTATACCCTAAAAATAGTCCTGAAGCAAAATGAAGTATGATCGATATGGTCAATAACTAGGTTAAGTGAACCAAAATCCAAAGTGAGTAAAAGAGGAAGTTTGAAAAACACAAGCTGATCAATAACCGATTTGTTATAAAAGCAAAGAAATAAAGACAATGTCGTCATACTATTAAAAGGAAAAATTTCGAGATAGAATTACGCTTGCGGTAAACTACGTTACAGTAGTTTTATCGAAAAGGGTGTCATGGCTCATGAATCATTGAAGAATTAAGAGCGGAATGAGAAGAACCTATGTAAACCGTACGTGCAAGCTGACAGCAGACGACAAAACTTGCGAATCAGTAGGGAAAGATAAAGATCACCTATCTGCTAATGCAACCAAATGATTAATGCTAATGTGCATTTGTAAGTCAAATACCTGTACATAGCGGGCTCTATTCCTTACCTGAATGAGCATTTAGTTAAATTTTCGGTGTCAGAATCAAGGCTCAGTAACGATAAAAGCTACAATTTTGAAGAGCAATTGGACTATACCGAAGATAGCAAAGCAAAGTCATAAGAGTTGCAACACGCACAATCGGTAACTTCTTTAAGGACTCCCATTCCGCATCTCTGGAGTCAAATACGGCCTTCGGATCGTTGAATGATGTGCAGAAGTTCCACTGAGATGGAGATATTGCACATCAATCCCGGTTATTCAAGTGAACGGTCGGAGTCGAGGTTATGGTAGAAACAAAGTCGTGAATGGTTTTTGACGGAAATTTTTCATTTTCTAACATCCTCATTTGAATAATTCATTATTTAAATTTTTTGATGAAATTAAAAAAAGCTTTTTTTGATTGTTATTGATTGCAAGGAAATGAAGACATGTGAAGAGCGGGTATGATGCAGATGTGATGATATATAACTCAAACAAGCTCAGGAAAAAGAAAAAAAAAAATATAAAACATTAATTCTTGATCAAAATCACGTTTTCATGTTAATCAATAGGCATCCTACTTATGAAATAGCAGATAGGAGGCCTAGGGTGTCTTTTTTATAATGAGGCTTCGGTTTCCGACGTCGTACCGACCATCGGCCATGCGGACATTCCGTTCCTCGGAACGAGGTCGTTTTCGACGTCGGACCGACGTATCTTTTTGTAGTGGGTCATTCTATACGAATAAGAGCAACCTATTAATCAGGGGCTTATCCTACAGGATGTGGGGATTTTTGTGCGGATACCCACAGGTTTTTCTGTGGTATGGGGTGCGGTGGGGATTCAAATATCAATCCCCACGGCAACCCTGGAAATATTTGACTTTTGGTTTCAAGTCTACTTCTCATTATACATGGCGGTACATCGACAAAATAATCAATAATTTTAAAGTAATTTCATAACGAAATTTTGTGAAGTTTCCAAGTTTTCAAACTACTGCTAAATCTATTAGCTGCTCTTCGACTTGGTCTTAGATCTGTTAGAACTTCTCAGGATCAACGAGGATGATAAGCAAAATCCAAGGCCCTTGCTATGACTGAGCGTTTGACAAAAAGGACTACGACCACTTACTTTGACTGCGGCATTCAGATGCCATGCTTAGAGGATGAATTAATGATCTAGATCCTATTATTGGATTGGTGTCTGCCAGGGATGCGGAGTCGGAGTCCGCATCCCTGGTGTCTGCAATACAAGGCAAAAGAAGAAGGGTCCCAGAGGATCCCCCTGTTGCAAGTCAGACATTGATGGATTGGTTCCCATTTCATGAAATATATTTGGATATTCTTTGCAGCAAAAACTTAGACCACAGGGTCAGTTGCGGAAATGAATCATACATTGATCCAATACCACCTGTCTACAGACCAATGGGGTTGAAGGCATTTTCATACCTTTCGTGCAGATAGCAAAATCCTCATCATTTTAATACTCGAGCGTCATATTCATCTGTATCCATGCAACATTCGACACCATGCTGCAACCGTTGGAATTAGAAGCAACTACATGTAAGTTTCGGTAAGCAGACAACTGTTATTGAGGAACACAACATGCACTGCATGTACACTCTAAACCAGCACCTCCTAAATCACACACTAAAGCAAGACACAATTAAAACTAATTAAAAAAATCTAAAAAAAACAAGCGTTTTAGGAGTTTACGTCACTGTTTTTTATTGTTCTCTTTCTTTATATGTCAACATTCTCCTAAAAACCCTATAAAATTGCTAGTATTTGGAGCTTTAGGATGCAGGTTTCTTCGATTTTAGGAGGTGCTGGCTTACAGTGTAGTAAAACCCACATTTACTTTTGTACAAGAAACATTTCATTTCAGATGACGGACACTGAAATTCGCAAATTTAAAGCTTCATGCAGAAAATGATTATATAAATGCACTACTTTTAAACTCCTTCCAGTAGTGCATGATCAAAAATCTATCATCTGTAGGCAGTTGAATTTGAAAAGAACACAACTTTTTGAGAATGCAAGTAAAAGAATGACAATGTTTCCAAAGATATGTTCTTATATATATTTCATCTGTTCACTGAGATGAACGCAGTCATGCGTTTGACAAGCATGTGCAGTGATCAATGGAGAATAATCTATATTGTAAAAGTGGTTAAACAACATAAGATACAAGTTCATTCTCCCTCCTCTGATTATATACATGAAATATGATTTCGTCTTTAATTAACATAGAAATGACACTAATCAAATCCAAATGAGTGCCACTCTGGTTACCATGCCGCGCCAGAGCTAGATGGCGAAATGAAAATTGAAATGAAAACCGACGTAACTTTTTACTAGACATTTTTCAACGCAAGCATTTGCACGAATAGCTCTATTGTCGATTGCTTTCAAAGTACATGCCTCGGATTCAAGTGTCTAAAAGATACATCAGCTCCTGAACACCGTCTCAGACGACAGCACCAAATTAACGTGGCTCAATCGCCGATGGAAGGAATAATGGGCGCTACGTCAGACACATGAACTGCACAAGTGCATGGACGAACCCGGCAATATTCAAGGTACCGAACTATTGCGCAAGCCATGGACCACTCTCAACCGCCTCCGGACTGATGTAGGTCGCCTTGCCACCAGCATGAAAGACTGGGGACTGCAGCCACCCATAGCAGACTCTACACCATGTCATTCAGGACTGCAGACTCCACCGACCACCCAACGGTGACCAAGGTGTCAAAATCCTGGACAACGACACGAGGGCCTGGCTAGCTGCAACGAAGCTGCAAATTTGAGCAACGGCAAATCAAACGACAGAAGAAGCGCATTTACTTTTCTTATCCACCTGTCTTTCCAGATATTGTCAGATGGGAAGACACTGAAGTGAAAGTTGGTTCCAGTTCTCAGACCAGTTTCTATATCTGGGGCAGTGGCTAAATAAAAAAACAATTACATCTTCATTCTACCAGCATGCTTCACGATTCGGCGTGGGAGACTAATACAAACACCTGAAGACATTGCTTCAGTATTTGAAAGCACTAAAGCAATGAAAAGAGAAGACATTGCATTGTTTTCTTGAACAACAGCTTTCGAACACAGTTGTAATACGTTTACGTTTTTTCTAATGTGAAGACTTTTAGTTGTTGTTTCTTCTTTGTTGAAAACTTGTATGTAAAGCGACACGTATACGCGTGATGTGTCAAAGACAATGAGAACTACTCAAATTACCTTTTCACAGTTTCCACAAGATGAGAGTGAAGTTGTATAATTCTACACAGCTTCATATTCAAACAATGCTTTACAGAACAATCTCCTGTTCTCTTTTCGATGCAGAATTACTTTGATAAGGTGTCAGATGATTAAAAAAGCAGAAGAGAAGTTTCTTTGATTAACACCTCGACTTATTCTTAATTATTCTTTTGATTTGAGAATAATGTGTTCAGTTCCAAGATGATGTTTATATACAGGTCTGATTTGTTACAATTCTTCTGAATATGACTGCCTCTATTCATGATAAAGAAATCATTATCGCATCCCATGTTTTTCTTAAATACCTAGGAGGAGATTTGAGTAACAGTGCATCGAAAAGACGACAAACTCCTGTTCCTAGTCAGGAAAGCTCTCCTCATTCCTGATGAAGTTGAAAAGTGGCGTAATTTCATTTTCTCGCGAAAGTTCATCGATATTATATTTTTCGGTTATCTTTCCGTATAGGAAGCTTTCAAAGGTAGCTTCAAAAACATTTTTCTGAATTGTTTTAAAACAAAATAACTTGCTACATGTTTATATAAACTATACACCCGCATCGGCCTCGCGGTGAGTCATGGATAGACAGCTTTCCATCAATAAGTCCACATCAAACGCATCAATAACTGAGATATAGAACATGGTCCAAAACATGGCGCATTTAGCCAAAATAAGAAACATGATTTTCAAAAGGATCTTTAAGAACTGTGCCACTATTTATGCAACAATAAAATCTGATGTTCAAAAGAATGATGGCTTCGAAACAATGTCAAATATTGTAAAGCAAGAGCAACTATAAATCATGAACTAAAGTTGTTAATATAGAAACCCTGTCCGACTTAGAAAAAATACAAAATAGGCTAAGTGTACACTGTATTTTAAAGTAATGCATTCTTTGTGATTGTGAATTGTGATATGATGGCGAGAGGACCATACTGATTCAGTAAAAAAATCCGCTTTTCTCACCCGTGTATTTCAATGCTAGCAAGTATAATAAACAAAAAATTTGTACACAGCCGACGTTTCGGGTCCAGACCATTTCTCGAGGCAACAATAAAATGACAACAATAAGCTGCTCGGGAGAGATTAAATGGCATGAGTTACATTCATTACAATAATGATGAACATTAGTATAAACAGTGTTAATTTGATTAATGCATTACTTTTGAAGTTTGAACATAATTGCATGATTTTACGCGCAATTTACAAATATCTCGACTACGACAGGTGTGTTTCCTTACCTAAAATCTAATATTGTCAGATGGGAGGCATTTTCTTTCAAACAATTTAATGAACGTGTATCAAACATATATATGCGCTAGGAAAATACACCTACGCAAGCTGGCACGCTAGTAAATCTTATATTGTATGTTATTGAAAGAAGGTTGCTGTCAACACTGCTAAAGGTAGATATAACCTGTGAATTACTTTTGTGATACATGTAATATAGAGAAGTTATATCATCGGTGATTTATGGCCATCGGTGAATTTTGATTCACATATTATCCACACCTGAATTTAGATATCAAGCGTGATGTCGATGTGGAGACTTGAAAAATGTGAATAAGCGGCGGGGCGAGGTGCCATGAAAGTCCTCAGACGAGGAGATTGTACACAATACCTTGCCGATCAATTCGAATAAGTTCTATGAATTCACTCGGTCAGAAATCGATAATCATTTTCAGCTTTCTAGCATTTGAAGATTAGTGTCAGATGTTTTGAACCGGATGTTAGCAATATTATGAATGAAAAGGCCGTCATAAATTTTGCAGGTTCTGTACTGATAAAAACGAATTAGGAGAAATTGCTACTCTGTCTAATTACTTGAATTTTACATTAAAGCGCAATTTAATTGTTTGTTCAACTATTGACGATTTGATGAATGACAGAATCCATGAAAAAGCATCTGCGCACATGCGATTGTTGGATTTAAATTTCGAAGACTTTCAATTTCGATGTGATAGTTTTGGGAACACTTTTCAGTCGAATGATTTTTGGAAGCAAAATTGGCAAAAATATGTAATTCCTCATAACCAGCTTGCTGTCATGATGTTTCGGAAGCACTTTGGTTGGGAATTGTGATGACATTCATATCGAGACAATATCGGGCTGCTGCACTAATGAAATATTGATTTTATATCCTCACGTGGAAAATGGGAACAGACCTGAATAGCTGTCATCTACCAGGAATCATCAGCAGGCCTAATTCACATCCTTCAACATCGACACAATTCCGTAGCTTGCAGCAGTCAGAAAGTATTATTTGATGAACGAACGATGGAATCGACTTATGCTACTTACATAACGGGTAACTGAAGTTTACTCCACGAAACTGAAATGGTTTTCTTCAAAACACAGTGAAGATGCTATTGGCAACCTGTTTGCGAGTAGTTTAACACAATAACAACGAACGTGATTTCTACATAGAGATCAAAGCTAAAATTATTTGACAACTACGATTTTAACATTTGTAAACAGTGCAAGCGATCTCCAGATGGTAGAGTAGTATACCAAGTTTACGAAAGTGAATTCCGTGACGATTCAGTATAGGACATTCAAATAAACATGAATATTATATGCATTGCGTGTTCGCCCAATTCATTACACTCACAAAATTACTGGGAGTACTACTTGCACTGAGTTTCATGAGAAATAATGTAGAAACATCATCCAGCCATCTAACGGAAAAATCCTTGAAGAATTAATTTCGGAATCACAACCTCGAAGTTACCACAAAAATCTTGTACATAACTTCTATGAAATTTCGGCAACGCATATCCAAATTTTATATGCCTATTAGAAGCATTTACAAGCAATCACGTATGTCGAAAAGATGCATAAATACGAAGAGCACACCTTCCATTTGAATTTTAGTAATCACATCACTGTCACAGACGATCACATGCTTTCACAGCGTGACAGCGTTGAGTGTAAATGAAACTATTGTATAATTAAGCATGAATGTTGACTGACTGTGAAGAAAAGTTTGGCAAACTTTTATACAAATTGACGCGCAATTTTTTTTCAATTTGAGACAAAAAGTAAAGAGGTCGGTCAACTAGTTTATGAGGAATTTCAAAACTGTGTTCAAAAATTTTGTTTTAAAAGCGGTTTTGCAAGAAAGTCTTAAATAAGACATTACACTGCGACCATAATTTTTGCCTTCTTGACAATGCAGTTATTCAACATCAGAAACTTGACTTTATATACTAAAATGCAACAGTAATCACGCCTTGCGTTGAATATTAGGTACTAGGTGTCAGTGCATGAATGTGCATGTACATGTTTAATATGCTACTATGAAATCCATCTAATTGCAAACACCATGAATAGACTCTTATTGAAGCTGGTAATATGTTATTAAAGGCAATATTTATTACAGTTGGGCACAGACCTGACAACGACAACTTCAATTTATTGACAAGCTATTCAAAATGAAAATACACAGATTAAATAGTCAAACAAGGATATCCGAATGATGATAGGAGTTCTTCCGTTCCGTCCTAGATCAGCATCAGAACATTAACGGTCATGCCCAATTGTGCGAACTTTATGATCCTCTGTCTCAAGACGTTGGTGACATGACAATCTCAAGTTCCGTCCATTATTTTCTTTCCAACAATATTAACAAACTTGTCGGCCCATATCCAGGGTGGGAGATATATTTTAATCGTTTTTCAAATAAGCATGTTTTAAACACGCTGTTCACTCTTCTTGTATTCGCGTGATGCAAAATGTGGGCTCATCAATTCTGTCGATAATTTAGGAAATTCAGCATTTACAATGAAAAATAAGTTCATACTTATTAAAATGCGACTTTTTCGAAATCGTGATTGATGGGGTAATTTGAATTCAAGAATTGTAGGCATGATTGCTGTGCTCTTCCGGAAGCAGAAATAATTAATGATATTTTATAAATTTTTTTAGCATTGGCTAACACGGAATTATATTATAGTTTTTCTTTACTCATTTAGATACGCAGACTGTACAATCATCCCAGAACGTGATAATTAAAGAACCAATAGAAAAGTTGATCATAAAGTGAATAAGATGCCGCTTTTCGTGTCTAGAAATAATAAAGTAGCGCTAAAATATTTTTTTAAAAAAACATGCAAAAATTTGGTTCGTAATGCAAAAGATTCGCCTATTACTATTATACCGAAATCCTTTACTGTTTATCTGCTCAATTGTTTGCAAAAAAGACACCTTTTCACTTTCCTGATTATTCGCTATTCTCCATGGCATCTTTCTAAATTAGCGTTCGAGAGATGATGTGCTACCATGGAGAGTGATTGATTTTACAATCCGAGAAAATTTCGTATCAAACCCATCATTGTCAACCCTGCTTCCAACCAAGTTCCAGGAGCGCACTTCGTTTGCTCCATTAGATTGTGGATCCAACAGATTTGCAGCAGGTTTTGTCAGCTGTACTGCCAATTACATGCAATGCATGCAGTTCGCTATCGTCATGCCTTGAGCAAAGCAGATCAGATTTGACCTGTGAGAATATCAGCGGCATTGACCGCTAATTCATCCAAATGTTTATCTGAACGATTATGCTGAGTAGATTCTTTTTGATGGTCTGACAGGCTGATTGCAGAAAAGTTCCAATTACTCGAATCAAAACCCCCGCTAACTGATTAAATTTCTGATTTCATGCTGGAGAACGGGAGATTGCTTACTGCCAGAGTGTCGGCGCATGTAAAATCCCAAATAAGAGAGCGTCATGTAGTCCACGGGGTAAATGTCGCTCCATTTCGTTCAATCGATGGCGCTCTTTTATCGACGGAATATGTGCTGAGACGAGTACGCGCCTGATTTTGTCGTTCGATTATCTATGATGGACGAATCCTCCAGCATTTAATCGATCGACAGTTCAAAGCATGTACTCCATATTTATATAAAAATAATAATAATTGAGCGTTCATTTCGATATGAATATATATGGAGCGCATGTAGTTGCTACAAGCCGTCTTTCATTTATATCAAATAGTAAAAAAGTGATATAATATGGGTAAGCCTATGTAGTAAATAGTAAATCTTATATCAAATGTCGCATGAAAGAAGGTATATTTTAAAGCATTTTTTTCTTAACCTTATTTCCAATCTTCACGTAATGTTGATTCTCTGAAAACTCTTCAGTGCGCCACTGATCTCCGTATTTACCTGTTAACCCGCTTTTACAGTAACAATTTCTATGTCAATTCTACTCACAAAGATGTCTGTCATTAAAACTTATCAATCCTCCTTTGCCATTTACCGCATTCGAGAAAAAAACAGTTGAAATTCTTAACAGATTTCCTGCAAAATCCTGAAATTAAGAATGTTCATTCCCTTGACGATACTGCATCATGTCTCCTTCATTTGAAAGAAACTAGCCACGTCTTGTCTTGTGATGAAAATAAGTGACTTGTTGAATACTGTGGAGATCAGTGTCGTGCAGAAGAGGAAATTTTCTTGTGAACCATTGAAATTACTGTACAATTACTGCAACGGAGTAGCAAGCCTTCAGTTCGAATACTTATTTGAGCAATTACTGTGTGAATGCTGTGCGTGACTCGCCAGCGCCGAAAAAGGCGCAGTTTTCGCCGAAGTACATACAATTCTGCTTTATTTTACACGCAACTACACTCGCTTTTCGGTCCATATGTGGCAACTACGGCGACATTGCTTGGCCTTAATCCAATGGCTAACTAAAGAGGTCTCGAGCCACGCGTTCAGCTCTCACATATGCCGTGTGTAAGTTTCCACACGGTGGGAGCACTCAGAAGTGTAATTGCTTGCCCCTCGACGTTTGTGCGTGATCTCACCTATCTTTCCAACTTGTCCACTGCACGATAGAATCCTCTCTCTATACTCACTTCATAATCTTTTCATTTATCACTTCTAAACACAATCAGAGGCCCCAGCGGCTGGACAGGCGACTGGACATGATCAGCTTCAATTATAGGGACGAAGAGAAGAAAGTGCACTCAATACAGGAGGCTGAAGATGTTCAGAACATCTCGAAATTTAATTGACAGATGTTTGAGAATAGTCTTGTTGATAGAAAAAAGATTGAAAAGTACTGAGATATTAGAATTTCATTTTTTGTTGTATAAGAGTTGGGAAGTAAAGGAAAACACAGCTATTACTTTCTCAAGAAAAGTTTGAAATTGAGTACCCGGAACTTTTCCTCAAATTTACCACTGTCGCGACTTCACATCAGTGGAATCCTCATACATGAATGCATTAAATGATACAAAACCTAGAGAATTCACGATGGAGAGCAGATTTTTGAGCGGTCAGTGGTAAATGCCAAACTGAATGAATTGCCGTGTACATTGCGACACTGATTTGCAAAATGATCCGTTTTAAAGACATGAAAGGGTCCGTGTATAATATAATCCGCAAGTGCTTTGCATGAATCCCTTGAACTGCATGTTCTCTATATATGATTTGTCTAGATATAGGAGAAAATAAAATAATTAAAGTATAAAAATAAAGTAGTTAAATGTAAAAACATTGCTAAAAAGACTAATTTTCGCAGAAAATCTGGATAAAGTCCATCCTTACTTATATATACGAAGGTCTGAAGTTTGGATGGGCACGTGTTGCAGGTGCAAAAGATTATTGATTTGATGAATTGCGAGAATATTTCATATTTACCAAAATTTTCCTTTGCAAATTGAAATAATAGATTAAAAGTAGCTAGAGCGCATGTATATTAGGCATGAAATAATAATTGTCATATGATAGGAAAAATTGTTCGAAATATCAAATTTTCATTGAAAAATTTAATCGCAAGCATTCTTCAAAAATTTTTTATATAAATTAACACATCAGAGGTTCCTTTAGCTTTTTCCTCTCAAGTTAAAGCGGGTAGAAGCTAGCTGACTCATCAGGTAACAGTATCATACATGTTTAGTTATGATCAGGTAGTGAAGATGCTAGAAATGTTTACAATGCTTTTTCACGGAATTTAGTGCCAGTCCCCTAAATGACGGACACTTTCAAACTTTCGAAGTGGTCGTCTTGGCTCCCATGTAGTCGCACTCCGGACCTATGGATATGCACATTTTTGGACAGTCAATATCCTCAAAGTTTTCCTGACAGTGCACCTAGTCTTTCTTTCAAATCAGAGCAACAAAGTCTCCTACATTTTGGTATTCCGTCAGTAACGTATTTAGGGGGAGGCCATCGGGCCATGCCCCCCTCAGGAATTAGCAGTAGGGATGGAGGATGACGAACACTAAGATACATAACAGCATATATCTATTAGGTTTTTAACAGCTTACTTTTTAATGCGACAAGTATTCCTTCAACTTGATGTCTTTTTCAATTAATAGTCATGCACAGAACCGCAAGACATAGTCTAGACATGTTAAAGATTTTTCAAAAACAATCACTATAACGAACGCTACGGGAGAACGATCATTCAGTGCTTTAAAGCATCTGAAATGTTACCTGCGATCCAGCATGGGAGAAGAGCAACTGAATGGATTAGCCTATCTCTACATAAACCGAGACATTCAAATCAATGGTGACCAGTTACTAGATAACTTTGCCATGCGGAGTAGACGAGTCAATTTTTTATTTTTTCTGTGGGAACAGATTCTAAAAATCCATTTGTGTTTCTTTTGAAATCCTGATATATGAATTATAATTTGACTTGTAGAACTGCCAAAATTTTGAAAATTTTAGCGAAGTTGTTTCTTTTTATTTTTTTCAAAATATCTGATTACGGATATCAGTATCATAAATAGGATAAATATATCATATATCAGTTTACAAGTCCGCATAGAATAAATCAAATTATATGTAATTCAATTCAAATCAGCAAAATAAGTTTGCAATAATTTACTATTGTATAATAGACTATAGGTTCGAATGAATATAAGTTGTGCCCCCTCCCCTAGAGGAATTTCTGGATACGCCACTGCATTCCGTTGATGTCCTGGTTCCGTACTGTAGCGGTGCTGAACGATGTAGTGGTAACAGAGATGGAACAGAAGTTGATTCACTTTAGAGATTTCATATCCGGCTCCGATGTGTAAGGCATAAAACATTCAAAAACTTCAGACATGGTAAAAAAACAAGAATAAACAGTATATTACAACAGCGGCAAAAAATATTGACCAAGTAGCAGCAAGGTTAAAGTAATCAGAATAAAGTTATCGATGCATGCTGGAAATGTATTCGCATGGTACATCATGTCAATATTTTCAAAAAAAAATGCCATTAACTGTTCAGCTATGCTATGCATCATTCTAGAATTTTGTTAGGCATTTTCAAAATCCATAGTCGCGTAGGGAAATGTATACTGGAACTGCATGCGATAACTGCAATCACGTATTTTCCAAAATGCCAAGCAATACAGAACGTTATGGTGGTCGATTGCTATCTTTTAGGGATGCCATGTCTGCAACTTGTATTCACACCGGCAACAAGCTGAAATCAAGTCACAGTCATGCATAAATGTGACAGAAATGCTGAAAGTCTTGTAAATCTGACTGCTTACTCATCAGAGAACTGAAAGCTTTTAAAATATTTATCAATACACAGTGGACGTAAGTGCATCAATCCACCAGCATGTAACAACATTTCTGTCACTGTCGTTTTATCATCGCATCAATAACAGAAGTGATCTCCGACATTGGAATTTGATTAGTTTTATTGAGTAAAAATGCAGAGTTGCTGTTTGAGTCATTCTCCCTTTAGTCAAGCATTTAATGATAATGTTAATCACCGCATAATATCCTGTAGAGCAGCAAGAAAAAGGGATAGTACAAATAGTGAAGAAAGCTGCAAAAAAGTTGTGTCCTTTTTCTCAAAGACACACTGCGGACCATTTTACGGCGACCCTAACTGCGAAGTTCAATGGGAGAGTTCTTGCGTTTGCGTGATGAATTTAGCTCACGAGTCTGCGTTTTTGTTTGAGTTAGGCTGAGGCACCAAGCATGGCATTCTCGACGCCATCCCTCGATGCTATCGTGTGCAGGAATAGGCGAGATGATTTGAGGATATTTTTTCGCCACACCTGCCAAAGCATCAGGTGGTAGCGCTTATTATGCCCAATTCCTCACACTTACAAAAATTTGCACTGACTTTACAGAAAAACTGTGGTCCACGAATAATTGAAAAACATTTCCACGAACATGCTAGCCATGTTGGGTAATCGGTTTTCTCAGCATAGAGATGAACAGTTAGAATCCGATTTCCTATTTCAAAGCATCCTTGTACATGCATTATCAGAATAAGCGCTGAGTAATTTTTTCTTCAACTTTCTTACTTGTCTTGTAATCTCATAAAATATCAACGTCGACATAACAGAGAGTGTCTATCTAATTGTTCTCGAAAAGAAAAATGGCTACAACCAGGAATTTAACCGTGTAAGGCAATAAACATGCAGTACAGTCCCATGAACTAGTGAGCTATCCTATACAACACAGAAACCCATCACCGAACATTGAAAGAAATGATCTAGAATTCCGTGACATGACACTGTTGACCCAACAATTGTCTTTATTGCTCCAAATCTCGACAGTGAAGATGGAGGTAACTCTATCCAGTTCATCACACCATACATGATTGATCATAAAAGCAGTTAACTCGCTTATCACTCGATTTTATCACAGTATTACCCTGGCCTCACTCTTTATGATGGCAGGATATCAGCGACTTGAAATGCAGCATCGTTGCTCTCCTTGCATGACCCAAGGTGCACTTATGTTCACAAGTTAAGTGAAATGGGCGCTCCAAGGTGACACGAATTAACGACTAGCTGCAAGAACAATGAATTTGAATGTCACCAATTCTCTAACACGTTCTCTACACGTTCCGGTTCATATAAAATAGTGAGAGCTTCACACGGAGTAGCACATTTACCCCTGTGGCTGACGCTTCGCCTAGTTTGTCCATGGCTCCGATATTTATCAGATAAGGATCGCACAAGACAGGAGATGAGTCGGTCCAACAAGGCACGAGAAAAGCTGAACAGTCCAAGTTGTCAATTCCGTTATAGCCTCTTCAGAAAGAACTGTCCATCGCTCGTCTGGTCAGTCAGGCAGAAGCAAGCAATGATAACCATCTTAATAGCCTCTGAAGTTATTTTACCCACGACATCTGTTTGATCAACGATATGTCTGCCAGCATAATGTGTTCTTTTATTTAAAGAGTACCAAGCATGCAAAATATGAATCATTTTTGTTATGAAATGAAAGAGCGACCGATAGTCTGTGACAGTTATCCAGAAGATAATCTCAATTTTCAAATCTTGGCATGTATTTAATTAGCATTTTTTACCTCATGTTTTTATGTGGCTGTTTTTGTGAATACACGTAAACGGAACTTGGAATGTGTCCATGGACTGATAATACTGACTGACAAGATAATATCATTGTTTCATCTTAATTTGCTTGGAAATAACATGTACATGGCGTGTAACACTGATATAGCATAAGTCAGGGTGGACCATAAGTATGGTGACCGCCGAAAATGTTTCCTTAAAACCGCCGAATAAGGTTTCGTTGACTGCATTGACTGACATTGTACGTTATCCACTTGTTATATAATCACTTGAGTTATGTACGTTTTCATTATGATATTCAGATTCAATTTGTCTACAATATTTAATATTTAGCTACACTTTATTTATAAATGACACATCGTTGTCTCCAACCCGAAATGTTATCTTCAAATAATCACATGAATCGAAATAATTTCAATGAATTCAAAAAAATAAAAGCTGCGATAAGAGTAACTGAACCAGCAAAGTTACTTCTGCTTCCAAGCTTTACCAGTATTATAAGAATTCATATAGACCAAAAATCGATAAGAGACATCTTATGCTGTCTGCAATATTCAAGTTACCTTCTACTTTCTGAAGCTTTCAAGCATGTGAAAGCAGTATTGTCGAAGAGAATATTCTGTATTGATATATCCAACGATATCCTACCACTATAATAATAAAGGTCGACAACGGTCGTGGTCATTGAGAACAATAGAACGTCGTACACATGTGTTTCATGGCAACGATAAGTAAACGATGACAATGGGAACCGACATCCAATCAGTGTACTTTTTAAATATTCACTGTTGCCATCATTTCTCTTTATATATAAAATTTTTTTTTGATCAAATAACTTGCAATAAATCGTTTTACGGCAAGAATCTACAACTGTTGTACTCGTATTCAGTAATTTGCTAAATCAGCTAAAGATTTATAGTCCGGGAGCTAGCGTCAAGTTGTGCAGGGAACGAGGTAGTACATAAAACTTTCACATGTCATAGTACACCTCTAACCTACTGCAAAACTTCGCGTCTGCCGGATCAGATCATTTGCTTTTCAGAAATAGAGAGGATAACACAATCCTATGTATTTCCAGTGGTAAAGTTGTGACATTTAAGGTGTTGACTCCATTTTTTCAAATTTTTGCTCATAAAAGTTACACAAATTGGTATTTTGTTGAACTGGTTGTTATAGAAATCATCTACAGATCATGATCTTTCAAATGAGTTATCATTCAGTGACAGAGGATGAAGTAAAGTGTACAAACCACAGAATTAAATTGTTTAACCGCATCGCTTTGCTAGAAGTGCAAACTGATTCAAAACAATGGCACATGAAGGAACTTATTAAGTGGGCAAAAAGAATTTCTTAATACCTTGCAGAGATAGGAAAAATAGTCGTGCGTCGCTTGCGGATTGCTCTGAATTCCTTTAAAATGCTCCGATCACCACGATTCCTTCAGATTTGAAGAATTCAGATCATTGCGCAAAAGTTTTCTCGATAATGTTGGGCAGTCCGATCATTATTAAAAAAGTTAGCAGGCGCACGAAAAAACGTTCACAAACTTCTCTGTAGAACTTGACATCGACTCTGTCTCTTTGCTGTGTGATCCGGTTGATAACAGTCACTGAAACTTAGCACAATTTGGCGTGTTTAATGTTGAACTGGATGCTCATTGTTCGATTGCTATGGTATTTAGTCAACAGATTGTGCCATTTCATTTACGCTACATGTTCCAATGTTTCCTTTCTAGTCAAACAGAAGAAGAGACGACCGGTCTAATTCTGTGGTACAAACAGACACTTTTCGTTGAAGTATATCAACAATTTTCCTGAAATTTCTATGTTAAAATTTACAGTTACACCAACGAAAAGTGTCTGTTTGTACACTTTACTTCATCCTCTGTCACTGAATGATAACTCATTTGAAAGATCATGATCTGTAGATGATTTCTATAACAACCAGTTCAACAAAATACCAATTTGTGTAACTTTTATGAGCAAAAATTTGAAAAAATGGAGTCAACACCTTAAATGTCACAATTTTACCACTGGAAATACATAGGATTGTGTTATCCTCTCTATTTCTGAAAAACAAATGATCTGATCCGGCAGACGCGAAGTTTTGCAGTAGGTTAGAGGTGTACTATGCTATGTGAAAGTTTTATGTACTACCTCGTTCCCTGCACAACTTGACGCTAGCTCCCGGACTATTAGGAATCAGCGCATAGCCGAGCAGCTGAAATTGCCATCAACAAAATTGTTGCTGTCGGCGAAAAGTCGGATTTCAATTATCATTTTTTTGAAATTTCATATTTCTAGTGAAGCTGTCTAAAACAATGATTTGGTGTCAAGTAGATCTTGAACACTATCGAGACCGGTTTCTCATTTGAGTCGATATCCCGGGAGGGGGGAAATCGGTCCCATATTAACTTCTACATAATAAATTATATTGTGTGGATAGTTTTGATGTCTCTTAGATCTTTAGATATCACAAGTGGACTTTGTTATAGCATATTCTTCGCCTGTCTAGCATTTGTAATGCATTTATGATTTGTCACGAATGTAAATACACTACTTCTAAAATATTCAAGACACAGTTTACGTTTACATTATTGACATTTGAAATTCATGCGGTGTAACAGATAATTATGTGATTTATAGTCTCACATTCATGACATCCTACCCATATTGAAACCAGCAAAATTCAGACCTACACAGATAGTGATGTTCGAAATCCGTCATACATTTGATCCGCTAAGAGAAGAGGTCCAACGATTTTCCGGGAAATAAGATAAAGCTAAAAGTCCAAAAAGCGTAGGTTGGATGCCTAAGTTTTGAGAGGACTGAGAGCTAAAATACGTCAATGGAAACAGACGTCCTTCCCACGAGGCATGAATAGTGTTGCGCAAGATCCAGCAATATCCGCATAGATCGATGCTTTGATGTGCAACTGAAGTGACCATAACAAACAGGTCTCCATTCTAATCAGACGAACTGAAATAGAAGCGGCTATGACTGCAAATATACCGGTGCGATTTCAAGCAAAATAGTCAATTAAAAGGACTCCGCATAATAAACGTCCGATTGTTGGATGCACTTTCTGAATTGCATGTTCTTTATGAGTGACTTCTCCTGATTTAACAGAAAATTAACTAACAATTAAGGTTAATGCAAGAAAACAATGCTACAAAGATGCGCTTACGTCTAGTCTGGATATGTATGACACGTCTCTAAATGGCACGAATAAAGGTCCGGAATGACAAATGAGTAGTGGTGTCAGTCTTTATGGTTCAATAGTCTTTATGAGTAGTGGTGAGAGTACATTGCACATAGAACAAAGTGTCCTCTTTGAAAGTTGAAATGATAGATAAAGGCATGATACTTATTTAGAGTTCATACTTGTCAAGGAAGGAAAATTTTATTATTTTCAAATGACCGTAAGAATCGGAAAATCTTTGATAAAAATTTAATATTATTAATTTCATCAGCATTTTTAGTTGTAAACATTCTTTAATGTACTTTATATCAATTAGCATCTCAACAAAGAAATTACAACTAATCAATTTTTAACTAGTAATTTCCATTCCCTATACGAACCCTCTTAGACCTGCAAAACGAATCCTACGGAAATGAGGCCCCCTGCTAGACACAAGAATTGGAAAAAATTGAATTGGGTGTACCCAATACAAGTTTTGGGGCAAAACTTGGGTCAAAACACAAAACCCAACACCCAGTTTCAATAAATGAATAAAATCAAGTAAACGAAGTGCATTCTTTGTATTTTGTGCTGACATAAAGATTCCTCTATACTACAAAATTCCTAGTAGGCCCATAAGAAGTGTGGTATTAGTGGGAAAGGATTTTTTATTGTAATAAGTAGCCTAAGTACATGTATTGCGTGCCATGTATTGCGTTAAAAAACTTTTCTTTGACTTTACTTGCACAGACATACTGACTAGTTGAAGATCTTTGATTACACATTGTTTATAACAAAGCAATTGTTTTCATTTTATCATTCAGAAATATAAACAGACTTCTGCGTAGTGAGTGCATGGTTTAACATATTTAGATTACGAGATTGGAATGAATTTATTTTTTGATAAATGTCGGCTATCGCTGACAGTTTAGGGGTGCGAAGATAACTGCGAATATGCAATATACATGAAATATATAAAAATTCAATATGCACAAATGAAACAAAATACATATAAGCTTACAGCAAATACAATATGTACTCGTGCAAACTTTCAATGCGCGGTGCTGTCAAACTCAAAATGAAATAGTTAAGTATTTCGTTTTTGAAATATTCAATGAATTGAGTGGAATTTTGATTAAAAATTAGCTCTTAATACTCTATATCATGTAGTTCTTCTAAGATTCAAACCAAAATATTAATTTTTAGAACTTGATTAGTGTGTATGCAGCATCAATAGAAAACACAAGTTTTGTACAGAAAATCTAAGTTTCGTATAACTTACCCAAGTTTGACCCAAAACCCAAAGTCGAACCTTGTTACACATGGATCTCATGTCCCGCTCCCTATTCAATGACTCTGCGGTTCTATGAATCCGGACCAGCGTAGATGCTTCTGGTACACCTACCGCCGTCGCTTCGGTTCGAGCCCCTACAAATGAGAGCTGCTTTCCTTAACTCTGCTTGTGAATTTCGACTTCTGTCTCCTTATTGCAATCCTCCCATCATCATCAGTAAATATTTCTACTCCCTGTGTCTTTTTTAGCGCCATGTCAGTGCGTTTAATCGCTTTCTCTCGCTTCTGAGACAGTCAATGCCGAAAAAAACACACTCACTCACGCAGATCAAGACGGAAGTTTTGCGGCCTACTCGAGAAAAGTTCCATGTCGCTCATTAAATTTTCATCATCCCTCATGGTAAAGCACCAACCAGAAAAGTTACTAACAAATTGAAATTATATGTTCGCTTCATTCGTTGACTGAATTTTGCATGAAGTCTACAGCATTAATGATGCCAAGCTTGTCAAGAAAGGTCTAAATTCAATTAAGATTCATTCCGCTCTGCACAAATTCATTAAATTCGAACATCGGCCACGATTCTTCATGTTTTCCTCATGACAAGTGTTTGGATTGGTGATTTGGACGAGCTTGGCTATCAGCGTTGTTGAAAGTCGAAACGTGTTCGCGGCCGCCCCCTGAAAACTTTTTCGTATTGACTTTCTCTTCCAGCTTCTGATCTCCACACATTCTATGAGAAGATTGTGAAGTGAGATGGTGTGGAGAGGAATATGACACCTAGATCAACTCAATTGATGATACGATTAAGGATTTAAGAAAATAGACTCATTTGTAACATTTTTATGGCTACCTTTACACTTTTAAGACTAGCGACTGGCTATTGTCCGGCAGCGAGCGAGACCAAAAATGAAACTGTCTCAGAATAAAGTATGCTAACTACGAAACTGGATGTCTGCCGAATTCTAGTTAGCTCCTTTTCTTGTCAGACACGATCAGAGAAAGTACATGTTAATCCAATGGGACTCCGATTGACTTTTTTGGTGAAAATTGGAATGTCTTCAGATCATTTTCCATTATGCTCATGTGCAATTATCATGCTGCTGATCGGAAATGTATGCGAGAATGTGGCTCCAATTATGTTCTCAAAACGTTTGTGCTTGCAATTTTCAAATCTTGGCATGTATTCGATTTGCATTAGTTACTTCATGTTTTTTGGAACGCATTTCTTTAGAAGTGCAGATGGTATCTACACCTGCTTATGCATTATAGGCCTCATTCGCCTCCTGTAGCTAATTTGTTTATCAAAGCACGTTAATTGCGCTAATTGCAATCTTCATTTATCACTTCAAGTAGGAGAAGTAGCGATGAATTCTGCGTATGAGAGGAACGTCGGCGGAAACAGCGAAAATCAGTTATAAAGCAACACAGGAGGCGAAAATAGTCTTCGAAGCGCGCGCGCAGGACATGCAAGTGAATAAAAAGTGATGGATCGTCTGGTGAAAGAAGAGACGACAGTTTAGACACGCTATCAGAGTACATGTGTTGGCGAGTTGGACACAGGAACTTCAGATCGTCGCCAGGTAGATGAACCGTGCCATAATCACTTCTTATTGACACAAAGCAGTTAGAAATGAAAACGCTTCGTTTCTTAGAAGGTATCATTTACTGCGTCGCCTTTGTTCACCGATTTTCACCCCCTCCCTCCCCTTGTGACCGATCTCTATTGCGTGCAGGCCGATAATTGTGCGCAATGCAACTCTCAACGCTGCCCCTCAACCATCTTTACATCAGTTCAACTTCCCTTGAAGAAAACAGAGAAAAAGTCGACGATATTGACAGAAACTTGGCTTCAAATCGCACCTAAAGGAAACGGCACGGCTGCTGACAGGCATGGTCGGCGATTGGGAAGCTCCTGGGAGAGGTGTAGGTATTTCCCGTACATTGGCGTGACTCCTGACGCCCCAGAGTAGATCACCAGGGAGATGTGCGTGTTGCGAGGATGCTTTTTCGTCCTTGTTTTGAAAGGATATCTCCTGTTTGAGAGGAAGAGAGCGGTGTCTCTTGTTAACGACTGAATGGAATACATGTTCTTCGAAATTGTCAAATTGCGGCAGATTGCCTGCGTGATACTACACCGACTGTGTGAATGCTCAACTTCTTGTCATCTTAACGGAACTGATACCTTGAAAGTCTTCTTCAAATTTGAAATCAAATTAACTCGTCAAGAAATATTTCCTCTGCGACAGAAATGAAGAAAGCTTTGGCATTAACTTTGTGAACCTTCTAAAATTGTCTTAACAGTTCATTAAGGTTTTCAATGCTGTTGATATTAGCCGTTGCGCGGCGTAAATGTGACTCAAATAATTTGTCTTACTTGATTTCTTTCAAATGCACGTCTGATTATGTGAAGTACCAGAATAAGTCAGCAGATACTGCATGAAATTGCCGTAGAAGTAATTATTTCCATTCAATTCCCATGGAAATGGAACTGGCTTGACGATGGTGGAAAATTCCATCAGCACTTCGTTTTGTGTTGAAAGCAAGCTTTTCAACGGGTGCTTTACAACGCAATACATTCATGCTATAAAAAATCATATCAATCCAATTTTACTTTTATTTTTGTTTGTCCTTGGTAAGCCATGATAACCAAGAATTTTCATAAGTCATCAAAATTGAAATACAAGAAATTCAGAAATATCAACCATGAATGAATGGATTGGCTAAAAACATAGAGTAGGTATATTAGGTAGAGTGGTAACACCGCATTTATTAAATCCCCAATGGGCATACACTTTCGAATTTATTAAATGAACTTAAATGGATATAGTTGGTAATTGCTACCAAATGTGAGATATGCAATTTTTTGCAGTTTTGAAGAAATTGCCACGGAATTGAGTGATCATGATTGTAATGCAGAAGGAATGATGATATTTTACAGATCCTCCGTGTCATGACACCCTTGGAGATTTAGTGTTTGTTGAATTGGCAATTCGATGGGTTCCTATTACTCTCATGCTCAACCTCAAGAGTATTTTCTTAATCGTGGTTGTATCACAGGCAACCTGCCACTGGCTGAGCAAAATAACAGAATCAAAGACAATGATTTCAATTAACTTTGAAAGATGTAAATGGGTCCACATCACTATTCAGATTCTAGAAATGAAGCATGAACTTACTGAATCATAAAATCATGCCGGTGAAAATTAAATTAAAAACTTGAAATTTCAGCCAAGAAAGCATGAATAATATCGCGACTTTTTCATGAATACTTCCATTATAATACGGATCATAAAATTCCCTTGATAATCAGCTAGTTAGGATGCTTATGAGCAAATATTCATTCCTTTTGAGATCCAACTTGTTTCATACTACTTATAAGGGGACGTCATCTCGGTAGTATATAAATTGGCAAAAATTTGACTTTTTAAAAGTGCTCAAATAATTTTTTGGACCACGGAAACGTTATCTCCGCTAAAAACTGAATCTTTTCATGTAAAAGTTTTCACTGTATACAGATACTTTTTTTGAGTCGACACTTTACCTATATATCCCTACTATGGCTAAAAAGTCTAGTTTACTGCACCGGTATAAATGATAAACCTAATGAGTCCGGGCCTCTTTATTCCTGATAAAATGCCGCGGGCCGTTTCTAAACAAACCTGGCGAGAATTTCTCAGGTCCATTGACAAGATGTGAGCGCAGGATCAGTTCATTTAGTGCACCTCTCAAATCTTGTTAATTTGCAATGTCAATGGTGTTAATAAATGGGCGTGAAACCTCATTTTAAAATATCTTGACAGTTATCACAATTACATCATGTGTCTGCTCATAACTATTTTTCATAAGAAGATTGTCTCTTGATCCAGATCTCCAGGCCTTGAGACAATGGGACTGCATCGGATGCTGCATGAGGTGCTAATCCTTTCAAATTTTCACCTTGAGGGCAGAGCTTCAAACATTCAATAATTTATAGGCATAAATTGCAACAGAAGAGGGATGGAAATGACGCGGGTTACTCCGAGAAGACACAATATTCACACCATCGACTCCCAGATTCACACCCAAACTCGTAAGGTGAAAACTGGAGTTATGTGAAGCTTTTTATTAGAAACTGCCGGTCGCTGCAGCTCCCAATCTGCTATCGATTAAAAAGTCTCACTTTTAGAGAAATCAAATGTGTTCTACATGAATCCTTACTTACCATCAGGGAATATTTTCTTTGCTACTGAGGAAGTCACTCTGGCGTGATCGACTATCGACTTCGTCTTTGAATTATACTGATAACTGCTGAGTAACGAACGCCGTCTGATTCTGACTGCGAAAGCGATGTACAAAACGAGAACTACAAATGTACGAAGCCACAATTGTTCGTGCTTTGAATCATTTTACTTTCATTATTTTTACTTTTATTTTTTTGAATCATTTTACAATCAATTACTTTCAACGTGAATCACAAACATTCACAATGAAAGTGATTAGCTTTCCAATTGGTCAGTCGTAGAGTTTTTCGTGCATTTTGTAATTCTCGTTTTGTTCGTCGGTTTCGTAAGTAGCTTTTGTATCGCATAGTTGGCAGTGCGATAATGACTCTTGGAGTCGGATAAAGTTCCGTGAATTGAAGATGGAGTTAAGTTCAATCCACGGGCGAGATTTGCCACCCCGCCCCATTGAAAGCTACATGTATAGCAGTCAGCTTGGGTTTCTGTAACATTTAGTTTTATCGCATTTTCAAACTTCTCAACAAAAATTGTTGGCTTTGGGCTACTGGAAGATCAAATTTAACATCTATTTTGAAAAATAATTTTTTCAGTGTCTGCAAACATTTTGATGATAACTTTTCAAAAATGCACATTGCAAAAATTGCACCAAAAACTGCAAAATTGAATAAAAATAAATCTGTGAATAACACTATAATAATCTGTTGTACCGTAGACATCGAATGGATTATCGGAAAATTGAAATGTTATGCAAATACTACAGGATGAAAAGTTTAGAAATAATGACGCTCTTAAGTACTCATTTTTTGCATTCATCTAATCACTTGGTGTCTTTTGGTATCTGCAAGTTGATTGTCTTCCTATCAATCATATTTGAAGCTACTTAGAACAAGAGTTGAATAATGTCAATAGAATAATTAAACATTGAGTACCATCCTCGATTAGAAAGCGAGAACAGACCTGAATAGCTGTCAATTCATCAGCAGGCCTGGTGCACATTTTTCAACATTGACACAACTCCTTAAAATTGCAGCCATGCCGGAGCAAATTTGAGGTATGAAATCAGCATTTTCAGTTAAATTGGGGGTATTCAAAATTTACAGGCATTAAAAGTATTGTGGGATTTCATCAAATACTACGTTCAACAAATTAACAAATAGAATGCCGCTCCATAGATGCATTGGCATGATTACTTTTACAAGTGAATCTCTCACTTTTCTTGCACATCGTGCCACAGAAGTAACTTATCAGTACATTCAATCAGTTTTGGTATGGTAAATAGCAACCACTAAGGAGATTTATGGCCGAATTCAGCAAAATTTCAAAAAGTTGAAAATTGGTCAAAATTAGTGATTTTTAATTTTGAATTTCGATTTAACGCGATGGTGATTCAGTTATTAGGTGATCAAGTACATATCACCACTAGAAATACGCTGTACGGTGAATTCCAGAGAATGCTACAGAAGTCAAGGCGGCGAGGGGGAAGGGCCTAATCACTTACATGTCCTGCACAAGGCGACCTGCATGTCCTGCACTTCAGAGACCGAAATGGATAGGGCTAACTAATTCATATTCTTCAATGATAACTTCTACATTGGGAATAATTTACAAGTCATCAGCCAACTGCCTCATTTTGTATTACTATTTAGATTCGTTGGTGATCGAAGTTAGAACAACCGCTTTGAGAATGTGTGATTCCTCATCCGTGGTACTTTCTTCTTCATTTGGGCATTGATTTTCACCTGAAAATACAGACCGTTTATAGTTATGTTGTTATCATCACATCCGCCAGCCACAATGTTGTCAATTCAGGATTTTCTATGTTGTTATGTCACATAAAAGCGATGCATCAAGAAAACTGAACATGAAATTTCCATAATGTCAAATTTCTTGTCAGAAAATGTATCTTATGCAGAAAATGATACTCCACACTGGAAACTGTACACTGGCAAAAACAGAGAAAATCTTTTTTAGCAAACTGTACTTCTTTCAACGGTCTGACCACATAATATCCGTGGTGAAAATCTCCAGGAATGATCCATGGTAGAATGAAAAATAAAGATTCCATATTTATACTCAGGGATGTCAAATATCTGTGGATTAAACGTTATTTCGATTCATTGTATTTCTGGTATTTCGTATGCAAGATTTCTCATTCGAATTCGAATATAAATGCATATGTGCGAAAGCTGTGCAACATTTCAGACACACTTTTGCTTCCCCTTAATGTATCCCCAGTCTGGTTTGGGCAGGAGTTTTAGAACTTCGCCTCTTTGCATGATTTTACTTTTTCCGGAAATTCCTTTCTTAACACATATTTTCTGTATTGGTTTGCAGAGATATAGGCTTTGCAAGGCATCCTAAAGTGTGGAGTGGGACAAAGAGTAGCAACAATCTAGCCCAATACACCCACCACCAAACTAACAGAAGTCCTGCACCACCCTTGGAGGCCCTGATATGTTACAATCGATGCAGGCATACCGGGACACTCCATCAAGCCGACAAGGGGCATGTCTACTGCTTTTATGGGAAGGTCCCCCAGCAAGCTCCTTAACCGCGTTCATTTGCGCCTGTGTCATGCTAACTTCCAACGAACGTAACCCTGTCATCAATCCTCCACATTATTAGGTACGGTGTTCACTAGCGCTGACTCTGACGTATCAGAGGCACATTGTCAGTTACAGGAGTGTCTCCTCCAGTCATTAGCACCACCTCGTAGGGACCAGGAACCCAAAAAGAACCAACCGTGACACCAAGTAACCCTACCAAATTATCGCTACCCCAGAGACAAACAGCCATCAACTACGTGCTCTCGGAATTATGTGCTCCCAAAAGGAATCCTGCCGTGCAGTATTTCCCGCTATCAATGGAACCGAATTGTCGTCACAGTTTTCTGCCAAATTGACATTGCGTCCTCGATGTAAGAGTTGTATGAATCATAGATATCCAACCGCGTGACCAATGATTTCCGAAACCGTTTTTAAACTTTCGTCAGGCAGAATTTCATTGTCTAATTGGTTTGCCGGTTTGTCATTGACTCACAACGCTCAATTTCTACCCAATATTGCTGCATTTAGACAGAAATTCATGACTTAGGTAGGAAGCATTCTTTGTCAACTTACCCGAAAGTTATCTTTCTCTCTTTTATGTTTTCTCTTCTTTTTGTTGCTAACTTCATGATTGACTTTCAGTTGCCATTGCTATGATGTAGGGAATGAACTTCTATGACACAAAATGATCAACTAGAGCACGCCTTTAAGTGCTTTCTCCTTAGACATCGCAATCCAAGAATTTTTCTGCTTGGATATCGGCAGTTCAGACGTATCTTCTATTCTTTGAAATGTTCATCTTCCCGTTAAGTATCAGGGAACAAAGTTAAAAGACCTCTATGTTTGAAACTCGTTCATTTCTGAATTTAATTGTTGAATTTAGTGAGGTAGAATTTCTGCAATTACATAGAAATCGGTTCAATGTGCTGCATCACACTTGCAAAGAAGTCGTACTTGTCATGCCTGTCGTACTTGTCAACTGTTGGTGCAAGTGAATTAGAGCATGCTTGGCGGTGACTTCTTACACCGTTAATGTGCGACAATAAACAACATATCTGCAATCGCAAATGCAGTTATCTGTCAGAACAGCACAAACATCACAATTAACTTGCTTGTATCTAAAACTGGAAGAACGAAGGGCATCTTTAATTTGTCTACAAGATTTAAAAACTAAATTCCCATCAATACTGTATGTATTTCTTAATAAGCTTATAGACTTTTCTATGTGTGCTATCATTTATGAATCAAGATTCAAAATACACATTTTTGTGTTTGAAATTGCTTTTCTTTTTCATAATTCATTAATCCGCTGAGTTTCAGTTCCTCACGGAAGCGCTGATGAGAAGCCTCTCTTGTTTGATCATTTGAGCAACGCTCAGCAACGTAGTTGCTTCTGTTCGAAATATGAATGCAAATGAATACCACAGTCATTGCGAAGTTCACACACAAAACATGCTGTTCCCCTTGTCTCGATGCGCTTCTGAGTACCTTTTTGTGAACAGGATTGCAAAACTGGCTCATGAATTCAAAATTCAGGGCCGGTAGCATTTCTTCGTACAAAACTGTCGCTGAAAACAAGACCTCGATCAAGGCTGACACGACAAGAAAAATGTTGTACAATGTGCAGTTCTGAATTTTCCTCACCAGCATTTGTGTTCACCGCTTCAGGTTATCTCCTGTGTGATGCGTTGTATTCTAACTTACGTCATGTTTTCATTTATAACTCATATGCTCAGGAAAATCAACACATGACAAACTCAACTCAACTTGTGGGAAGAAAATTCTCAATTTTAAGATGAAGTTAATTCTGTATGCAGAACGCCTCTAAACAAAATATTTCCGTTGTTTTGACAGTCGTGTGTCAAAGCTATTGACTACAAATGGCGTGTCGAAATCAATTATTTGGTAGACCATTGTCGTGGTGGATCTCCGGATATTATATCAACACCGACAGGGTTATGAAAAATCACAATCGCTGAGAAATTTCTCGCAACATTTAAGTCGTGTTATCTTCCATGAGCTAGCACAAGAGGTTGGAATTGAAGATAAATTTGACCTTTACTTTATCTACATGCAAATTTTCCTAGTTGTATTTAGAGCATGGAACATTACAAACATCACTTATCAAAATTGAAATGTGGAAGTTGTATATGATTAGTTTTGTTGCAAAGATAATTGTGGAACATGGTGGCATTCGTTGTTTTATAAAGAGAGAGAGAGAGATGAGGAAGATTGTTTTCCCCTGTACTTCGCGCACTGTAGCCACGATCAAAAATTTACAATTCAAGGAGACTTCAGAGTTTCGAGAGACTTCCTCGGTCCTTGAAATTATTTTTCTCGACAGAAGGGAGAGAGAGATTTGAAGAAGGACGATACAGGTGGTTGCGTACCTACCCTAATTATGTTTCAACTTCCATGAGATATTTAATAATTATGACAACTTAAAGCATTGTTTGAAATTATATTTATTTATCATTATCATATTACTCTGATCAAACAATTGGGAACATTGATGTGCTGCTGAGTCTGATGTGCAAATGAGACCATTATTAAATGGATTGCAAACTAAAGAGTAATGTAAACAATGTTATCATTGACATATTTTGATATATGCTTTGTCTCCGCTCCTCCACATGCATGTCAAACTTGTACTTCCACCATCTATGTTTCGTCATTATAGACATGTAGGCCTATGTGCTCCACAACATCATTGCTTCATTTAGTCATTCATTTAACTTACTAATGACAATGATAATGGTGCAGTGTGATTTTACTTTTCATTTCATTTAAATTCCATCTTTGCAAATAGTGAGCCTGGGTTATTCATTGTAATTTGAGGCGGAATCCCAGTAAGGCTGATAGTAGCCAAGAAAACCAAAACGTCGTTTTTCTAATTAAAAGCGCTTAGATCTTTCGACCGGCACTGCCGGCCATCATCAGAGGAACTGACTGTAGAACCAGCCACAGAAGACAGTTCACATTACACAATTAGGTTCTATGACTCCGCTGCTGTGAAAAACACAAGACACAAAGATAAAAATGCCTAAGTAAGAACACTACTGATTACAAGTGAAAAGTAACACCATAAAATACGAAAATTAGGTGAAAGAAGAAAAGTCAAGTCAGCACAAGCAGTGCCAAGATTCACTGAGGGCATGCTTCACTTTGTTCTGCGAATCCATCTTCTTGGTCCAGAACGCCTCCTTTACCACTCGCTTACTCCAAACACTCTCTCTGTCTAGCACTTCAGCTTTCTCCACGTTGATTCGATGACCAGTCAACGCCACATGCTTAGCCAGCTCGGACCGGTCCACGTCGAGTTCTCGTATCGCGCGAGCATGCTCCTTGCCTCTCACCTCCTTGGTTCTGGCTGTTTCACCCACATAACTCCACGAGCATCCGTCCTGGCATGTGATCCCATACACTACGCCCAACTGAGTAGCCGGGGCAGGTCTCTTCCTCACCAGCAGGGATCGAAGTGTTGTCCTAGGCTTCATCGACACCTCGACATTCACCTCTCGAAGGACAGAGGCCAACTTGCTTGAATCCTTTCCGACGTAAGGGATTGAGCATCGTATCCTATCTTCTTCCTCAGCATCATCTCTCTCCTCCTTCGTCCGGGGTCTCCACCAGCTCCGAACTTCTCCTTCATCATAGCCGTTGTTACATAGTGCGGCTACCACGTGTTCTCTCTCAGCTGGGAGCTCACGTTTGGAACAAACTGCATGTGCGCGCATTGATAACGAACGTACCACACCCTTGAAAACATGAGGAGGATGAAACGAGCTTCGCTGCAGGTACCTGTCAGTATGAGTGGTCTTCCTGTACACTGAAAATGTCCATTCTTCTTCACTCCTTCTTACGGCCACGTCTAAGAAAGCGAGAGAACCATTAGAACCTTCCCAAGGTCCATAAACAAGGTATTCCACTCAGGCCTATCGTCAACATGAAAGACAGTCTCTACGCTCCAGTTTCAAAGATGCTGAGTGATTTGTGCAGGCCGTATATGTCAGACTGCAATTCATTTATTAAGAATTCCTCGGATTTTATCCGAAGATTCAAGGGTGAAGCCTGTTTCGCGGATTCAATGGTTTCTTTGGACGTGGATTCTTTATTTACCAATGTTCCAGTGGCCGAAACGCTTGATGTTTTCAGCAATCTTTTAAGTGAAGACGTGGAACTGCACAAGAGAACCAAGTTGTCTGTGCCAGAACTGATGGAGTTGCTGAGATTGGCTTTGACTTCGTGCTATTTTAGGCACTACAGCGGTTTGTTTGTGCAAACCGATGGTGTAGCCATGGGGACCAGCTTGGGTCCAGTTGCTGCCCATCTATTCATGGTGCATTTTGAGAGTTTGGCCAGAAGAGCAGCAATATCAAGTGAGAGGCATTTTCCTACCGTATGGTTACGCTATGTTGACGACGTGTTCCTGATGTGGGAGAAAGATAATCAACAGCTCAACTTGTTCGTGGATTGGTTGAACTCTCTTCGCCCGTCGATTAATTTCAAGGTGGAGAAGGAGGAGAATGGTTCTCTCGCTTTCTTAGACGTGGCCGTAAGAAGGAGTGAAGAAGAATGGACATTTTCAGTGTACAGGAAGACCACTCATACTGACAGGTACCTGCAGCGAAGCTCGTTTCATCCTCCTCATGTTTTCAAGGGTGTGGTACGTTCGTTATCAATGCGCGCACATGCAGTTTGTTCCAAACGTGAGCTCCCAGCTGAGAGAGAACACGTGGTAGCCGCACTATGTAACAACGGCTATGATGAAGGAGAAGTTCGGAGCTGGTGGAGACCCCGGACGAAGGAGGAGAGAGATGATGCTGAGGAAGAAGATAGGATACGATGCTCAATCCCTTACGTCGGAAAGGATTCAAGCAAGTTGGCCTCTGTCCTTCGAGAGGTGAATGTCGAGGTGTCGATGAAGCCTAGGACAACACTTCGATCCCTGCTGGTGAGGAAGAGACCTGCCCCGGCTACTCAGTTGGGCGTAGTGTATGGGATCACATGCCAGGACGGATGCTCGTGGAGTTATGTGGGTGAAACAGCCAGAACCAAGGAGGTGAGAGGCAAGGAGCATGCTCGCGCGATACGAGAACTCGACGTGGACCGGTCCGAGCTGGCTAAGCATGTGGCGTTGACTGGTCATCGAATCAACGTGGAGAAAGCTGAAGTGCTAGACAGAGAGAGTGTTTGGAGTAAGCGAGTGGTAAAGGAGGCGTTCTGGACCAAGAAGATGGATTCGCAGAACAAAGTGAAGCATGCCCTCAGTGAATCTTGGCACTGCTTGTGCTGACTTGACTTTTCTTCTTTCACCTAATTTTCGTATTTTATGGTGTTACTTTTCACTTGTAATCAGTAGTGTTCTTACTTAGGCATTTTTATCTTTGTGTCTTGTGTTTTTCACAGCAGCGGAGTCATAGAACCTAATTGTGTAATGTGAACTGTCTTCTGTGGCTGGTTCTACAGTCAGTTCCTCTGATGATGGCCGGCAGTGCCGGTCGAAAGATCTAAGCGCTTTTAATTAGAAAAACGACGTTTTGGTTTTCTTGGCTACTATCAGCCTTACTGGGATTCCGCCTCAAATTACTATAAATTCCATCTATTCATTCATAACGCTCAATCTGTCATTAAAAAATTAAACATGTTTGACCACGAGATGAGCAATAAGCCATTCTGACATTAAACCATATGTGACGGTCCAAAACACACATTTGAAATGATACCTTGCAAAATCCACTTGACAAACACTGGCATTATTTATCTACCTGTGTCATAGACCACTGATGAGCACATGACACGCTGCGGGTTTTTTGGCAGCTCGGCAAGGACTTTGATTGACACAATAGATCAATCTATACATGTATAGGTAAACGTCAGATTTGCTGATCTTCATGCGATTCTCGATGCCTTCCCTGAAGACTTTGGTGTTTTAAAGCTCTTACAAAAGCATGTTAGCTATATTCTCAACAACCTATGCATGTCAAGCTCTCAGCATTGAATTACATCAAAACCAAGAAAAGAGCAGGATAAGTGCTGATCTGAGCTCTGCTTGTGTGGCACTGGTAAGCACACATTGTGATATTCAAAGTAACCAATAGTCCTCTGAATCTCGGCTACAAAGAAATCACTGAATTTATTAAGGTAAATTTTCATTTTCATTATTTTTGCTTGAGTAAGTTGTCATTTACATTCATTGACAATTGCAGTCGTCAATTGCATTCATTTTTACCGACATTCATTGACTATCTATGTCAAAGATATTTCATTGACATTAATTGATTATTTAAGTCATAGATATTTCATTGACATTCATTGACTATCTTTTTCATAGATATTTCATCGACATTCAGTGACTACTGACTATCTATGTCATGCACAATTCACCGACGAATATCTATGAAAACTACAATAGAGAATACGTTGCACTGCTTGCATGGTTAGCCTACATGTAAATGCTTGCGTTTCACACGAAGTTCAAAGCGCAACACGCAACACGTAAGTGGTGTGATTCGGCCTTAAGCTTCCACTTTGATGCTGTCAACCATCTGACATTGGCAACTTCCACCTAGTGATTTCGACAAATGCATCCCCAATATTCTCATCACAGTTTCAGAGGTTATGTTGCCACAGAAGTATCACTGCAGTTGGTCAGCTGTGTGAAAACGTTGAATTATAAGTTTAAATTTGATATCAACCTGTTGTAATCGTTCACAACAGTTTCATTAACAAATGGAATGCCATTTCGATTCCTTACTCATCCAACCTATTTAGAAGAAGATCGCTACTTTGGACATCTGATAACATCATCCGGTTTCTTTATTGTCACTTTTATGGGCATCAAAGTGGACATACAATGAGCCTTGCTTTCTTCCTCAGCCGCATAGCGGAAGAAATAAAGGAGAGTTAAGATCGCTTTGAATTGTTATCTTAACAATGGACAATATTCATGTTTTCCGATACTCAATTCATGAATGAGACCTCTTTTTGAGTGAAATTTGAGATATCAACCATTTCATCTCCGAATATTGAAATTGCAAAACATGGCAGGAAATGTGATGGAAAGTTGATGCATATTTCAGATGTTTTCTTTTGAAATGAAGATGAGAGAAAGATTGAGCTGACCATTATCATCAAGTCTGAAATGTGAAGGAATTAAATCAAAGTCATTAAGGTGAGTTTGTGACCTTTTAGTGTCTATTACGAACTTGCATCCTGAAAAGATAATACTTTATAGTAGAGTTTAGAAATGAAGCTTGACTCTTTGTTGAATAGGATAGAATGATAATAACAATTAAATCGAAAGTGAAATGCAGGGTGACTACTCCTATTAATTATAGCTGATCACTCTTGGAACCATAGAAATCCGGCGCTCTATAAACACCGAATTAAATTGTTTACGGGCATCACTCCACTAGAAGTACAAACTGATTCAAAACGATTGCACATGCAGGAACTTACTAAGTGGGCAGAAAGAAATTTTTAACACCGTTAGCGGCCCGACAATTTGCCATTGACAGCCCGAAAAATGTAGATGTCATAATCATTGTATGCCATGTTGCGAAATATTTCTATGGTTTCATTTCCAGGCCATGAATTTTCCGGGCCGTTAATGAATTTCTGGGCATTATCAAAGATATCAGTCTTATATACATGGTATACAATGTTGGGATAATGTGTCTTTTTGCCTATGTGATCCAGTTGATAACAGTCACTGAAACTTCGCACCATTTGGCGCGTTTAATATTGAACTGGCAGCTCATTGTTCGATTGCTATGGTATTGTCAGCAGATTGTGCCATTTCATTAGCGTTGTATGTTCCAATGTTTCCTTTCTAGTCAAACAGAAGAAGAGACGACCTGTCTAATTCTTTGTCTTTAACAATAAAGAACGGACATTGAAGACAATAGAACGTCGTGAACACCCGTTGTCATGACAACGGTACCTAAACGATGGCGGGAAGGCACCGGCAGCTTATCAGACGAGCAATCAGCACATTACACTATAAAACCAATCATAAATGAAACCTTTTCAATGGTTTAATTTCAACTGACTGAGAACTGAGGATGCAGCTCAATATTTAGCGATTTTATTTACAGATCCACTTCTGCATGTTGACGAATGTAATCAGTGCTTAGATGGATTGATGGTCATATATTATGCATTCATGCAATAATATTAATTGCCTAACGTCAACATTGACGCAAGACACAATTACCCTATCCTGTATTTTTCTGAATAAGATAAGGCCATTGATTAATATCAATGTCAACTATATTATCAAAGAGACAAAAAGAACAGTTCACAACGGTATTTCAAAACCGTTTTCAGATAAAGACCTTAGAAATGGCTTTATAATCGTGCTACAAAGGAGGTATGAAAGCCATGATTTTAGACGCGAGTTTATTTCGAAGATAAAAGACCAAAGCTAGTGTTAATTTTCTGTGTGTTGCCACAGAATATCTTGCTGCTTTCAGATGAGTATTCATGCCGTATTATTTAAAGATTGTCTTTTAAACCAATCGTGCATTCAAACATGCTTTACGCCATGTTTCTAAACTACAATTTAGATCCCAATAGTTGATGAATATCATATTGACTAGAGGTCTGAGTTCGTGACGCGAATACGACATGGACAGGATCATGTTTCGTGTCGTGTCCTGTTTGTGTTTTTACTATGCCAGTTGTGTTTTATTTTCGTGCTGACAATGATTGCAAATTTATACCTTTAGATAATTTGATAACTTAACTAGTTCTAGCTAAAGATAGACTAGTGCTTTCACAGAACCTGGGCCCCTTGTTCAAGAGCTATGAAGCAACAAATCCATTTATATAAGGATATTTTCATCAAAAGGCAACATCAGTGTTCTGTCATGGTACTCGAATCAACATTACCTTAATCGACAGGACGCTTGTATTCATTAAAACGATGCTTTACAGGTTGTAAGGCTTGCTTCGGTCAGACCTCGATCAATTCTCAAAATTTTGCTATAACATTTGGCATTTACTGTAAAAATATTAAATAAAAAGAATTTGATAAGGATACTTTTCACAGTATGTCATCATAAATTTAACCTTCCAGTGGGCCAAATCCAAAATTGTTGGGAAAAGTTTGATTTGATAGAAAATCACAAACGTATGTTAAAGCGACTGAGGATGCAGCTCAATATTTAGCGATTTTATTTACAGATCCACTTCTGCATGCTGATGAAGATGCAGAATAACCTTCGATAAGACGGGTAAATTCAATTGTAAAACAAAAAACGTTATTTATCTGATTTCGTGTAAAAAGTGTGGTTTGCAGTACGTAGGTCAAACTACTCAAGCTTTGTATTGTAGGTTAAATGGACATCGTAATAGCATCTCTAAAGGAAATAAAGTCGTTATCTTCTTCTTCATCTTCTCCTCAATCAAAGCATTAAAGTTCATTCTGACGCAATTGACATGTGCAAGCATCTGGGCGACCAGACCTGCAGATTAAGTTCTGTCAATACATATAAGCAATTTCCGCAATTACTCCACTGCCCAACACACAGTGTGGCAGACAAGCAGGAGTTCTCGAGTAAGTCATCAAATTTTTTCTCACTCTACTTATATTTACACAGTACCTTTTTTTCATTACCTACCATTTGAATATTTTCAACATTTACATTTGTGTTTTATTCTTATTTTTCACATTGGTTTTACTTACTGAATAGTTTGATTTGTGATTTAATTCATTATTAATTGTGTTTCGCCTAAGGTTAGCCCTTGGTAATTTGATTACTTTCATAGCAAGTCATTAGTTGAAGGTGGACTAGTTCCCCGCCTTTTGACCGCTGCTAGCTGGATTTAGTCCTTTTGTGTTTTACCTTAAGCCAGCATATTATTTTTTGCCACTTTTCTATTACATTATCATGCACGTCAGAATTATAGGTCTTGTCACGTTTTAATTTTTATTTAATATACCCGCAGTTAAAGTAGCAGTGTTTACTATATTTTCTATATTCTCTAAGTCTTATCATACATGTAGCTTACCATGTTATTTTTTTTACGCATTCCGTATTCAGAGTCAAATTCTGACTTTTCTCGGTCACAAAATGTAATCATCTTTATTATGGGTTCAAAGTCTAATAAAGGATATAGTGTTAGTGCGAAGGATTGGGTAACGCCCACCAACCAAACGTCTCTCAAGGCTTGTCAGACCAATAGCTGTTTATGTTGTAATGCTTTTGATTCATCTACTTCATTCACTAGCTTTAGTACAGGTGGAAAGTTCTTGTTCGATAAGACGGGTAAATTCAATTGTAGAACAAAAACGGTATTTATCTGATTTCGTGTAAAAAGTGTGGTTTGCAATACGTAGGTCAAACTACTCAAGCTTTGCATTGTATGTTAAATGGACATCGTAATAGCATCTCTAAAGGAAATAGAAGCACTTTTATTGTTAATCATTTTCGCAATGATAGCCATACTTGTAATGACATGTCCATTCAGATTATTGACGTCATCGAGGATGTTAATGATAAAGCTGCATTAGTACAGGAGGTTAATAAACAAGAAGATTACTACATTCGTACACTTAATACACTGCATCCTTTAGGTCTTAACGATAAGTTAGCAGGAGGCAGCTGTTTGTCAAAAGGCACAGTTGATTTAAGTAGCTACTTCAATAGTCCAATTCCTAGACGCAAGCGTAGTCATGGTATTAGAGTTAGGAAATTTAGTAGAAACAGAAATAATAATAATGATACTTTGACCAAATTGAAATATTTCTTTGACAACAAAGACTTGTCAAAATTTTATCAATGTCTGAGATCTCTGAGTTTTGATACTATGCGTATCATTAAACAAAAGCTCACCAACGTGTCTAGCGAGTTTGCTTACATTTTTTCAGTTTATTTCTAGAATAAAGTGATTAGCAATGATTCCAGAAAGCCTGCAGTCCAAAAAACTAATATTGTCTTTGATTTCAAAAATAAAATCATGGACAAGGTTGACATCTCTAGTATTTTACATGATAAAAGCCTCAATCGTCTACTACCTGACAAAGTTCTGGAACAGTACCCGCCCAAAACCTATTTTTCTCTGAATAACCCTATCTCATTGAAAATTTGCAACTATAACAAATTCCTCAACAAGTTGGATAGAACCAACTTACAAAATATTGTCCATTCAGACTGTAAGTGTAGTCAGCACCCTTCTCACATCAATGAGCATCACAAACATGTATTTACTGCTGATTTGAATTTTATTGAGCAACCAGACCTGAAAGAGTTACTTTCATTAGGCTCTAAGCATCGTTTGTCCATTCCCGTTCGTCACAATGACGTCATAGATAGCGTAACTGTATCCATAGTTAAGCACATCACAAAGATGTGCAATAAGTTTAAACTTTCAGTCAGTGACTTTCAGGCTTGGAAAAACATGATGCTAGCATTAGCTTAAGAAAGAATACATAAAAATAAAAATGTAGATAATTTACATGCGAAGTTTAAATCTTTTCGTAATTTCAGCAGAGATTTGAAATATTATCATCAGCATTTTCTAATAACTAATACCGTAGACAAAGCTAATAGTAATTACGCATTCATCTGTAAAAAATTTTACGTTATGGTCTTATTACAAGAACTTGGATTCGATCTTAACTCACTAACCCCTATTGGTAATAGTACTTACATTCCATATGATGTGTCTCCTAGTGATTTAGTTAAGAAGCATAAGGATTCTATGAGTAAATTATTCAGCACCCTTTGTAGAAAAGATGATGAAAACTCCCAAAATTATATTGGATACCAAAATTACATAAAAATCCTTTTAAATTTCGCTTTATAGCTGGTGCTAGGCACTGTACACTAAGCAAATTTCCATTAAGATTAATAAAAGTTTGTCTGTTATCAGAGACCATTTTAGGAAGTATTGTAACGCAATTCATAGTAATAGTGGTATTAACTGTTATTGGAGCATAGTATCGTCCGCTGAATTCCTCAATAAAATTCAAAACATTGCAGCATATGACGTACAAATTTTCGATTTTTCCACTTTGTACACCAATCTGGATCATAAAGATGTCATTACTCACATTTCCGACCTGTTCGACTTAATTTTCAACGATTCTAATAGGAAATATCTGTGTGTAGGTTTTGAAAAAAGTTTTTTATCTGGTGTCAGGTATCAAGGTTACAGCGTATTCACTAAGGATAAATTTAAAGAAGCCATTAAGTTCATTATAAGCGAAGTTTTTGTTACTTTCGGAGGTTTAGTTTTTCAACAAGTAAGAGGCATTCCTATGGGTGGTAATTGCAGTCTTCTTCTTGCGGATTTGTTTCTTTTACATTGTGAATTTATTTTTGTGACTAATTTAGTGAAGAATCAGAAGTACGGTCTAGCTAGATTATTATCTAATACTTCTAGATACATCGACAATTTATGCATTATTAATTATAAAAAGTTTGATTCCTTGATACCACAGATTTACGCACCTAGTCTAGAAGCCAGCAGAAGTGGGAGTAATAACAAACAAGTAGAATATCTTGATATTAATACAAATATCACTGACTGTTGCACAATTACATCTGTTTTTCATAAAGTCGACCATTTTAATTTCCCTGTCACCTTTTTAACCTTTCCGCAAAGCTGTATGCCCTACAGGACAGGAGCTAGAGTGTTTGCTGGACAAGTTTTAAGATATGGGCGCATCTGTACATTGGAAAAAGATTTCATCCGAAAAGTCAATCGTACAGCAACTACTCTCATTAAGAGAGGATATAACAGCGTAGATCTCAAGCAAAGTGCTGAGAAGCAGCTGCATAAGCATAGTGAAACTTTATTGAAATACGGATATTTTTCTGCTAAGCAGCTTCTTAATGCGTGCGTGCTTTCATTGATTTAATTAATTTCGAGGCTGCTTTCATATAGCAGGGCCCCGCTTGGGTGAGTTTGAGCGTTCAGGAGTAGGGGCCGAAACGGGAATCCTTACCCAAGTTCCTGCTGATGACCTCAATTGCACATTTTTCCAATTAGGTAATCTGTTGTAGTTGTTATTTCCTTTAACCTGTAGGGAACGCCACATGGGTCCTTTCGAAGGATCAAATTCTTTTCACTTATCGTTATCTTCTACTTCATATTCTCCTCAATCAAATCATTGAAGTTCATTCTGACGCAATTGACATGTGCAAGCATCTGGGCGACCAGACCTGCAGATTAAGTTCTGTCAATACATATAAGCAATTTCCGCAATTACTACACTGCCCAACACACAGTGTGGCAGACAGGCAGGAGTTCTCGAGTAAGTCATCAAATTTTTTCTCACTCTACTTATATTTACACAGTACCTTTTTTTCATTACCTACCATTTGAATTTTTTTTCAACATTTACATTTGTGTTTTATTCTTATTTTTCACATTGGTTTTACTTACTGAATAGTTTGATTTGTGATTTAATTCATTATTAATTGTGTTTCGCCTAAGGTTAGCCTTTGCTAATATTATTACAAGAGGAGCAAATCAAAATATAAATCGCTGTTGAAACGTGCTTGAGTGTTGGTCAGCAATCCATTTAAGATAGAAGCGGGTCTTCAAGGCGCTCTTTTGCATTTGTTCAGATCTGAAGAGGGAAGGGCCCTTCTATCCAACATACTATATCGAGACTTTTGACAGAGCCTTTCAGTGGCAATGGCGAAGGCTGCAGTCTCTTTATCTCTCCCTGCACCTGTTCATGCTACACCAGTACTGCGACAATGCGAGTAGAATGCATGCCGGTACTTGAAAAAACGACCCCCTCGACGCCTTTATTTCGGTATAGTGACATCCATTGTGTCTATGTACAAGTCATTCACGTCACATAAAATGACAACATCAACAAGTTTACCTCCTCGCTGTCTCTCTTTGCTCATTTATGAGCTTATAAACGCGAAGTAAACCAAATGAATTTCATTAACTTGCTCAATTGTGAATTCCTGTCATCCAGTGCACATTCTGATCTGAGCTGTCGATGAACCGCCTGTGGAAACGATGATAGGGACGCTGTACCACGGTCCCTTCTCCTTCGGGGTTACTCTCAAGCGCCCGCTATCTGCTCAAGCCAGCGATCGCGCTAGAGCAGCCGCCATTGGGGCGGACGAGTGCGCAACTTTCGAGTTGCTCTGGTCGCCTGTGATAAAGACATTCCTCGAGCCGATTTACAAGTTGAAGATAGTGAAACCCGCTGCGCTGCAAAGCATAGTTGGTGTTATCGTGCGGCGAGAACAAATTGCGCGAACTTTGGTGACTTCATCAGGGGGTAAATTCCCCTTCTTATCAAGTTGATGACTCCTCGGAGGATCATTGAAAAGCTGATAAACTGTACGGAAACTGCGACACAAATGGCCGTTCGAATTATCACAAATATTGTGAATTATTGGAATGAGAGCGGATGTGGAGGTCTCCTATCTTCTGACTGTTTTTATGATGAAGGTTGAAATGGAAAATGGGACGTTCATGTGCGCCAGAGAACAAGAACACACCCGACAATGCAAAGTTGGAGAGTTCAATAACGTCGATTTTTGGGAGATTGATTTTTGGACATTTGGAAGAAATACCTGTCCAAAAATGATTTGTAGCGCGCCTCTATTTTTGGTGTAGCATTTTATTGTAAATCCCGTCAATTTTGGACGCTGCAATTTTGGGTCAGTGCTCAATTTGTACATTTGGGACGATATTCAAATTTGAACAGTTGGTGTTATTCATCCCATCCCCAACTTAAGTCATAGCATTGGTAGGGCAGCCTTCGCAACTCTCACCAAGTTACAGTTAGCAACTTCTTATGAGAGCGATGGTAACGATCGAAGCGGACAGACTCGAACCTTGAACCTTCTGCACTTGTGTACAGATGTGCAGCCCTTAAGCAACTGAGCTATCGTACCAGTCATTTCCCCACTTCTGGCTTTACTATTTTCGTCCGAAGATGACACTTAAAACTTTGCAAAGTGTGCTGGTCAATCAATGTGTGTGATGACAAGTCGAATCCTCGCCCGCTTTGCATTGAAAATGAGTACTATTCCACTACACACAGCAGGGTCGATATTGGATGTAGCAAAGGAATTTATTCTATGAATAATGGATGAGGGAATATTTAACCCTCAGAGACCTGAGGGGGGGTCAAGTGGACCCCGGGGCCACATTTTTCAATTTCATTTTTTACGCTAACGATATATCAACCACTCAAGCCCATACAAAATCATCATTTCTGACAGTGAATCTGCATGTGTTATTTCATTTCAATTGAATCAGTAGAAGTATGCCAGATAGGCCAAGGGGTTCCACTGGACCCCCCCCCACTCAGGTCTCAGAGGGTATAGAAATTCCATCACAAAATTTTTGTAATTAGATGAAAAATGATTTCGAACATGTCCACGATGGTGTATAAAGAGTGAAAATCATTTATTCATTGTTTGCATCATGCTCGTAGATGTGCAATGTGTTGGAAGATCGCAAAATGTGAATATTTTGCTTTCGTACATGATCTCGCGTGACTAGTTGGCCTATATGAACAACTCGACATAAATCGATGTCCGAAATGAAAGCTATCATTATATTCATAGTTGAGCACCAAAAACTGATTGATGACAAACTTTTCACAGCAGTAATGATAAGTTTGAGATCTCCACAGCTGTTTTTGGTTCTAGAAGTACAGCAATTTTGACTCATTTTAGATCCATTTCTGATAGCTTTGGATAAATTTGAAGGAATGTACAAATGGAAAGGATTAGCTGTATGAATTAAATCAATTTCATCAAAATAAACTATCTGAGGCTTTATGGTGACACAAAATATCGTAAAGCCACCTCCTAGTACAAATGATGCTGTACTAAATGTGGTTGACTTACAAAAACACCATATTTTCGCACGTGTTTACTGAGAAGGCTGAAAGTCACTCAAGGGATTCGTTATACCGACCTGCTACACGCAAGCATCATTGTTTTACTTAAAATCAACTTTCCTAATGTTTTGATATCGATTTAAGCAGGTGACCTAAGAATATGTTAAAGGGGTCCACTGGACCCCCCCCTCAGGTCTCACAGGGTGTGAAAAAGCTCAGGTCTCTGAGGGTCAAGCGCATTTTTCAGTCAGAAACCTTCATTTTGAAAGTGCTGGTGGACATGCATTGCAAAGTGCTTTTCTTGTGAAGTCACAATCAACATTGGCAAAATGAGACTCCAAGTCCGAATGTCAGCTTCCTGAAACATAACTCGATGATCACTAGGCAATAAAATTGCCTCAATTGTAAATGAATTGCTTGCCTTTTTTAGAAAATGGGAGCTAATTTTAAGGGTATCTGAAATCTGCTGTAAATGTATCTGTCGCTGTAATTTCAAATGTGAAGGTGACATTTTGCGCCCTCAGGACTCATAAACAGCTCTTCAAATAAAGTCCTGTACACTCTCGAATTGATGAATTTGGATTTCATATTTTGTACAGAAATGCAAAATGTCTCAGAGGATAATAGGTAGATTCTCTCCATGATGGATTACTTTCAATCATGCATACCGGTATACATGTAGCACACGTATGTCGTGTTTGCCCGCTAGACCCTACAATATTTACGTAAACCGAAAATTCTTTTTGCCACGCAATAGGGAGTCCGATGATGTACCAGTGAGCTCAGTGTTGTTTCCTTTTAACATAGAGCGCCCAAATTATGAAAGATCATATTCTACTATCCTGTCACATGATAAAATTTCGTTTTTTGAAGACGTTTAGCAAAAGTTATTGAGTCCTTCCAGAACGAAATTGTCGTGCGTCGGAATGGAATTGTCGTGCATTTGGAAATGGATTTGGCTTGATGAGTGCGAAGCAAAGTGATATTGAGCAGAATGGCTTCATAGGACCGTTTTTTGGTGTTGAAATCTGTTTTGTTTGATGATCATTCAATATTCCCGTCTCTTATTCACTTTATTTCATATTAATTAACTTGATGAAATAACGTGCAGGCTATCGCCTTACGTCAAAAAAATCTTCGTACAGCTGCTGCATGTTTTAGTAATTCGATTGTTCTTAAAAGTTGACAACATCGACCTAGATCGGTGCCTTGAAGATTAATTAATGATCATCAAAAAGCAGCTATTGCCCATTCTAGTCTCGCTAACTTAGACAATGTGAAAATTCAGATTTCTTTGTTGCTTCCTATCATTTCGTGAAGCTTCGTGTATTGCATTGCTGTGTAAAAACAATGCTACACTATAATGTTGCGATTGAAATTGCAATACTATATGACTTTGCATACCAGCATTTCTATAGAAACCATTTTCCGGCAATTTTTATCGCAATAATGTGCGAGATTTATAGATGATATAAACTACTGAAACAGAAATTTGCCCAATAGGCTAAGGAAATATGATTGGTACTTTATGTTTTAACTTCTATTTATCAATGCCCTGATAGCGGACTGGAAGTTGAAGTAAATCGGTCAGAAGTCGACATATGGCCTGACCGATCCCAGCACTAAATCGGCCTGAATTCGGCCCAAAGAAGGACCGAGTCCTGCATTAAATTGGCCAAAAGAAGGACCGAGTGCTGCATCAAATCGGCTTGAAGTCGGCACAAAGCAGAATCGAGTCATGCATTAAATTGGCATGAAGTCGGCCCAATGCAGGACCGAGTCCTACATTAAATTGGCCAAAAGAAGGACCGAATGCTGCATCAAATCGGCTTGAAGTCGGCACAAAGCAGGACCGAGTCATGCATTAAACTGGTCCAAAGAAGGACCGAGTCCTGCATTAGATCGACTTAGAACTGTAGAACCAGTCCGACTACGGTATGATGCATCCAGCATAGACTGCCATGGTACAAAGCACCTTTAATTTCGCACATGCCGTTGCATGTGTGAAGTGCGTGCCTATGTGCACTTTAGAATTCTTTACATTGAGTATTATACGTTCATTTACAGTATTACATCGAGTGTTCTATTCACAATATTTACAATTCCGCCGGCATCATGAAATCCCCCTACATTCAAGAAATCATATTCCCTTCAGGAGTTGTAGAACACATTGTTAAGATCTTTGCACGCAAGCGAAACTGTACTCTCTAGCCCCAGAATGTTTTGTGGTCTATAAACAAGCAGCGCGTCATTGCGGAGGTGCGAACCGTCGTGCGTCGTTAAATTACATAGTTTCTCACTAAGTGTTCCCAAAAGTCAGTTTCTGCAGATCGCTTTAATTTCGCTTTGAGTTTATAATTTAGTGTGTCTGTAGGATATCCTGATCGCACTTGACTTCCGCATCCATCTTCAAAGCAACATGACATTGTAGTCAAATAATATAGGCTCGATGACGCTTTTTACTTGATGATTTGATTTATGATTTTACTTGATATTTTTGCTTCACATTCAAGATGAATTCTAAATATGATTGAGTGTAAATATGTCTTTATAACCATGCATTCTGCAGTTGCGACATCGTCGCGCATGTTGTTTGTCATCCATATGTCTGCATTAGTTTGATGGCTTCTTCAGTCACATCATCTCTTGTGTCGTTGTTACAGTTGTTGCGTGGTTGATTCCGTTTGATGGATGTCTAGAATGAGAGGTTAGGAATTTCATACAGCATCTTTCCTTGATTCGTCACGTTGGGGAATGGAGCGGCAAATTCGGCGATCATTCACTCTTAAGTTGGCGCGTGGGACGGTGCATGAGTGGCAGCAGATATTCGTGCCCACACTCACGACCCATTACCGGACCAAAGATGCCGGTCAGTAACAGCGGCTCGACAAAGGTGGAATCCGAGGTCACCTTCTCATTCATGTGAAACGCCGAGGTGCTACCGGCACGCCGTCGGCCCGATGCTGCCCCATTGTCATGATATGAGGACTTTAATGATCACTCTTCATTTGATATGCGCTTCACGATTTCAGTTTGTCTTCATTTAAGAAACATAATTGTGGAATTGCCCCTTTCTACAGATATATTGAGATTGTATCATCGTTTTAGAGAAATTCCTACGAATCAAAATATATCACAAAAACTTTATTGTCAAATTTGAGATTTATGATGTTATTACGGCATGAATAAGCTGCAGATCCAGTTCAATAACAAAACTGACAATGTCTTTATGACAAATCTCTTTCAGAGTGTTTGTCATTTTTGTTGTATGAAAGCATATAAATGTGTTCAACTTCTTCTATCATTCTCCACACCTCATGACTAGGGTTTACAATCTCGAGCCGTTTTCTCAATCCCGGGATTTTCGAGACTGGCTAATCACAATCCCGGGATGCCGGGATCTCGATCGAGATTTATATATACTGTATATGTTTTTAATCATCAAGTTTCTAGAAATATTTCAAAAGACGATACGTGCTTGTAAAATGTATATCTTTCAACGTGAACTAAACAAACATCTACAGTAGGTAAAACTAGTCAACTCGTAAAAAAATATTGGCGAAGTAAGGTAAGACACTGAATTGTGTTATCACTTATTCTCGACTGTAATTTCGTTAAGAACAAACCGGCCGCCGAGAATGCCCTTTCGGATTCTACCGATGTTGGAGGTATCGATTCCAGGACTTGTTTCACCCGCTTGAGGATCATTCCTGTGTCTCGAGATAGACTGAATTGTTGCAGTTCCATCCTAACCAACGATTCGAGAGAATCATTCCTTGCAGGAGGAGACTTTTCCAATACTAGCAGACTTCTCGCAAGTATCTCACAAAAGTCGTAATTTAAAATTTTAGTCGTCATTTTAAATCGTTGTGATTTGTCTTTCAGCTATCAATTTACGAAGTATTTTCAGTTTACAGAAGCAATACTAGTAGCAGTGTCACAACACTGTTTATTAAGCGTCTGAACGGTTTGTGTCACGGCATTGATTTAGCCCAGATTTCGCGCTGCTCCTCGGCACTAATGTCACGACACTAGTGTCATCGTGTGAACGAGGCTTAACCAGCTGGCTCGGCAAATACAGCACATTGGCAAATTGATCAAACTTGGAACATAAAAAAAGAGAGTGTTGCCATAGAGTTGCCTGACTCTGCATGGAACCAAGTTCAGCTTAAGCCAAGTAATGGAGGTTTTGGTCTGCGCTCTACAGTGAAACATTCTCCAGCAGCCTATATTTCATCAGTGTTTCATTCGGTCTCAGATGAATGTATTTCTAATTCCACACCAATTGCAAATTCCATTGACCAATTCAATGCAGTTGTGGAGGAAAAAGACCGAATCAATACAAGTAGTCTCTTATTTTCCAGACCCAATCAACAAAAATTGTCGTCTGCCATAGACAGAAAATGCCTCAATTCATTTAAAAGTCAAGCAAATGGTGCGCATATCGTGCGCTTGAATTCAGTCAGTTCCGCCGATGCTTCATCCTGGATTACAGCGACACCGTCACCAGGTTTGGGCCTGCGTCTATCACCTAGCGAATATCAGATTTTGGCAAAATGGTGGCTAGGCATCTCTCTATTTAAGGGTGACAGCTGCTATTCTACTCGTAGATGCCCGGACGTAGCACTGGACCCATTTGGACTACACGCCCTAACATGCAAAAGAAGTCCCGATGTGATTTCAAAACACAATACTGTTAGAGACCAACTTCGCGAGATATGCCAGTGGGCGAATCTGCGACCGAGCATTGAGAGGGTTGCTGGCTTGGGGGTGACAGATATTAACAGACGACCTGCCGATATCTTGCTTCCAGACTGGAGCCTTGGACGACCAGGAGCGATTGATCTCACGGTGGTACAGCCGCTTTCTACAAACAATATCTCCGTAGCGAGTACAACCGCAAGATCTTTCCTTGACATCGTTGAATGTCGCAAGCACTCCTCCAACGACTCGAAATGTGCAGAACTCGGGTGGAGATGTCTACCAATGGCGGTGTCTGTTTTCGGAGAATGGGGGAAGGAGTCGAAGGATGTATTTTCGCGCATTGGTGGAAAATTATCCATGTTGACTGGATCCCGCTTTTCTGAGGTCAGAGCTGCAATAATGAGAAAGCTTCTGGTGGCCTTGATGCGCTGTAATGCCCGATCTCTTCTGGCACACAAGGAATGCACAATTGGACAGGAAGAGCTTGCCATTGCTGGCAAACCTTTTAGGTTCTGAGCCAGATTTTTTTTCTCACAGTTTATGTGCCTTTTTTATCTATAGGGGTTGTTTTAACGGAGTTTCGTAGGACAATGATTTGTTAATTTCTAGCTTTTTTTAAATTCCATTTTTTTGCTTTTTTACAGCGAATATTTAACTTCTGTTACTTGTACATTAATGTTCATTTTTCTCATGATAAAAATATAATTTCATGTCATGTTTAAAAAAAAATTTAGATGCATTTTCAAAAAGCCATTGACTCTCTTAACTATGTCACTTAGAAGGAACTCAGGGCCAATCTTTCAAATATCTCGAAATACCTCGAGATCTCGAAGACGTAATCCAGGGATTTTTAATCTCGGAAATAGGGTCGAGATCCCGGGATTGTAAACCTTACTCATGACTTATCCCAGGTTTGTGAGGCAGAGCTTCTCACTGCAGCGTCATGGAGAATATGATGCTTACGGCGGTCTCTACTATAAAAGTTATTGAAACATTTTTCGACCAACCCTTTCCTTCTCATCTAATAGAATCGTGCACTAATAGAAAGATTTCGCAAAAAGAGAAGATCACCTTTATTAGTGATCACTTTAAACTGCGAAATGATGCAAACGAGATACAATCCAATCAAAAACTGATATTGCCACTGCGGTTCAGAATAGAACTTGGATAAATTATTCAGTCATTTGAGAGATAACTCGTGACTCACAAGCAAATCAATTTTATGTCCAAATCTAATTAATTTGTGGTTCAATATTGAGACCATCTTTTGATCTACTCAGGCTAAAGATGATTGATAAGCCGAAATGAAACTGCAATTAAACTACTGAATGAAACTGAAATGAAACACAGAAATGCGACTATTGGATTCACTGGCTCCCGCTCACGCGTTCGTCCTATTCAGAAGATGGCCTAAGAGAAACGGTCACTCCTGCTGCGATGACAAGGACATTATACAACTTAGTATTTCGAAGGTCTTTTACTTCTACAGTAGGCCTATGTGAACTCGCATCACGGATTGCTAGATATTTCTGAGGCACGGAGAATAAGCTACAAATGGAAATGGCGCGACTTGTGACTTCTTCGGAATAGCAGCTCTTATTGAAACCAATGTGTCAGTATTCTCACAAAAGAAGATAGCAAACAAACTTCTAGAATGAAAATCAAGCTTCACGCAATACATAATTAGTTGCATACAAAAAGATCGCACTCATTTTCACTTACAGAGCTGATCATAAAAAAGCGGACCACATAAATTTCGATGAAATTCAATCCATTTTCATGCCTTCTAATCACATTGCACGACAACGTATCACACATCATTCGAGAGTTGCATTCTAAGCTTTAAAATGAGCTATGATAAACTTGCATCCATTATTCCATTTGCTGAGCAGTGCTCAAAATATGATAATCGCTCAATTTATAAATGGCAATTTTGCTATAAGAAAACATTTGAGTATGAGAATGAATAATGCACGGGGAGAAAACGCATTCTCTGAGCTTTCTTTTGACATACTGGTCACCAAAATCGGTTAACTAAACATAAGTGATATCGTGAATTTATCACAAAATCATGACCTTTTTGGTTGAAAATGCTATGTTTTCACTTTTTCAACAAAAATGTTCATGTATGGTGTCCTCCGAATCCTTGCGATGTGAGGAGTACGAACGTGCAAGCTGTATTCTTATAAGTTAAATAGTTCCCTTTCAAACTTCTTCAATATTTTTTCCCATTATCGGAAAAGAGCACAAACAATGAAGGCAAACACTCGCCAGCTGCTATGAGAGAACAAAGACATCCCTTCGCTAACTGTCTTGTTTTGAGCCTTCGTTCACCTTACATGGCGTTTGTGTACTTTTGCCGTATCATTTAATGTCATAGACTAGAGGAACTTCTAGATCTGTTGTACGTGACCAATCACACACACAACATGTGAGAAACACATCTGATTATTATAACCTATCGTCTCATCAATAGCAAAGCTTGGTTGATTTTGGAAAACACTTGCGATCACTCACTACACACAATTGTAAGCGATATGAACGGGAAAAGAAAATAACCCGATAGCTTTCTGTTTCAACTGAAAAACAGTATTTAAATTCATGGATATCACTTGAAACAATTCCTTAATAACATGACACTTTCGATCTCATCTACAAATTAATTGAATTTGCTGTTCTTGAATTAAAGAATTCCACTTTTGTTCTGAATATGCGGCTAGTTAAATGAGATTACCGTTGTTTAATTCAAAACTGATATTATTGTCATTACTTTGTCGCTATTGAACTGCGCGTGCCGTTCTTAAACTGAAATTGACGTTATTTCTCTAGCAAGTACATTGTTGACCGATAAAGCTCGTAACACATTAAATGAAGATTGGCTTTGATAATTTACTTGTTTGCAGAATTTTTTTGGTTTTTAGTTATATATTTTATTTGTTTGTTTATTACAGGTTATTTTTTGCAGATTTTTTAATTGCTATGGCTTAATCTTTGCATTGAAGATTCTTATTTTGCCATGTTAAAGTAGATATCCATGCGACCTCCAGATGCAGTTTCCCATCCAGGTAGCTATTATTATGTAGAAGTCCATCACCAATTCAGCGGGTCGATTAATAGAAATCGAATCAAGCAATTACAATTGGAAATGAAAACGAATTCGAATTGAACACGGTTCGTAATGATGATTGGGGGTTGAATTTCACAGACAATTAGATTTCTGTGGATTCATAGAAATCGAATCGTTTGTGAAATTCAGAATGATATTGATTGTGACCCGTCGACTCATGATAAAATAAACCCTCCCACATCTGCTCACATCATCATGGAAAATACAGGTTTCATACAGGTTTGAATGAAATTCATTTGATGATAGGCCTTATAAATAACCGCAGTCCGTTTAATAAATAGTTAGAAATTCGTTAAAACAGCAACCTACAGCAAGCTTTCAACTGTAAGTGAATGAATTTGCTTCGTATATCATATTAAATGTTTTTCTTTGTTACATGTTGGCCAAGTAAGGGTCAACATGGGTGCGTTCCCTAGTAGCCAGATTCGTCTTCTCTAAGTTTTATCACCTTTCGGATGCAATTAGGTATGCTGCCGATCACATTTCTAATCATCTGTTGATCAATCTGATTCCACTCCTGCATCACTAAAGATTCCAAACGATTCAAATCATTGCCAGAACAAATTCGTCGACGAACTCGCCGTTTCAACATAGACCAGACATGCACGATTAAATTCAAGTCAGGAGACTTTGCCGGCCAGTATTAAGTTTGTGTTCCTGCCTGTCTTTTATACAATTGAGTTGGCCTGGCACTAATTAATATGATAGCACTATTGTCGTGCAAAAAAACCTGTATTCCTGCTTTAACATTCGAAGCATAAAAATTTCAGAGCTATCGAACCACAAGATTTGTAGTGTAAAAGAAATACCACAAGATATTTTCATTTCAAACAACCTGTCAAATTCTTCTCATCTATCAATTCAAGCAAACAACGAAGCGTTAAGATTCTTTCTTTCTTTTGAAATAATTAAACAGATCAAGTTTCAAGGACATCATCTATCAAGAGTTGACGTTTTGTTGCCTCTCTGACACACCAGCTCTCACAATTAAACGTAAAAGTGTTTGCTCCTCAGGTGCATCGACACTTCTTCCAAGCATATTTGCTAAACTTGTACCTTTTCCAACTTTGATGTTCCAATATTACCACAACCATTTCGAATCTCAATCAAATAAAATTGCAGCAGAATGCTACAGAAATTGCTCCGTGTCGTCCCTGCTTGTAGCTGCAACTAAAATTAATCATATTTTATGTCATTTGCCTGAGATGATATTTCAACTGCCTAATATGCTGTTATCTAGACTTGCTGGAAAAAATTAGAATATTGGTCTGACAAGTCGAATAAGTGAGTTAACGAAACGAATAAGTGAAAGGTGAATCTTTCAAGAAAGTTTCGACAGAATCAACAGTTATTTTGTTCTGAATTTTGGAATAATGTACGTGATTGATACATGAACATGTACATGCATCACCTGGAAGGAGGAATCATGCTTACATGTGCAAATCTCAACAAATATGGCCAATCGGCTTCACAGTGCTATAATATTCAAACATTTAGTTGCACATTCTGTACTCAAATCAATGTTCATGTGTTTTGATAACCTATTGGCGGAGTGTTTTGAAATAGCGCATCCTCGTAATGCTTGCAGTTGTGTCCTCTAAAGATGGATACTCTACCAACCTACATTTCAAATGCAATCAGTGATTAACCTGAATTCTCTATATTTATGCTGTATTCATGTATTATATCATAGAGTAGATATATAGTAGGTAGAGTGTCGACTCAAAAAAGTATCTGGATACAGTAAACATTTAAAGAGAGCAATTTTAAAGAAGCGATTAAGTTTTTGCGGGGATAACGATCCTGCGGTCCAAAAAATTATTTGAGCAGTTTTTGAAAGGCTAAAATTTTACAAATTTATATACTACAGACATGAAGCAACCTCATAAGTATATAAGTATTATGAAACAAATTGGATATCAAAAGGAATGAACATTTGCTAACAAGCATCTTAAGTAAGCGGAAATTTAGCTGATTATCAAGTGAATCATGAACCGCATTATAATAGAAGTCTTCATGACAAAGTCGAGGTCTCATTGTGCTTTCTTGGCTGCAATTTCAAGTTTTTAATTCAATTTTCATCGACATGATTTTATGATTCACTAAAATCAAGTTTCATTTCTTGAATCTGAATCGTAATGTGGACCATTTACATATTTTAATGTTAATTGAAATAATTGTCGTTGATTATGCTATTTTGAAGAGAAAACAACGCTCATTTTAATATCCCGATAGTTATTTTGCGGCCTCTCTTCAGGAGAAGTACGATCGTTGTGATGCACAAAATGTACAGACAAGTTTAATACAGCTCATCAGATTGACATAGACTGCGGACATGATATTCGGACAAACTTCAGAGATATCTCAATAGTGCATTTACAAACACAATAAATTTACCGAAGACAATAGAAAGTAACAAAGGCGTGACAAAAAATGCTAAAGCCAAGGCAAACGTAAGATATGTTTTAAGTCTATGTGGATACATGGGTCAGGACGGTAACGAGATATATACAGAGATTCTAAAATGAGAAGAAGAAAAGGGGACCGAGTAGCACATAAAATAGAAAAATAAGAAGAAAAAGTGCGTCCTGAAAAGCTATCACAAGATATGGCATACCGACAAATGGCGCTGGACGGAGACTTGGTAGACTTGGCTTTAGCATTTTTCTTTTGTCATGCCTTTGTTACTTTCTATTGTCTTCGGTAAATTTATTGTGATTGTAAAATCGATTATGAAGATCTGCTGAAGTTTGTCCAGTGTCAGTTGTTGTGTCTATGCAGTCTCTTGAGCTGTATTAGCTGTGTTTGTCTGTTTTGTACAATTCACAACGGTCGTACTTTTCCTGGAGACAGGAAAGAAAGAATAATAACTTTGGGTAAAATGAGCGTTGTTTTCTCTTCAAACTATGATTGGGTACAAATTATGCTATTTTGCTCTACTAGTAGCACTTTGCTTGCGAGAGTACGATTGCGCTTAAGAAAATACTCTTGAGGTTAAGCATGGAAGTAATAGCAACCAATCGAATTGCTAGTTTAGCAAACATGACCTCTACAAAGCTGTTATGACACGGAAGATCTGTAAAATACTATCATTCCTTCTGCATTACTATCATGATCAGTCAAATCCGTGCAGATTTCTACAAGAGTGCTAAAATTTGCATATCTCACATTTGGTAACAATACCCAATTGTATTCAACTTGAGTTCATTAAATGAAATCGAAAGTCTATACACATTGGAGATTTAATAAATGCTGAGTTGCTACTCTACCTAACATACTTACTCTATACATTATATTATCCATAAAATTATTGTTGCACTTTGTATTATATATTATATACATCCATCTACACACCGGCATAAGTATAGCCCTAAGTTGATCTGAAATTGATTTAAATAGAGGCGTCAAATACAAGAAAAATCAGCAAAATGATCAAACCCAAAGATCCGTTTTTGTGTAACCGGCTTCAGTGATATATTGTGTTATACCACTGAAACCGGTTACACAAAAACGGAAGTTTTGGTCTCATCATTTTGCTGATTATATAATGTATTCGTACTCTGATTTGCATATCTCTTCATTAAGTCGGAAAGCCATGACAACATTTTTATATGGATGGATTTGAATCGCAGGCTTTGTCTCCTTTTCAAACTTCTGAGGCGGCCTATAAAGGTGAAAATTTGAGTGAACATCCACATTGACAATGCGACTTTTTACCAAGATCTCATCATTTTCATCATGTGAAGACAAAATAGAGAAAGGAAAATTCCATCATATAGATAAAGGTAATAAGCAATGCTTAATTGTTTCATTTACCTTTCATTAAGTTCAGGTGCAAAATTCTATTATTAATTATCGAAATATTCACCACAAAAATCACTTGTAGTTATTAAGTGCACATTTGAAGTAGAATAAGTCACGATTTTTGTATTATAATCCATTATCTCCATAAAGTCATTACAATTCATTATCGGTTATGATACAGTTGATGATTGTTGAGCTTCCTGCTCTAGAGAATGGTTCTAAAGACATGTCGTCTCATTGTATTGCCTGAATGTGTCATACGAACAATCAGTGACCAAATCGTGAGAATAGTATCTATATCAGATCAAGACGGCGGCCACACGACTGGCTTGACCATTTTCGCGCCAAGTGAGTCATCTAGGGAATGAACTTTGTATTTGAAATCACTTTGAGCGTCGTGTGAATTTGCTTCACGAAGATTTGGTTGATGAACTTTTGCACTATCTCAGAAATCAGAGTCCACTCTTGAGAATTGTCTCCTTAAAACGGTCTGCAAGAATTTTCTCAGGCATTCTCACTTGATCATGAATGGTCTCTATAAATATTTCAGACCTTGAGGTCGAAATGAGGTGACAATTTTTCACAACTAGAATTTTAGAATTTCTTTAATTTTGATGTGAAAAGCATTATTTGACCTTCAAGTCCTGGAAAATCTTCTCAATAATTTCCCATAAGTTCTTTTTTGCCGAAGGAGAAATAAATTGCCCTTAGGCTCCAGTCACCGATGTATTATATGCAGGATCTGACATTCGTTGCTGAGATTTTTGAATGGTTTTAGGACCAGTCGCCAAAATTAAGTCAAAGCACGAAATTTACTCATTTTGTTGAGGCTCTCAGACATCAAATACTGAATCACTTCAACTTTTATATTGAAGTTGATGTTCTGAACTCAATCAGTTTCAAATTTCATGACATTCTGATAAATAGTTTCTTTTCTGCAAAAGAAAACGTGCGAAAATTGCTAAATGTTTCACAATCCATAGATATTTCTTGAATTTTACCATTGGATTCCAATGGGAATCCTTTAACCTTACCTATAACCGAAAGCGACTGGCTTTGACACTTAAGAATTTGATTTTTGTCTTCAGCGTTTCAAGATTTACAAATCCATGCTATTAAGCCCTTTGTGCGCGAATTTAGGAAGAAAGTGTCAGTAGCTCCCGGACTATTTGTGCCTTATTTATATCAATTCTCAATTTATTTTCTCATCTGTGCAAAATGTGAAGTGAAAATCAAAATATTTGAACTTAACACAAAATGAGCAGTTTTTCAACAAAGGCGTTGCAATACATGTTGCCTTACATAAGTTGATCGCTATCAGCACAGACAACGAATTATAGAGGACCTTGTTGGACTTTGCCACGAGCAGCATCGTCAAACCCACGTTATGACAATCATTAAATCTTCACTTTTATTCATGAATTTTTCAGCACCTTTATGTGATCTGCAACTTGCCACTGTAGAATATTTTTCTTTAAAAGTGTAATCTGAATTTCCTTCGTATGCTTCAATTCTTTATTCTCCTATCTTTCTCCTTATGTGATTCTGGTGTTTGTGTTTAAATGTACTATGAGTGTACTTGCCATTTTCGGCATCTGTAAGGATTTTCTATTAATCCGCATTTTATTATCTATTATTAATCTCCTCGTTACTCTAATATGTTCATAATCACAGGTTCTATTCAACCAGACAATATATTTATGCGCATAAAACTATATTTTCCCCAATAACCTGTTTGTTATTCTCACACGATGATGAAAATCATCTCAGCACTTATTCACCCCTCGCCCCGTGTGCAGAATTTTCCGATCTCGCCCCACTGAGGTGGGGTGAATTTAGCTTCCTCCTGATCTCCCAAACTGTTACACGACTTTTGCCAAACCACACATCAATCTAAAGGGCATTGACGGGGGATTCAGAAAAACAGCACTACTCTTATCTTTAAGGTCATTCCGGCCTGAGGTGAAGGTCAAAGTAAAAACGCCAAATTTTTAACAAATTTCCATCAGATCACCAGTTGAAAGGGAAAATGACAGCAAAAACTAATAAACCACGCACTAATCGAAGGATATGGTGAAGGTGGTTAATGAAATGATGATTACTAATCGTTATGATATTATAGCATTGTTATTAGATGAGGTCAAAGGTCAAATAATTCAAACTTTTCGTTCAGCTCAAATCATGATAAAATATATTTTCTGAAATACACTTAGTTGTCTCTTACAGATCTGAATAATTGTTTTCTCATATTTCATCTGCCGAAAGCAACATGATTCTGAAAATTTACAACAATTGCTGATCGGATGCAGAACTAAAGAGTACAAAAATGATAAAAAATCATATTTCAAATTTTTGCTTAAATAACCTACATAATGAAAGGATAATTTCAAATTCTAGAACTTTGCATAATTGAATATCTTTCTATTGGTAAAATGAATACTTTTACGTAATTTCAGCTTATTTCATCAAGAATTGATGCCGCAATGTAATGTACATTAGAAGTGAATATAACGAAATCAGACAAAATATTCCAAACATTCACATTTTAAAAAGTTACTTACGCCAAAAGTATAATGCCAAAATTTTTTTCTTTCGGTCATAATTTGCGCAATACGTAGAAAGTAAGATATCAGAAATCTGGTGGCTATAGCTTGCTTGGTTTAAAGCATCGGTTCTTAAACTTTTTTGACCACGCCCCCTCCCTGACATAATCCTCCGGACGTCGCCCCCCATCTCCAAATAAATAAAAACATACTTTATTCTGCTCATCAGTGGGAAGGGTGATATTGCTTTTTGGACACTAAAAGTTCAATTCGAGGTTTTGTATGAGACAATGAACATCGCAGGTCGGCTTCACAGATGAGTTTGTTTCGAGCTTTTGTCTTAACACTCACAAGTGTAGAAAAGCCACTTTCACAAAGATTTAGAGATTTAAAGATTTTTTAGATTTACACCGAATCCTGCGCTCAACTTCCACATTTGCCTTTCATGACAAGCACAATCTGTGATGGCAAGAGTCATCATAAATCACCGCAGAATATCGAACGAATACGCGAGTCATCCCCCAAAGGCCAAACTGCGACGCACGTGCGTCAAACAATGACAAGGACTGCAGCAGCTTAGGGAAGATTGAATTAAACAAACACACTTTTCATCTTTTTGGTGACTGAAAACATGAAAATCGTCACCTGGCCGGGTGGCTAATAACTTGTTTTAAAGTGTACAATATGTACCCGTGGCCCAATGATGATATTATAACAGTTTCATACAGAATAGCCTGCTAAACGGCTACTCGACTTCGTGAATTTTGACAACTTCACGCCCCCCTTGGGGGGCGCGCCCCCCAGTTTAAGAAACCCTGGTTTAGAGATATTCAACAAGAAATCTCCAGGATGGCGAATCTCCAGTGAGATGAGGGTTAAAACAGAATATAGTTCTTAGTAATTTGAAGTAGTCTTGATGAGGACTGATGACGTTCTCTAATCCATGGGTATGCAATTCCATTGCTGCTGCAACCGTTGAATTGATCGGAGCTTAGAAAAACTCAATGCAACTTTCTCGCGACAACGAATTAAAATTGATGAGTTTTAGCCCAAAAACTCATAAAAATGGAAATCTTAAGGCTACTGTTACACCACCATTAGCACTCATTAGCATGAACGTGCAAAACAGACGTTTAGCATGGTATGCGAATGCCATACGATCATCAATTCCATGAGACTATATTATTGGACTTTTTCTGGATTTATAAAAAATAATTGACTTTTCTGATATCAGGCGGTACGTCTCCTAATTCTATATTACTTACTTCCCTTATTACTCGATTATCAGTTATTAGTACGGCAGACAGAACGAGTTTCTGCAGGGAACGAGGCCGAAAGTGAGACTTTCACAGATTGATGTATACCATAAGCCTACTTCGAATCGGCACGTCTGCTGAAAGTTTTAAGCCCAGAGTCATGAATTGTAAATGTCGTCTATGACAACGGAGGGATCGTTATGTGCAATCATGACTCTTTTTAAACTAAATAAAGCTGAAATTTATCACTGAACACTTCACAACTATGCGAAAATATACCAAACTTGTGAGAGGGTTTCGATAGTTGGTAATGATGCTAATAGTGTAGCTGAGGAAAAACATAAAAAATTCAATTGTCTATTTTAAGATGATCATTATCCCAAAACTACTTCGTAGCTTATTTGGTGAGGGATCTACATTAAGAGGAATTGAACTGATGTGGAGGAGTGCCGGTATACAATGGTTTCGCTTGATAGCTAGAACGAGAGGTTGTGTAAAGCTCAAGTTTGTGGATTGTGAAAAAATGATTAACCCAGACGATGATTGTCGGAAAATCCTCATCTCTCATGACGATTCATGACTCCAAATGAAACAGACCTCAAGGCTGTTTCCCTGAAAGGTTTGTCGTTCAAGCAATTGTGGGTAGAAAGCTAAAAACGGCAATGTGGCTAGATTTAGACATCACCTTATTCGGCAAAGTGCATTCATTTAAACAGAATTTAGATATTCATCTTGCAAAGTTGCGATGGACTATTGTAACGGCTAACAAGATCATGAAATCGTGGATACTGCAAATAAGTTAAATCCTGTCAATTTAATACCATTTATTTGTTGCAACATTTATGACGCTGTGTGTATTTATGAAATGCTTTACTCATGTTGAAAATCGATGCCTTTTCTTGAAAGTTATCATTCAAATATTTAAATAAGTGTCAAAAGTGAGACATTTGGAAAGAGTTCTATTCAAAATATGTCAGAAATTTGGCCTTCATTGGGAGAAATCCATCGACTTTTTGTTAAGCCTGAAAATACAGTTTAACTAAAAGCGACACAGTGCAGACCAGGTGGTCTGGTTTCAAAAGGTGGTCTGGTTCCACAGCATGACTGCAACCCGGTAGGGATATCATTGCACTGCCGTTCTGGGCTGCATCCATGGTCAAATATCTACATTGCTTGCAAAGAAATCTCACTAGTTAGAAGTTGCTGCAATCGCCTTTTTCGTAGTTCAGCTTTCTGAGATAAGAAATTATGAAATATATATCATCTTTTCTGAGAGTGAGTATAGAAGAATCCGACCGCTGACAGCATCGTCAACGATAAAATATTCTTTGACACAAATAGCTTTTTGTAATTCCCTCACAAAGGTTGGAAAGTAAAACCTGTTTGAGCATCTTGGTGCCTCTATCCTCCGGGATTTCAATTGTGTTTCCTAAATAAAAACACAACGTGAGGCAAATGCTGTGATTGAAAATGTATAAACCGAGACTTTTAATGTATGGTGCGATCCTGCTTTAGGAATCTTTGTCGGCATGAAAAATCCATTCGAATGAAGGCGAAAGCTGTTAAATCTCAGACGAATATGACAAGCGTTGTGGGACATTTTTCATAAAGATTATAGGGTTGTTTATGCGAGCAGAGGCGGTGCAAGTGATGACAGAGATCCTGCTGTTCTCTTCAAGTTCTGTAGACGTCAACAAATGATTTACTCAATTATCTGAGAAGAAAGAAATTGGAGATGCGTTCTACAAATGTGCGCGGGTTGGAAAAGAAAGGCTATGATCACATACATGCATAATTGTATATCCTCCCTGACTCAGTTAAACTTAAAAAATTGTGACAAGAATATGAAAATGAAGTCGAGGCATCGTATTACAGAACATCCAACAATCGAGGTCTTGCAATAGTGCAAAGGTGTGTGCATCCACAAGGTGGTGGGATCGAGGCCGCTGTGGTGCAGCGGTTGGATGGTGTGTGCATGACAATATGGAGGGGGAATCGAGGCGGCTGTGGTGCACTGGTTGGATGATACGTGCATGACAGTAGGGAGGTGGAATCGAGGCGGCTGTGGTGCAGCGGTTGGATGGTGTGTGCATGACAGTAGGGAGGTGGAATCGAGGCGGCTGTGGTGCAGTAGTTGGATAGTGTGCGCATGACAATATGGAGGGGGATTCGAGGCGGCTGTGATGCAGTGGTTGGATGATACGTGCATGACAGTAGGGAGGTGGAATCGAGGCGGCTGTGGTGCAGTAGTTGGATAGTGTGCGCATGACAATATGGAGGAGGAATCGAGGCCGCTGTGGTGCAGCGGTTGGATGGTGTGCGCTTGACCGCATGGTGGTGGGAATGAGGACTCGTTGTCTTTAAAAATGCGCTTCTTATGAAAGAGCGCAAATCCGTATTTTTAATGTACGAGGGCTAACTACCATGGAGGGAAGACTTTCACTGACATCAGCTTAATTCTATTGAACTGGAAGTTTTCTTGCTCTTCTCAGTCACAGACATGTGCGCGAACCCTTTTGCTAATTTTCACGTCTTAAAGAAATTATAACTCAAATACTTGTACAATGCCTATTCGGCCATGATCATTATCCGCTCTGACAAAATACATCTCATTTCTTTACAGTTCTACATTGTACATGCCAATTCCGTCCTCTTAATCACAAATCTAGCAAATATCTCAAAAATTCGCCCCATGTTCGACTATGTCAAGGAAAAGTATTACCAAACTATTTATCATTGCCAAACTAAGTTGTCGAGCGTCCTTAACATCCATCATGGAGACAATACAGAAACTTGTCATCATAGATATCAAACTGTGACAACAATTTTCACCACTTCATTGAATTACCATGGAAATGTGCACAGAAATCACTCTGCAAACATCATTGTGTTGAGGAATGCTGGAATTCTTCCTCATAGATACCAAACTCTGACAATAATTTTCACCTCTACTTTTCGCTCTTCCATTCCCACCCCCCTTATTCATTTGGGATGGCCTTCGGTGTCCTCAGGGATGTCATCGCAGTCATGTGTCCATAAATCGCTCTGGCGACACTCCCAGCGCCAACTCTAGCGGTCTGCGTATACATGAGCTAATTCTGCCGCCACTGCTGTCGGCGGAGTTCATTCTGGTATCGAAGCTCAGCGCCAAGCTCTCTCTCCACTGCCCGCCATGGCCATAAATTTATTTCTAACCCTCTCAACCCGTCCTTAGATATTCCATGTTTCTCTTCTGCGATCAAGTAAGTCATTTTCTCTCAGCAAGACCTGTTGCTGTCTCCCGCTCGTCAACAATTCTACTCATTTCTACTTCCCAGCCGACTCAAATTTATTTACGACTTGTGTAAACTATCAGATAATGGTCAATTAGGCCAAGACAATAATTCATTTCTCTGTGTGAGATATCTGACGGTGTCAGCAAATGGCAGCACGTCCCTCACGTCTGATTCCAACTTGTGTCCACTCACAAACTTTTTCCACTCAGTGCGTTTTTCTTATTACACTCCAAAGAGAAGCGTGGTTAACTGATGACTGTAAGAAGAGCACCTATGAAAATCGCATCTTTATTTATTATTGCATAATCTGCCAACTAACTGAGGAACTTCCAAAATGTCCTCCCAATCCAAAATATCCTCTTTCTTCTTCATATTCTTCTTCTTCTTCTTCTCTTCCTTCATCATTTTTTTCTCTTCCTTCATCATTTTTTCTTCTTTTCTTCCTATCCCCTCCTTCGTCTTCCTTCCTTTCCTTTTTTCTCCTCTTTTCTACTTCTTCTCTTCCACCTTCTCCTCCTTCTTTCCTTTCTCTTCTCCTTCTTCTTCTCCTTTTTCTTTTTCCTCTTCTCAACCTTTTTTTCGCCATCTCATCCTTTTCCTTATTCTTATTCTCTTCCTTTTCTTTCATCAACTTTTTCTCCTTCCTCTTCTTTATTTTTCTCCTTCTTTTTTCCTTATCATTTTCCTTTTCACTCTTCTCCTTCTGGCTATACACTCCAATCCTATTTTGCCTTCTCGTTTTTTTCAGCTTTCTTTTTCTGCATTCGCTTGCTGTTCGTTCTCTTTCTCCTAATATTCATCTCGTCCGACTTCTTTTCATTTTCCTTAATCCTCATGTCTTCTAACTCTTCTTCTTCACCCTCTTCCTGCCTCTTTTGCCCTCCGGTCTCTTTATCCTCATTCATCTTCTTCTTCTGCTTCTCCTACCTACGCTTGCCTTGCTCGTCCTCTTCTTCTCTTTCCCCTCATTCTTCTTCATCGTTTCCGATTTCATTTTATTTTCTTTTATCTTCCATGCCTTCGTTTGCCCAAGTCTTTTTCTCCTTCTCCTACCTACGCTTGCCTTGCTCGTCCTCTTCTTCTCTTCCTCCTCATTCCTCTTCTTCGCCCTCTTCCTGCCTTTGTTCACCACGTTCTCCTTTTCCTTCTTCCTCTTCCTTACTTGCCTTTCCTTCTCTTTTTTTCTCATCTTTCTTATCCTCCTTCTCCTCCCTCTGTCTGCCTTCCACTTTTCACTCCCTCTACCTTCCCATCTATCAATAAAAGGAGATAGTTTCGCTCCTTACTGGTCCAGAATAAGGAAATTGTGAAGATTTGTGTGCAACCGTGCACACTGCGCCGTGCGATAAGTTGGTTATCGCGCTGAAAGTCAGTATCGCGCTCGATTGTGCTGCAACTTCTGTCCACTCATAAACTCGATGGATGACAGCGTTCTCTTACAACTAACGAGATAAAAATTGGGAAATAATTCTGCCTACGATTGCTCCCTTATCAGCTTCTCTATTGTCCCACTAGCTCTTTTGAGGACAAATTAAATTTCGTCACAATAACTCGTTACTTCTGCCACGAAAAGGGCTGATTTCCCCGCCATTTTAAATTAAATTTGGTGGGAAATTCGCTTATCGAGAGGCCGTCATGTAAACCTGATTAAATTGCTCGTGTGAGCTCGACTTCCTCCTTCACATCTTGTGTTGGCAGAGTGAGGAATTCACTAAAGAGGTTAGCGATAAAGTTTGTGTTCTTCGCAGCTGATGAAGCCAAATTTCTCAACGGTCACTCCTCAGAGGGAGAGAACTGTACAGGAAGCAATCAGAGAGGAGGAGGGGCCTTTGAAGTAGACAGACTTCTACAAATCAAGCTGTGAAGGGAAAGTGGTCTTGGAAAGGTGTCAGAGGATTGCAGACAAGTTAGCGATGGAATCAATTCGTTGACTTTCCAACTTGTTCTGACGAGTCTTCAATGATTTCTATGTCAGACTTTCCTATGAGTCATCCACAGGTATATATGCAAGACAATCAAGATGAATGTCCCCCGTTCATTATATACAGCAAGAGCTGCAGAGAGAGGTGGATCGTCGGAAATTACAACTGTGAGCGAAGTTAGATCAATTCTGAGCCGTGTAAAATTTGAGGGCTGCAATTTTCAACGATTCACCTCTAGTGTTCAGTATCATCACAAGTTGAGGGGGGATTCCAAAACTATTCACATGGTTGCTTAATTCAATAAATGTTTCAATTTCATGCGTTCATGTGCATGTACAGCAGGTTGAAGGGAATGATGTTCATTAATCATCTAAAATTATTGAGATTTTGGCGAATTATGGTATTTAGAATTCTAAGTATCATTCTTGGTCACATTTAGGCAGCCAAAACAATCTCAAACATGATCAGATAGTACTATGAAGAAAGACTATTCATTACCCTTCATGCGCCACTGATAGCGAGCGGTTATTGTTTAATAGACTGACTAATCAGAAATTCGAATGGTAAAAAGTTTAGAATTGAAATAAAAGAATTGGAATAGAATAGCAACTGTAATGGTATATTTCAGAAAAATGCCATGTCCTAAACTGCAAGTGCACAAATCCAATCACACAAGAATTCTTCTCTGATTGACTTCTACAGATCGTGTCAATGAATTATAACTTGATTACAACAAGATTATAACTGAGTTTCACCTCATGTAGTGGCAATAGCAGACAATCTGACATCAAAGGGCTAACCGATAAAGGAAATGCATCATTCTTGATCATCTGGTAAACAATATGTTTTTTTGAAAATTCACTGTAATTTGTTTAACCCTATTTGCCTCAGGCTTCTTCTTGTCGGTGAAGTATTAGCGGCATCAACGAATATGGCATAACATAATAAGGCTTGCCTATTTTGGATATGTTCCATCCCATGGTGGCATCAGTTTTTCATTTCAAGTTGATCTTGTTGCTATAAATAGCATTTTAAAATTCAAACAATCATTATTTTTCATTTCGTAATTGTATCTAAAATAGTCGACAGAATTTCATAAAAATTGCAGTGAAACCTATTTAACACATGCTCTGTCTGGTGATGTTTTGCATTTCAAGTGGTTCTTGTTACCATAGATAGCATCTCTAAATTCAAACAATCATTTTTATTAAAATTTCGTTTTTATAAGTAGTATAATAGAACATACGTAATATTAGTCTTCAACGAGGTAAAGAGTATCTACCCTGTGGGAACGAATCTGGCGAAAAGCTGGCAGATAATCAGCTACATATTATCATGCAATAGTTCAGTAATAATTTTCAGCATATTCGCTGGCGAAGTTCGCCGGCGACAATTCGCGAATTCGCGCTCTGTATGCCACCTTTTACTTTTGACTTTCTCTCTTATTTTCTTTAGTAATCCGCCTCTACAGCCGAGGCTCTATTTTCTCCCTTATCTCCTCACCATCACCCACATACGGCTAATCTATCTAAGAAATAAGTGCAGACTATCATTCTTTGATAATGATAAGAATATAGAGAATCCGGTTATATCAATTTTCATAACATCTCTTGACATTCAATAATTTACAACAATGACAAATATTTGAATAATATCATAGTATTTACTGCGACATTTATTGAAGATAAATACTTTTTTAGTTTAAGCCTTCGTGAATTAAAAAAGATCCCTTTTTATCAGGTCAGACTGAGTATACAATATATTTTCATGTAAAGGTAATATACGAACATTACTACTTACCACTAATTAGTTGCTATAATATCCACGATTTCGCCGGTTGGCGAAAAATCAGCTCGCATTAGTAAACAAATATCTACCAACTAATTATAGCAACTTTTTCGTCAACTGTCGTTTTTTAATTTTACACATGTATTTGGATAGATGATGACCATTTTCACATACGGAGATAGTTTTTACACGAAAATGAACCTTTAAAAAAATTATCCACATAATCGCTACCTCGCCAGATAATCTGTTGATATTAGCAAGATGCGTTCCCACAGGGTGAGTATCAATTCACATAATTACTCGACCATATTTTCAGAAGTTGCAAATCAACTGAAAACTCTAAATTCTTATCAATATAGGTAAATATCCAAAATTTCCAAAATAATTTGATCGTAAATTTTTATTCATTTGGCTCCTGTGGCCAAAATATTGGGTCAATAAAAACAGCTGCCAGCTCAGAGAAAGCCAACACAAAGTTAGGAAAAGTCCATGACGGAGACCGTCAAACAATTATTCGTTCCGGCGTGAGATAAAAAAACCGAGGAGGCCGAAAAAGCCCCCTGAGGCAGAACGTGCATTAGAAAGTCAGAAAATCCAAGAAAGCGTCCAGCACTAGCTGCATGACGAGTCGTTGCTAGAGGCCGGAAATTCACCCTGGTGGTTCTGGTGCATGCTTTAGTGCATCCTAGTGAATACATTCTCGGATTTATCTTATTACAGGCTTGTGCCTTTTTATGATTTGAAGTTTTGGGATCATTTGGGCATTGATTGTGATTTTGTATTTGTGCTTGCCAGTTAATTAAATTCTAATTTTCGCTAATTGGGGTTTATTAGTTGGGTAAGAAACTTATTAGGATTGTCAAATATAAAGCAAGCTGATTTAGAAATGCCTTTTATGTGAACAAACTATTTTGTTGTATTGAATAATGAGTTTGTATGAAGTTCTATCGCCAATTGAAAAGTAATGAAAATGTCCTCTTTCCAAATAAGTTAAAATAATCTCTCCACTTTGCTCATGAATCTCGATTATTTTTTCTGCAATATGTCATCACTTCTACTTTCCATTCATTAACTTGACCGTTTGGAGGAAGATTGATACTGGTACAATGGGATGATTTGCGTAAAACTACTTTTCTGACTATCTGACTGATAGACAAATAAATATGATCTCATAAGACCTAAAACGCAATAACAGTGGTTCCTTGGCAGCTGATGTCCGTGCATCAAGAAAGACAACAAATTGAATTCAAAGACGAAATTTAAAGTAAGTCAGGAATACAATATTATGAACATTCTCTGAAGTCAGTTGCAGTTCTTTCTTTTTCAAATTGGCGATTTGTCAATTGATTAGACTGAAATTTTTAGCATTTGCATTTACGTTGAATAATCATCTCCTTGCTAGAGAAGAGTTATACGTCCCCACCACTTCAGTCACATCTTTGCATCTAATGTTCTTCAACGCTGCAACGTAGAAAGTGCTGTGTCATTGAACAATCGATATGTGAAGAAATTCTGCATCATCATCACATTGCATCGAAGACTAATTTGCGTATGTCAAACTCCCTTCCATGATATGACCACTTTCCGTCCTTCGTGAAAAAATGACATTTGACCTCTTTATGGACCACCGCCATTTTTGGACCACTTACGTGCGTCCCTTAGATGGTCATCAATCTAAAGAGGTCTCATTGTATAGCATCAACATGCAGCATGGGAACTCATCAACCAGACAAGTCCTTGAATTTTGGATTCTCGCCAAGCCCTGGCTAAATGGAAATCACTTCTGTCGCATATTCTTTACTTTTGGTTTAAAATCAGCCCATCTTACCGGATGGATTTGTCATCACTGTCTGTTGCATGTAACAGTTTTAGATGTACGAGGGTTGTCCGAAAAGTCCTGTTACGAAGTATATAGACTTTTATTCAACAAAATTTTATGGAACTATTCAAAGTCCATCTTCTCAAACCACTCTCCCTGTACACTGATGCACTTCTGCCAACGTTCTGGAGGCTTCTGAATCCCGTCAGCGAAGTACTGAACATCAGTTTGTCTCACCCACTGACTAATTGCACCAGATAGGCAGATAGGCCTTGAATGGTTTGAAAATGTTTGCCGCCTAGGTATTTTTTCATAGGTCCGAAGAGCCAGTAGTCGCATGGAGCAAGATCTGGGCTATAGGGCGGGTGAGGAAGCAGTTCGAAGCCAAGTTTTTTGATAACAAATGAGGTCTGATGACTTACGTGGGGCCTGGCATTATCATGCTGAAGGATTGCTCCATGTGAAAGCAGTCCCCTGCGCTCAGTTTTGATAACCCTACGGAGTTCTGTCAACAGATGAACGTAGTAATCACTGTTGATTGTGTGTTTCTCTGGAAGCCATCTAATCATCAGGATTCTCTTGTCCCAGAAGACAATGGCCATTCTCTTCCCTGCAGAAGGTATGGAACGTGCTTTGGTGGGCGTTGGCTCGTCAGGTCGCTTCCATTGCGTGCTTGCTGCTTTTGACTCCGGCTCATAGTGATGGAACCAGGATTCGTCAACTGTTATCAACCGGTCCAGGAAACTTGGATCGTCTCGGAAACGTCGAAGCAGTTGCTTGCAAACTTGAACTCTAATCTTTTTCTGGTCTTCGGTAAGCAGTTTCGGTACCCATCGAGCTGAGACTCGTGCCATTCCAAGATGTGCCTTCAAAATGTCATGAATGGTAGTATGGGGAATTCTCAGTAAGTCCTCGAGCTCTCGGACGGTCAGTCTGCTGTCTTTATCAATGGCGGCTTGTACACGCTGAATGTTCTGCGATGTTGTCGTGGTCACGGGTCTGCCGCATCTTGGAGCATCACTGACTTCCTCACATCCACCATCAAACTTCTCCATCCAGCGGCTGATGGTCATTTTGGAAGGAGTTTCTTCTCCGAAAACGGGTTGCATCTCACTGTGAATCTCAGCATTCCGTTTCCCTTGCTTCCAGAGAAACCAGATCACCGCTCTTTTCGTTGAATCACTTTTCTGCATTGTTTTCTGCAAACTGAATGAACGCAAGAAATTCTTCATGTGGCAATAGATTGATAACGACTGCAAAGTGAACGGATTTCACCGAATTTCACATAGTTCCTGAAACCATGTGCTAAGCAAATGACATTTAGTGAACACAGATCAAATCGAATTGATTGAAAACAACCCAGTGGTTTCACAATGTTATGTTAGTCAAGACTTTCAAGTAGATTTGATTTTGCTTTCGTCTTCATTACCACAGCTTGATTTGTAACAGGACTCTGATTCAATTCAATTTGATCAATTAATCTATCAAATGACTAATTGATCTCGTTAATATCTGCTTATCTACTTATCTATAACATGGAAAAAAACCACGCACACATCAATATAATATGTTTTCTATACACCATGGACATCGAGTTTTCTGAAGCTGTAATAGAGAGAGAGAGAGAGTATTTCAAGAAAATCTTTATCACACTGTGCCAAAAAATGATGTGCATGCACATAGCCTTTGCAGGACAATTTTGGATTTTGGATTCACACCTAGTCTTGATACTGTCTAGCCCTCTTCTCATGCAATAATAGCACATTTTTGGCAACTTCATTGATGGAGAGTGACCAGCATTATTCAGGTTGAATGACAGGATTTCCTGTTTGACCTTGTAGAGGCCTTGTAAAAATCTCTTGGCTACATAATTCATTTTTCTCCTCGTGCTGCAAGACATTCTTGAAATGAACATTTTCTTTGGTTTTTATAAATAGTAAATCACTAACCGCTCAAAATGATTTACAAAGTGACTGCCGAATTGATTTGACATCATCCTGTGAGTCACCTGCTCCGTCAAATTGTAATTTTGCGGTTAGATGAAAAGCTACAGGTTGATGATACAAACGCTAATCCTGTTACTGAACGCTACTTTTTCGGCGACGGCGTTATCGAATGAACATCTTTGTCTCAAATAACCCTGGGGCTTCGATGCGAATGAGGAAATCAACAGATATTGCACTTGTATGTGACATTTCGACCTTTGTACTGCCCCAACATGTCGGTACGACTTGGCGGTGCAGCTGTGGTGATTTGAAAAAAATTGTAATTCATCTGCCATTCGCATGCATTCAATTACAATGTATGGAAATGTGGTTTGCTTGTTTTTTAAAAATGTAGAGATATCATGAGCATCTACTTCGTATGGGTTTCTGCTAAGAGACGATTACAGTTAAAAGCCCACAGATAATTGCAAGTCTGATTTAGCTAAAAACAAGCAGATAACAGGATACTATTAAAAACTCGCAGATAATTGGATTATATAGTTAAAGGCTGTAATAACTGTAAGATATTGATAAAAGCTCGAGGTTATTTGTAAGTTACTGTTAAATAACCCCAAGTAATTGTAAGATATTGTTAGAGGCTCGCAGATGATTGCAAGATGCCGGTATTGTTAAAAGCACGCAGATATTGCAAGATGACGGCACCACAAAATTAAATATTTTGTTTATCTGCTTCGGTTTGCTAGAACTGTGATTAATTCGAACTGGACGGCACATCGAGGAACTTATTAAGTGGGCAAAAAGGAATTCCTTATACCCTACAGAGATAGGAAAAAAGTCGTGCGTCGCTTGCGGATAAATGTGAGTTCCAGCAAAGTGCTTCGATTGCCAAAATTCCTTCAGATGATTCGAAGAATTCAGATCATTGCGCACAAGTTATCTCCAAAATGTTGGCCCTTCCGATCATTATTAAAAAAAGTAGCAGGCGCACGAAAATTGGCTCACTTGATGATTTCACCATCGTCTTCTCACCATTCCTTACTGCATAGTGCATGCACTGAATCGAATGTTAGCTAGACGATGTGTGTTTTGGTGTGTGCGAAGTGATATCACAGCACGCACGCATCTCTCACTGGCTCTGGTGTCCTCTGTTGACAGCTTATTGTCTGCCATTTCCAGTAGCAAGCGATACACGAATTATCCATTCGAGAAGGAGCAAGTTGTCTAATTCTGTAATGTGCCATTTCGATATTAAGGCCAGATATAACCCTTCCTTTCTAGGAAACCGAAGCGCGCGCAGATGAATCTGATTCTGTGGACGGCACTGTTTAATGCTCGAACAGAGTTGTAAGATGTTGCACAGAGCTTGCGATTAAGATACTCAATGAGCAAGACATTCATCACGTATAATATGGACTGTTCAAATTTATCTCATCAAACGCACGTTTGTGAAGGCCACCCCATCTCGGTCCTTTTCAAAACAGATGCCCCGCTCCCTTAACCATCCAACCCCTTTTTAGGTATGTCAGCATGTGCCACCACATATTTTCGGCAAAAAGTCTCATTTACAGAGAAAAATGGTTTCAAATATTCAAATGGCCGGGTTGTGGCTCAACAAGGAATATCTAACTCAGCATTCGTCAACCAAACCATGGAAAATTGAATTCACTTTAAAATGGATGTGCCAGCAAGTTATTTCACGAATCCGGCACTGAATTAGAAATATACCGGTTCAAACGGGTCCCGTGACCGGCTATCTTCACAGACGTTTCCTGCTCCTTGTTCGGAAATGTCGAAGGCTCACATATTTACAGTCTGTTATTGATGAAATAGTTGCCCAATCAATTTTCACTTCATTGCAAAATATTGCTTTCATAGTAAATGCGTTAGTTGCATAAATTGTGTAATATTCGTCTTTACGTTACTCAATTTGATTACTATTTTATTTTTGCTTTCACATGCAAACTAAAACCAACAATATTGTCAAATTCAATCAATTTTTCACTTCAATGCGAATTCATTTGAGCGCAAATCCTGACAGAGAGCAAGAAAATCAATAAAATTTTTCTCAACACTTGACAAGTAATTATTCTCAGCAATGAGGCGTTCTATGTAAATGGCTAACACCTTATTATCGTCACCTGTGAAAATGGTAATCAAGAATTGTCAAAAACGTCACTTGAAATGGTGCTAATTCTCAGCTGTGATTATCCCAAAGCTAGAACAACTCATGGTGTGAAAAAACCGTTAATTATCAAGACGTTGACTTAAGTAGAATTCTATTTTTATGTTTCCTTTATTGATTGATGCATTTCCAAAAAAGAGAGCTGCAAAAGTACTCAAACTATCTTTTAATCCAGTCCACACAGCGATCTGCATCGCATCAAGATCTCGGTCACGGAACATCTCCATTTGTTGATGTTCTACCAGAAGACCTGTGCTCTCGCCGAAGTTCCAGCCATTCAGCAGTTCCGTTGCCTGCCCTCGCCAATGCCGACGACATCACGCTTCTTTGTCGTGATCCGGACTCAGCCCAGCGCGCTTTGACCCAACTCTGCGAGGAGGGTCCTCGGGTTGGCCTTCAAGTCAATGCAAGGAAGACCGAGATGCTCCACGTCGGTAGCAACACCTCAGCCATCCTCAGACTGCACAGAGGAGAACCCGTCTCACAGTGTCGGGATTTCAAGTATCTCGGCAGCCTTATCTTCTCGCCTACGGCCATCATGTCGGAGCTAAGAGCCCAAGCATGGAGAGCATCGTATCTTCTGAGGAAGTTCTTCATTTCCTCGGCGACGAACGACTCGAAGGTGCGACTTTTCCGTGCTACGGTGGAACCTATCCTGCTCTACGGCCACGAGGCGGGCCCCATGAACGGCTACAAGGGAGCAGACCATCGACGCCCATTACCTCGCTCTTTTAAGAAACGCGCTAGGAATTCACTTCCCGGGACCTCATGTCGTGCGCTGGAGTGCCGGCGCTTAGTCACTGTCTCCGCAGTTCCCATCGAGACAGTGCCATCCCTCTTGCTCCATCCTCCGACCGAACGATTTCGAAGAGGCCAAGCCCAGTCACTGTCTTTTGCACACTTTCTTTTGACTTTTCCCTGCTTGGACTTACCCCGAACTCAACTTGTTTGTGGCCCTCGGCTCTGTTTGGCCAGCGTGTGCGCGCAAATTAATGATGTACATGTACATGCATGCAATTTTGCGTCAATATATATATATATATATACTAGAAGACCGGCGGATGTCATGTAGTCTTTTCTCGAACTCAGTCTACTGATTGTTGATTAGTTTTAAGGTTGAAAGGGATTACTGTGGGAGGACATGATTCTCGTGCATATGCATGCAACGTGGCAGTTGAGCATGTAGTCTTTTCTCGAACTCAGTCTACTGATTGTTGATTAGTTTTAAGGTTGAAAGGGATCACTGTGGGAGGAAATGATTCTCGTACATATGCATGCAACGTGGCAGTTGAGCATTCGCTATTTGAATTAATAACTTCACGAGTGTTAACGAAGTTTCAAAATTGAAAGACAAGCTCAAAATCTTGTCCAAATCGTAGGTAGAACGAAATCGAATCGATTTTTGAATCAGTCTCCACTCAAATCGAATCTCTGAACAAAAGCAAAATGACAAATCATGCGCTAAACAGTGTTAGAATTTTATGAACTAACAGATGATTTAATAAGATTTAATTTTTTTTTATTTTTGCAGATATTTTTTTAGAGGAATGAAATATATTAAATGAACAAAAGCCCAAGTCTTGACGCACAAAATGGCATCAAATTGACCGTCGAATATTCACTTCAGTAAGCACAGCATTTCATCAAAGTTTTGCGCACATTATGATTCACACTGTATTTTGAAATACAATTAGCGTGATTTTATTTACACATACAAACATAATTTTAAATGCCATCGACATCTGTAAACATGTATCACATAAATGCAATTATGTTATTGTATGAAAATGCCTAAATGTAGAGGCGAGGAAAAACAGCGCACGTAAATGTTCAATAGAAGAGTCAGGTTCAAAGCCGATAGTCTATTTCAAAAGAGCTTCCAAACAGTACGATATTCATCCACGAAATCATTTCGTCGCTTTCTCGATTTGTTGTCATCTGCGGTGCAATGCGAAAGCAACCACGATCCCATATATACAACAATTCTGGACCATTAATCTCTGCAAACAAAGCATTTCAAATATTCTAAAGACTCGATGAAATCTCTGCTGATATCAGATTCTTTTGACAGAAATCTTCCACCTGTTGCCTCTTTCTATTCACCATGCATGTGCTCCCTCACACTGTGACTGGACTGCTATTCATCAAATGGTACCTACTTTGCTAATTCGCGAGACTCGAATGCTAAATGACTGCAATGACAGGACGATCAGAGGTGGACTCTGCGATAAGAGACTGATCAGAATTTGGACTCTGCATTCATGAGACGACGATATACACTTCGTCGATGGTGTGTAATCAAGCAGTTATCACACCTCCATCTGTATGACTTCCAAATCTGTCCTTATCCTCGTTTTCCGTGAGTTTCGCTGAAAGATAGCCAATTGCTCCACCCATCCTCTGACGGCTACCGCCCAGTGGCTGACCTTCTTGCCTCAGGGAAAGTCGGCGGAATTCTTGGCGAATATCCCTGTATAATTTCGTTGCCATTTGTTATCCTATCTCTCTTGTCAGATGTCACAATGATTGCGTTTTGTGAAACGTCTGCCCTAAATTACTGCCACTGGTCCACATCCATTAATGCAAATAGCAATTGAGAATGACAATTATTTACCTGAAATCTTCAAGATAATAGTTAACAAAGTCATTGCTTGTCGATACACTTGATGGGAAAATGTTGTGTTTTATGAGCATTTGAGAAGACAATTGTGAGTTATAGTCTTCATCCAAATATTTTCTCAATTTAATGGAAGGCAGTTCCCAATTAGTTATCATTACAGCGGCAGAGAACAGCAACAAGTCAATGAGAGATGTCGATAGACTTCGATGAAGATGTCAATAAAAATTTCCTGCATGCAATCAGACCAGTCCGTTCAAACTGGATATTTTGACACGGGAGTTATCATGCGATCGTTAAAATGCAGATAAAACACAAAATTGTCCAACGACTTTGACAGACTGAAGCCAGACAGCCGCCTCTAACAGAAATTTATTGCTAGTAGACTGCTACCTGCAACAGACCTCGAATAGACATCCACTTCCAGCAGGCCACTACCTCGAATAGACTGCCACTTCCAACACGCCACTACCTCGAATAGAATGCCTCTTCCAACAGGCCACTACCTCGACTAGACTGCCACTTCCAACACGCCACTACCTCGAATAGAATGCTACTTCCAAACGCCACTACCTCGACTAGACTGCCACTTCCAACACGCCACTACCTCGAATAGAATGCTACTTCCAACACGCCACTACCTCGAATAGAATGCCTCTTCCAACAGGCCACTACCTCGAATAGAATGCCTCTTCCAACACGCCACTACCTCGAATAGACTGCCACTTCCAACACGCCACTACCTCGAATAGAATGCCTCTTCCAACAGGCCACTACCTCGAATAGAATGCCTCTTCCAACAGGCCACTACCTCGAATATAATACTACTTCCAACACGCCACTACCTCGAATAGAATGCCTCTTCCAACAGGCCACTACCTCGAATAGAATGCCTCTTCCAACACGCCACTACCTCGAGCCACTTCCAACACGCCACTACCTCGAATAGAATGCCTCTTCCATCACGCCACTACCTCGAATAGAATGCCACTTCCAACACGCCACTACCTCGAATAGAATGCCTCTTCCAACAGCCCACTACCTCGAATATAATGCCACTTCCAACACCCCACTACCTCGAATAGACTGTAATGCCTCTTCCAACACGCCACTACCTCGAATAGAATGCCACTTCCAACACGCCACTACCTCGAATAGAATGCCGAATAGAATGCCTCTTCCAACAGGCCACTACCTCGAATATAATACTACTTCCAACACGCCACTACCTCGAATAGAATGCCTCTTCCAACAGGCCACTACCTCGAATAGAATGCCTCTTCCAACACGCCACTACCTCGAATAGACTGCCACTTCCAACACGCCACTACCTCGAATAGAATGCCACTTCCAACACGCCACTACCTCGAATAGAATGCCACTTCCAACACGCCACTACCTCGAATAGAATGCCACTTCCAACACGCCACTACCTCGAATAGACTGCCTCTTCCAACAGGCCACTACCTCGAATAGAATGCCACTTCCAACACGCCACTACCTCGAATAGAATGCTACTTCCAACACGCCACTACCACGAATAGAATGCCTCTTCCAACACGCCACTACCTCGAATAGAATGCTACTTCCAACACGCCACTACCTCGAATAGACTGCCTCTTCCAACACGCCACTACCTCGAATAGACTGCCTCTTCCAACACGCCACTACCTCGAATAGAATGCCTCTTCCAACACGCCACTACCTCGAATAGAATGCCACTTCCAACACGCCACTACCTCGAATAGAATGCTACTTCCAACACGCCACTACCTCGAATAGAATGCCTCTTCAAACACGCCACTACCTCGAATAGAATGCTACTTCCAACACGCCACTACCTCGAATAGACTGCCTCTTCCAACACGCCACTACCTCGAATAGACTGCCTCTTCCAACACGCCACTACCTCGAATAGAATGCCTCTTCCAACACGCCACTACCTCGAATAGAATGCTACTTCCAACACGCCACTACCTCGAATAGAATGCCTCTTCCAACACGCCACTACCTCGAATAGAATGCCACTTCAAGCACGCCACTATCTCGAATAGAATGCCTCTTCCAACACGCCACTACCTCGAACCCAATGCCACTTCCAACAGGCCACTACCTCGAATAGAATGCCACTTCCAACACGCCACTACCTCCAATAGAATGCCTCTTCCAACACGCCACTACCTCGAATAGAATGCCACTTCCAACACGCCACTACCTCGAATAGAATGCCACTTCCAACACGCCACTACCTCGAATAGACTGCCTCTTCCAACACGCCACTACCTCGAATAGAATGCCACTTCCATCACGCCACTACCTCGAATAGAATGCTACTTCCAACACACCACTATCTCGAATAGAATGCCTCTTCCAACACGCCACTACCTCGAATAGAATGCTACTTCCAACACGCCACTACCTCGAATAGAATGCTACTTCCAACACGCCACTACCTCGAATAGACTGCCTCTTCCAACACGCCACTACCTCGAATAGAATGCCTCTTCCAACAGGCCACTACCTCGAATAGAATGCCACTTCCAACACGCCACTACCTCGAATAGAATGCCACTTCCAACACGCCACTACCTCGAATAGAATGCCACTTCCAACAGGCCACTACCTCGAATAGAATGCCACTTCCAACACGCCACTACCTCGAATAGAATGCCACTTCCAACACGCCACTACCTCGAATAGAATGCCACTTCCAACACGCCACTACCTCGAATAGAATGCCTCCTCCAACACGCCACTACCTCGAATAGAATGCTACTTCCAAACGCCACTACCTCGACTAGAATGCTACTTCCAACACACCACTATCTCGAATAGAATGCCTCTTCCAACACGCCACTACCTCGAATAGAATGCTACTTCCAACACGCCACTACCTCGAATAGAATGCCTCTTCCAACAGGCCACTACCTAGAATAGAATGCCACTTCCAACAGGCCACTACCTCGAATTGACTGCCACTTCCAACAGGCCACTACCTCGAATAGACTGCCTCTTCCAGCACGCCACTACCTCCAATAGAATGCCTCTTCCAACACGCCACTACCTCGAATAGAATGCCACTTCCAACACGCCACTACCTCGAATAGAATGCCACTTCCAACACGCCACTACCTCGAATAGACTGCCTCTTCCAACACGCAACTACCTCGAATAGAATGCCACTTCCAACACGCCACTACCTCGAATAGAATGCCTCCTCCAACACGCCACTACCTCGAATAGACTGCCTCTTGCAACAGGCCACTACCTCGAATAGACTGCCACTTCCAACACGCCACTACCTCGAATAGAATGCCTCTTCCAACACGCCACTACCTCGAATAGACTGCCTCTTCCAACAGGCCACTACCTCGAATAGACTGCCACTTCCAACACGCCACTACCTCGAATAGAATGCTACTTCCAACACGTCACTACCTCGAATAGAATGCCACTTCCAACACGCCACTACCTCGAATAGAATGCATCTTCCAACACCGCCACTACCTCGAATAGATTGCCTCTTCCAACACGCCACTACCTCGAATAGACTGCCTCTTCCAACAGGCCACTACCTCGAATAGAATGCCACTTCCAACACGCCGCCACTACCTCGAATAGACTGCCTCTTCCAACAGGCCACTACCTCGAATAGACTGCCACTTCCAACACGCCACTACCTCGAATAGAATGCTACTTCCAACACGTCACTACCTCGAATAGAATGCCACTTCCAGCACGCCACTACCTCGAATAGACTGCCTCTTCCAACACGCCACTACCTCGAATAGAATGCCACTTCCAACAGGCTACTACTTTGAATAGAATGCCTCTTCCAACACGCCACTACCTCGACTAGAATGCCTCCTCCAACAAACCACTACCTCGAATAGAATGCCTCTTCCAACAGGCCACTACCTCGAATAGAATGCCTCTTCCAACACGCCACTACCTCGAATAGAATGCCACTTCCAACACGCCACTACCTCGAATAGAATGCCTCTTCCAACAGGCCACTACCTCGACTAGAATGCCACTTCCAACACGCCACTACCTCGAATAGAATGCCTCCTCCAACACGCCACTACCTCGAATAGACTGCCACTTCCAACACGCCACTACCTCGAATAGAATGCCTCTTCCAATACGCCACTACCTCGACTAGACTGCCTCTTCCAACAGGCCACTACCTCGAATAGACTGCCACTTCCAACACGCCACTACCTCGAATAGAATGCCACTTCCAACACGCCACTACCTCGAATAGACTGCCTCTTCCAACACGCCACTACCTCGAATAGAATGCCTCTTCTAACACGCCACTACCTCGAATAGAATGCTACTTCCAACACGCCACTACCTCGAATAGAATGCCTCTTCCAAACAGGCCACTACCTCGAATAGAATGCCACTTCCAACACGCCACTACCTCGAATAGAATGCCACTTCCAACACGCCACTACCTCGAATAGAATGCCACTTCCAACAGGCCACTACCTCGAATAGAATGCCACTTCCAACACGCCACTACCTCGAATAGAATGCCTCTTCCAACAGGCCACTACCTCGAATAGAATGCCTCTTCCAACACGCCACTACCTCGAATAGAATGCCTCTTCCAACACGCCACTACCTCGAATAGACTGCTTACTTCCAAACGCCACCACCTCGACTAGACTGCCACTTCCAAACACGCCACTACCTCGAATAGAATGCTACTTCCAACACGCCACTACCTCGAATAGAATGCCTCTTCCAACAGGCCACTACCTAGAATAGAATGCCTCTTCCAACAGGCCACTACCTCGAATTGACTGCCACTTCCAACAGGCCACTACCTCGAATAGACTGCCTCTTCCAGCACGCCACTACCTCCAATAGAATGCCTCTTCCAACACGCCACTACCTCGAATAGATGCCACTTCCAAACACGCCACTACCTCGAATAGAATGCCACTTCCAACACGCCACTAAACCTCGAATAGACTGCCTCTTCCAACACGCAACTACCTCGAATAGAATGCCACTTCACACGCCCACTACCTCGACTAGAATGCCACTTCCAACACGCCACTACCTCGAATAGAATGCCTCTTCCAACACGCCACTACCTCGAATAGAATGCTACTTCCAACACGCCACTACCTCTAATAGACTGCCTCTTCCAACACGCCACTACCTCGAATAGAATGCCACTTCCAACACGCCACTACCTCGAATAGAATGCCTCTTCCAACAGGCCACTACCTCGAATAGAATGCCTCTTCCAACAGGCCACTACCTCGAATAGAATGCCACTTCCAACACGCCACTACCTCGAATGCCTCTTCCAACAGGCCACTACCTCGAATAGAATGCCACTTCCAACACGCCACTACCTCGAATAGAATGCTTCCAACACGCCACTACCTCGAATAGAATGCCACTTCCAACAGGCCACTACCTCGAATAGAATGCCACTTCCAACACGCCACTACCTCGAATAGAATGCCTCTTCCAACAGGCCACTACCTCGAATAGAATGCCACTTCCAACACGCCACTACCTCGAATAGAATGCCTCCTCCAACACGCCACTACCTCGAATAGAATGCTACTTCCAAACGCCACCACCTCGAATAGACTGCCACTTCCAACACGCCACTACCTCGAATAGAATGCTACTTCCAACACGCCACTACCTCGAATAGAATGCCTCTTCCAACAGGCCACTACCTAGAATAGAATGCCTCTTCCAACAGGCCACTACCTCGAATTGACTGCCACTTCCAACAGGCCACTACCTCGAATAGAATGCCACTTCCAGCACGCCACTACCTCCAATAGAATGCCTCTTCCAACACGCCACTACCTCGAATAGAATGCCACTTCCAACACGCCACTACCTCGAATAGAATGCTACTTCCAACACGCCACTACCTCGAATAGAATGGCCTCTTCCAACACGCAACTACATCGAATAGAATGCTACTTCCAACACGCCACTACCTCGAATAGAATTGCTACTTTCCCAAACACGCCACTACCTCGAATAGAATGCCTCTTCCAAACACGCCACTACCTCGAATAGAATGCTACTTTCCAACACGCCACTACCTCGATAGACTGCCTCTTCCAACACGCCTACCACGAAATAGACTGCCTCTTCCAACACGCCACTACCTCGAATAGAATGCCTTCTTCCAACACGCCACTACCTCGAATAAGAATGCTACTTCCAACACGCCACTACCTCGAATAGAATGCCTCTTCCAACACGCCACTACCTCGAATAGAATGCCTCTTCCAACACGCCACTACCTCGAATAGAATGCCACTTCCAACACGCCACTACCTCGAATAGAATGCCACTTCCAACACGCCACTACCTCGAATAGAATGCCACTTCCAACACGCCACTACCTTGAAATAAATGCCTCTTCCAACAGGCACTACCTCGGCTAGACTGCCACTTCCAACACGCCACTACCTCGAATAGAATGCTACTTCCAACACGCCACTACCTCGAATAGACTGCCTCTTGCAACAGGCGACTACCTCGAATAGAATGCCACTTTCAACACGCCACTACCTCGAATAGAATGCCTCTTCCAACACGCCACTACCTCGAATAGACTGCCTCTTCCAACAGGCCACTACCTCGAATAGACTGCCACTTCCAACACGCCACTACCTCGAATAGAATGCTACTTCCAACAACGCTACCTCGAAATAGAATGCCACTTCCAGCACGCCACTACCTCGAATAGAATGCCTCTTCCAACACGCCACTACCTCGAATAGATTGCCTCTTCCAACACGCCACTACCTCGAATAGACTGCCTCTTCCAACAGGCAACTACCTCGAATAGAATGCCACTTCCAACACGCCACTACCTCGAATAGACTGCCACTTCCAACATGCCACTACCTCGAATAGACTGCCTCTTCCAACACGCCACTACTCGAATAGAATGCTACTTCCAACACGTCACTATACCTCGAATAGAATGCCACTTCCAACACGCCACTACCTCGAATAGAATGCCTCTTTCCAACACGCCACTACCTCGAATAGGAATGCCACTTCCAACAGGCCACTACCTCGAATAGAATGCCTCTTCCAACACGCCACTACCTGGACTAGAATGCCTCCTCCAACACGCCACTACCTCGAATAGAATGCCTCTTCCAACAGGCCACTACCTCGAATAGAATGCCTCTCCCAACACGCCACTACCTCGAATAGAATGCCACTTCCAACACGCCACTACCCTCGAATAGAATGCCTCTTCCAACAGGCCACTACCTCGACTTAGAATGCCACTTCCAACACGCCACTACCTCGAATAGAATGCCTCCTCCAACACGCCACTACCTCGAATAGACTGCCTCTTCCAACACGCCACTACCTCGAATAGAATGCCTCTTCCAATACGCCCACTACCTCGACTAGACTGCCTCTTCCAACAGGCCACTACCTCGAATAGAATGCCACTTCCAACACGCCACTACCTCGAATTAATGCACTTCCAACACGTCCACTACCTCGAAAGAATGCACTCTTCCAACACGCCACTACCTCGAATAGACTGCCTCTTCCAACACGCCACTACCTCGAATAGAATGCCTCTTCCAACACGCCACACTACCTCGTCATAGAATGCCACTTTCCAAACACGCCACTACCTCGAATAGACTGCCTCTTCCCATCACGCACGCCACTACCTCGAATAGAATGCTACTTCCAACACGCCACTACCTCGAATAGAATGCCTCTTCCAACAGGCCACTACCTCGAATAGACTGCCTCTTGCAGCACGCCACTACCTCGAATAGACTGCCACTTCCAACACGCCACTACCTCGAATAGAATGCCACTTCCAACACGCCACTACCTCGAATAGAATGCTACTTCCAACAGGCCACTACCTCGAATAGACTGCCTCTTCTAACACGCTACTACCTCGAATAGAATGCCTCTTCCAACACGCCACTACCTCGAATAGACTGCCACTTCCAACACGCCACTACCTCGAATAGACTGCCACTTCCAACACGCCACTACCTCGAATAGAATGCCACTTCCAAAACGCCACTACCTCGAATAGACTGCCACTTCCAACACGCAACTACCTCGAATAGAATGCCACTTTTAACACGCCACTACCTCGAATAGAATGCTACTTCCAGCACGCCACTACCTCGAATAGAATGCCTCTTCCAACACGCCACTACCTCGACTAGAATGCCTCCTCCAACAGGCCACTACCTCGAATAGAATGCCACTTTCAGCACGCCACTACCTCGAATAGAATGCCACTTCCAACAGGCCACTAGCTCGAATAGAATGCCACTTCCAACACGCCACTACCTCGAATAGAATGCTACTTCCAACACGTCACTACCTCGAATAGAATGCCACTTCCAGCACGCCACTACCTCGAATAGAATGCCACTTTCAACACGCCACTACCTCGAATAGAATGCCACTTCCAACAGGCCACTACCTCGAATAGAATGCCTCTTCCAACACGCCACTACCTCGACTAGACTGCCACTTCCAACACGCCACTACCTCGAATAGACTGCCACTTCCAACACCCCACTACCTCGAATAGAATGCCTCCTCCAACACGCCACTACCTCGATTAGACTGCCTCTTCCAACACGCCACTACCTCGACTAGAATGCCACTTCCAACACGCCACTACCTCGAATAGAATGCCACTTCCAACACGCCACTACCTCGAATAGAATGCCACTTCCAACACGCCACTACCTCGAATAGAATGCCACTTCCAACACGCCACTACCTCGACTAGAATGCCACTTCCAATACGCCACTACCTCGAATAGAATGCCTCTTCCAACAGGCCACTACCTCGAATAGAATGCCTCTTCCAACACGCCACTACCTCGACTAGAATGCCTCCTCCAACAGGCCACTACCTCGAATAGACTGCCTCTTCCAGCACGCCACTACCTCGAATAGAATGCCACTTCCAACACGCCACTACCTCGAATAGAATGCCTCTTCCAGCACGCCACTAACTCGAATAGAATGCCACTTCCAACACGCCACTACCTCGAATAGAATGCCACTTCCAACACGCCACTACCTTGAATAGACTGCCACTTCCAACACGCCACTACCTCGAATAGAATGCCTCTTTCAACAGGCCACTACCTCGAATAGACTGCCACTTCCAACACGCCACTACCTCGAATAGAATGCCTCCTCCAACACGCCACTACCTCGAATAGAATGCCTCCTCCAACACGCCACTACCTCGAATAGAATGCTACTTCCAAACGCCACCACCTCGACTAGACTGCCACTTCCAACACGCCACTACCTCGAATAGAATGCTACTTCCAACACGCCACTACCTCGAATAGAATGCCTCTTCCAACAGGCCACTACCTAGAATAGAATGCCTCTTCCAACAGGCCACTACCTCGAATTGACTGCCACTTCCAACAGGCCACTACCTCGAATAGACTGGGGCCTCTTCCAGCACGCCACTACCTCCAATAGAATGCCTCTTCCAACACGCCACTACTCGAATAGAATGCCACTTCCAACACGCCACTACCTCGAATAGAATGCCACTTCCAACACGCCACTACCTCGAATAGACTGCCTCTTCCAACACGCAACTACCTCGAATAGAATGCCACTTCCAACACGCCACTACCTCGAATAGAATGCTACTTCCAACACGCCACTACCTCGAATAGAATGCCTCTTCCAACACGCCACTACCTCGAATAGAATGCTACTTCCAACACGCCACTACCTCGAATAGACTGCCTCTTCCAACACGCCACTACCTCGAATAGAATGCCACTTCCAACACGCCACTACCTCGAATAGACTGCCTCTTCCAACACGCCACTACCTCGAATAGAATGCCTCTTCTAACACGCCACTACCTCGAATAGAATGCTACTTCCAACACGCCACTACCTCGAATAGAATGCCTCTTCCAACAGGCCACTACCTCGAATAGAAAGCCACTTCCAACACGCCACTACCTCGAATAGAATGCCACTTCCAACACGCCACTACCTCGAATAGAATGCCACTTCCAACAGGCCACTACATCGAATAGAATGCCACTTCCAACACGCCACTACCTCGAATAGAATGCCTCTTCCAACAGGCCACTACCTCGAATAGAATGCCACTTCCAACACGCCACTACCTCGAATAGAATGCCTCCTCCAACACGCCACTACCTCGAATAGAATGCTACTTCCAAACGCCACCACCTCGACTAGACTGCCACTTCCAACACGCCACTACCTCGAATAGAATGCTACTTCCAACACGCCACTACCTCGAATAGAATGCCTCTTCCAACAGGCCACTACCTAGAATAGAATGCCTCTTCCAACAGGCCACTACCTCGAATTGACTGCACTTCCAACAGGCCACTACCTCGAATAGAATCCTCTTCCAGCACGCCACTACCTCCAATAGAATGCCTCTTCCAACACGCCACTACCTCGAATAGAATGCCACTTCCAACACGCCACTACCTCGAATAGAATGCCACTTCCAACACGCCACTACCTCGAATAGACTGCCTCTTCCAACACGCAACTACCTCGAATAGAATGCCACTTCCAACACGCCACTACCTCGACTAGAATGCCACTTCCAACACGCCACTACCTCGAATAGAATGCCTCTTCCAACACGCCACTACCTCGAATAGAATGCTACTTCCAACACGCCACTACCTCTAATAGACTGCCTCTTCCAAAACGCCACTACCTCGAATAGACTGCCTCTTCCAACACGCCACTACCTCGAATAGAATGCCTCTTCCAACACGCCACTACCTCGAATAGAATGCTACTTGCAACACGCCACTACCTCGAATAGAATGCCTCTTCCAACAGGCCACTACCTCGAATAGAATGCCACTTCCAACACGCCACTACCTCGAATAGAATGCCACTTCCAACACGCCACTACCTCGAATAGAATGCCACTTCCAACAGGCCACTACCTCGAATAGAATGCCACTTCCAACACGCCACTACCTCGAATAGAATGCCTCTTCCAACAGGCCACTACCTCGAATAGAATGCCACTTCCAACACGCCACTACCTCGAATAGAATGCCTCCTCCAACACGCCACTACCTCGAATAGACTGCCTCTTGCAACAGGCGACTACCTCGAATAGAATGCCACTTCCAACACGCCACTACCTCGAATAGAATGCCTCTTCCAACACGCCACTACCTCGAATAGACTGCCTCTTCCAACAGGCCACTACCTCGAATAGACTGCCACTTCCAACACGCCACTACCTCGAATAGAATGCTACTTCCAACACGTCACTACCTCGAATAGAATGCCACTTCCAGCACGCCACTACCTCGAATAGAATGCCTCTTCCAACACGCCACTACCTCGAATAGATTGCCTCTTCCAACACGCCACTACCTCGAATAGACTGCCTCTTCCAACAGGCCACTACCTCGAATAGAATGCCACTTCCAACACGCCACTACCTCGAATAGACTGCCTCTTCCAACAGGCCACTACCTCGAATAGACTGCCACTTCCAACACGCCACTACCTCGAATAGAATGCTACTTCCAACACGTCACTACCTCGAATAGAATGCCACTTCCAGCACGCCACTACCTCGAATAGAATGCCTCTTCCAACACGCCACTACCTCGAATAGAATGCCACTTCCAACAGGCCACTACCTCGAATAGAATGCCTCTTCCAACACGCCACTACCTCGACTAGAATGCCTCCTCCAACACGCCACTACCTCGAATAGAATGCCTCTTCCAACAGGCCACTACCTCGAATAGAATGCCTCTCCCAACACGCCACTACCTCGAATAGAATGCCACTTCCAACACGCCACTACCTCGAATAGAATGCCTCTTCCAACAGGCCACTACCTCGACTAGAATGCCACTTCCAACACGCCACTACCTCGAATAGAATGCCTCCTCCAACACGCCACTACCTCGAATAGACTGCCACTTCCAACACGCCACTACCTCGAATAGAATGCCTCTTCCAATACGCCACTACCTCGACTAGACTGCCTCTTCCAACAGGCCACTACCTCGAATAGAATGCCACTTCCAACACGCCACTACCTCGAATAGAATGCCACTTCCAACACGCCACTACCTCGAAAAGAATGCCTCTTCCAACACGCCACTACCTCGAATAGACTGCCACTTCCAACACGCCACTACCTCGAATAGAATGCCTCTTCCAACACGCCACTACCTCGAATAGAATGCCACTTCCAACACGCCACTACCTCGAATAGACTGCCTCTTCCATCACGCCACTACCTCGAATAGAATGCTACTTCCAACACGCCACTACCTCGAATAGAATGCCTCTTCCAACAGGCCACTACCTCGAATAGACTGCCTCTTGCAGCACGCCACTACCTCGAATAGACTGCCACTTCCAACACGCCACTACCTCGAATAGAATGCCACTTCCAACACGCCACTACCTCGAATAGAATGCTACTTCCAACAGGCCACTACCTCGAATAGACTGCCTCTTCTAACACGCTACTACCTCGAATAGAATGCCTCTTCCAACACGCCACTACCTCGAATAGACTGCCACTTCCAACACGCCACTACCTCGAATAGACTGCCACTTCCAACACGCCACTACCTCGAATAGAATGCCACTTCCAAAACGCCACTACCTCGAATAGACTGCCTCTTCCAACAGGCCACTACCTCGAATAGAATGCCACTTCCAACACGCCACTACCTCGAATAGAATGCTACTTCCAGCACGCCACTACCTCGAATAGAATGCCTCTTCCAACACGCCACTACCTCGACTAGAATGCCTCCTCCAACAGGCCACTACCTCGAATAGAATGCCACTTTCAGCACGCACTACCTCGAATAGAATGCCACTTCCAAACAGGCACTAGTCGAATAGAATGCCACTTCCAACACGCCACTACCTCGAATAGAATGCTACTTCCAACACGTCACTACCTCGAATAGAATGCCACTTCCAGCACGCCACTACCTCGAATAGAATGCCACTTCCAACACGCCACTACCTCGAATAGAATGCCACTTCCAACAGGCAACTACCTCGAATAGAATGCCACTTCCAACACGCCACTACCTCGACTAGACTGCCACTTCCAACACGCCACTACCTCGACTAGACTGCCACTTCCAACACCCCACTACCTCGAATAGAATGCCACTTCCAACACGCCACTACCTCGAATAGACTGCCTCTTCCAACACGCCACTACCTCGAATAGAATGCCACTTCCAACACGCCACTACCTCGAATAGAATGCCACTTCCAACACGCCACTACCTCGAATAGAATGCCACTTCCAACACGCCACTACCTCGACTAGAATGCCACTTCCAACACGCCACTACCTCGAATAGAATGCCTCTTCCAACACGCCACTACCTCGAATAGAATGCCTCTTCCAACACGCCACTACCTCGACTAGAATGCCTCCTCCAACAGGCCACTACCTCGAATAGACTGCCTCTTCCAGCACGCCACTACCTCGAATAGAATGCCACTTCCAACACGCCACTACCTCGAATAGAATGCCTCTTCCAGCACGCCACTAACTCGAATAGAATGCCACTTCCAACACGCCACTACCTCGAATAGAATGCCACTTCCAACACGCCACTACCTTGAATAGACTGCCACTTCCAACACGCCACTACCTCGAATAGAATGCCTCTTTCAACAGGCCACTACCTCGAATAGACTGCCACTTCCAACACGCCACTACCTCGAATAGAATGCCTCCTCCAACACGCCACTACCTCGAATAGACTGCCACTTCCAACACGCCACTACCTCGAATAGAATGCCTCTTCCAACAGGCCACTACCTCGAAAAGACTGCCACTTCCAACACGCCACTACCTCGAATAGAATTCCACTTCCAACACGCCACTACCTCGAATAGACTGCCACTTCCAACAGGCCACTACCTCGAATAGAATGCCTCTTCCAGAGCGCCACTACCTCGAATAGACTGCCACTTCCAGCACGCCTCCTCTAATAGAATGCCACTTCCAACAGGCCACTACCTCGAATAGAATGCCACTTCCAACACGCCACTACCTCGACTAGACTGCCACTTCCAACACGCCACTACCTCGAATAGAATGCCACTTCCAACACGCCACTACCTCGAATAGAATGCCTCTTCCAACAGGCCACTACCTCGACTAGACTGCCACTTCCAACACGCCACTACCTCGAATAGAATGCCACTTGCAACACGGCACTACCTCGAATAGAATGCCACTTCCAACACGCCACTACCTCTAATAGAATACCACTTCCAGCAGGCCACTACCTCGAATAGAATGCCTCCTCCAACACGCCACTACCTCGAATAGAATGCCACTTCCAACAGGCCACTACCTCGAATAGAATGCCTCCTCCAACACGCGACTACCTCGAATAGAATGCCACTTCCAGCAGGCCACTACCTCGAATAGAATGCCACTTGCAACACGCCACTACCTCGAATAGAATGCCTCTTTCAACAGGCCACTACCTCGACTAGACTGCCACTTCCAACACGCCACTACCTCGAATAGAATGCCTCTTCCAACAGGCCACTACCTCGACTAGACTGCCACTTCCAACACGCCACTACCTCGAATAGACTGCCACTTCCAACACGCCACTACCTCGAATAGACTGCCTCTTCCAACACGCCACTACCTCGACTAGACTGCCACTTCCAACACGCCACTACCTCGAATAGAATGCCACTTCCAACACCCCACTACCTCGAATAGAATGCCTCTTCCAACAGGCCACTACCTCGACTAGACTGCCACTTCCAACACGCCACTACCTCGAATAGACTGCCTCTTCCAACACGCCACTACCTCGAATAGACTGCCTCTTCCAACACGCCACTACCTCGACTAGACTGCCACTTCCAACACGCCACTACCTCGAATAGACTGCCTCTTCCAACACGCCACTACCTCGACTAGACTGCCACTTCCAGCACGCCACTACCTCGAATAGACTGCCTCTTCCAACACGCCACTACCTCGAATAGAATGCCTCTTCCAACAGGCCACTACCTCGACTAGACTGCCACTTCCAACACGCCACTACCTTGAATAGAATGCTACTTCCAACACGCCACTACCTCGAATAGAATGCCTCTTCCAACAGGCCACTACCTCAAATAGAATGCCACTTCCAACACGCCACTACCTCGAATAGAATGCCTCTTCCAACAGGCCACTACCTCGAATAGAATGGCCTTCTTTTTCCAACAGGCCACTACCTCGAATAGAATGCCACTTCCAACACGCCACTACCTCGAATAGACTGCCACTTCCAACAGGCCACTACCTCGAATAGAATGCCTCCTCCAACAGGCCACTACCTCGAATAGAATGCCTCTTCCAAGAGGCCACTACCTCGAATAGAATGCCTCTTCCAGCACGCTACTACCTCGAATAGACTGCCACTTCCAAACACGCCACTACCCTCCGAATAGAATGCACCCTTCCAACAGGCCACTACCTCGTAATAGAATGCCACTTCCAACACGGCCACTTACCTCGAATAGAATGCCTCTTCCAACAAGGCCACTCACCTCGAATAGGAATGCCTCTTCCAAGGAGGCCACTACCTCGAATAGAATGCCTTCTTCCAGCACGCTGACTACCTCGAATAGGACTGCCACTTCCAACACGCCTACTACCTCGGAATAGCAATGCAACTTCCAAACAGGCCACTACCTCGAATAGAATGCCACTTCCAACACGCCACTACCTCGTAATAGGAATTGCCTTCTTCCAACAGGCCCACTACCTCGAATTAGAATGCCACTTTCCAAACACGCCACTACCTCGTATAGAACTGCCACTTCCAAACACGCACTACTTCTTTAATAGAATACCACTTCCAGCAGGCCACTACCTCGAAAATTAGAATGCTCCTCCAACACGCCACTACCTCGAATAGGGAATTGCCACTTCCAACAGGCCACTACCTCGAATAGGAATGCCTGCCCTCCAACACGCTGGACGTACCTCGGAATAGAATGCCACTTCCAGAAGGCCACTACCTATCGAATTAGAATGCCATTGCAAACAGCCACTAACTGGAATAGAATGCCATTGAACACGCCCTACCTCGACTAGAATTCTCTTTCAACAGGCCATACCTCGACTAGAATGCACACTTCCAACACGCCACTACCTCGAATAGAATGCCCTTCCAACCACCCACTACCTCGAATAGAATGCCTCTTCCAACAGGCCAAACCTACCTTTTTGACTAGACTGCCACCTTCCAACACGCCACTACCTCGAATAGACTGCCACTTCCAACACGCCACCTACTCGAATAGATCTGGCCTCTTCCAAACACGCCACTACCTGCGTCTAGAACTGCCACTTCCGGACACGCCACTACCTCGAATAGAATGCCCACTTCCATACACCCCAATACCTCGAATAGAATGCCTCTTCCAACAGGCCACTTACCTTCGACTAGACTGCCACTTCCAACACGCCAGCTAGACCTCGAATAGACTGCCACTTCCAAACACGCCACTACCTCGAATAGATGCCTCTTCCAAACACGCCACACCTCGACTAGACTGCCACTTCCAACAGGCCACTACCCTCGAATAGATCTGCCTCTTCCAACCACGCCACTACCTCGACCTAGACTGCACTTCCAGCACGCCACTACCTCGAATAGACTGCCCTCTTCCAAAACACGGCCACATACCTCGAATAGAATGCCTCTTCCAACAGGCCACTACTCGATAGACTGCCTCTTCCAACACGCCACTTCACCTTTGAGATAGAATGCTACTTCCAACACGGCCACTACCTCGAATAGAATGCCTCTTCCAACAGGCCACTACCTCGAATAGAATGCCTCTTCCAACACGCCACTACCTCGAATAGAATGCCTCTTCCAACAGGCCACTACCTCGAATAGAATGCCACTTCCAACACGCCACTACCTCGAATAGACTGCCACTTCCAACAGGCCACTACCTCGAATAGAATGCCTCCTCCAACAGGCCACTACCTCGAATAGAATGCCTCTTCCAACAGGCCACTACCTCGAATAGAATGCCTCTTCCAGCACGCTACTACCTCGAATAGACTGCCACTTCCAACACGCCACTACCTCGAATAGAATGCCACTTCCAACAGGCCACTACCTCGAATAGAATGCCACTTCCAAACCACGCCCACTAACTCGAATAGAATTGCCCACTTCCAACAGGCCACTACCTCGAATAGATCTTGCCTCTTTCCAACATCGCCCACTACCTCGAATAGGACTGCCACTTCCCAAACACGCCACTACCTCGAATAGACTTGCCACTTTCCAACACGCCACCTCGAATAGAATGCCACTTCCAACACGCCACTACCTCGAATAGAATGCCGACCTATCCAACACGCCACTACTGATAGACTGCCACTTCCAACACGCCACTACTCGACTAGACTGCACTTCCAAAACCACCCCACTACCTCGAATAGAATGCCACTTCCAACACGCCACTACCTTGACAATAAATGCTCTTCCAACAGGCCACTACCTCGGCTAGGACTTACCACTTCCAAACACGCCACTACCTCGGAATAGAAAGTAACTTTCAACACGCCACTACCCTCATAGAATGGACCTCTTCCAACACGCCACTTACCTCGAATAGATTGCCACTTCCAACACGCACTACCTCGATAGATATGCTCTTCCAAACAGGCACTACTCGAATAGAATGCCTCTTCCAACACGCCATACCTCGAATAGAATGCCTCTTCCATCAGGTCCACTACCTCGAATAGATGCCACTTCCAACCGCCACTTCCTCGAATAGACTGCCACTTCCAACAGGCAACTACCTCGAATAGAGCTGCCACTTCCAACACGCACTACCTCGAATAGACTGCCACTTACAACACGCACCACTACTCGATAGGACTGCCACACTTCCAACACGCCACATACCTCGAATAGAATGCCTATTCCTAACCACGCCACTACCTCGAATAGTATCCACTTCCAACACGCCACTACCTCGAATAGAAGGCCTTTCTCCACAGGCCACTTACCTCGAATAGAATGCCTTTTCAAACAGGGCACTACCTCGAATAGACTGCCTTTTCATTCACGCCACTACCTCGAATAGGAATGCCTAATTCCAACACCGCCTCTACTCTAATAGATGCCACTTCAACACGCCACTACTCGAATAGATGCCACTTCCAACACGCCACTCTACCTCGACCGGAATGCCTCTTTCAACCACGACGCCACTACCTCGACTAGGTCTGCCACTTCCAACACGCCACTACCTCCGAATAGAATGCCTCTTCCAACAGGACAGGCCACTACCATTCGGAATAGAAATGCCTCTTCCAGCCAACGCTACAACCTCGAATAGACTGGCCACTTCCAACACGGAACACTACCTTCGAATAGAATGCCACCTTCCAACAGGCGACTACCTCGAATAGAATTGGCCACATCCAAACACGCCACTACCTCGAAATAGGAATGCCTCTTCCCAACAGGCCACTACCTCGAATAGAATGCCTTCTTCCAACACGCCACTAACCTCGAATAGACTGCCCACTATCCAACACGATCCGCCACTACCTCGAATAGACTTGCCACTTCCAACACGCCACCTCGAATAGGAATGCCAGTTTCCAACACGCCACTACCCTCGAATAGAATGCCACTTTCCAACACTCGCCACTACCTCGACTAGACTGCCACTTCCAACACGCCACTATTACCCTCGACTAGACTGCCACTTTCATCCCAACACCCACTTACCTCGAATCAGAATGCCACTTCCAACACGCCACTACCTTTGAAATAACATGCCCTCTTCACAACAGGCACTACCTCGGCTAGACTGCCACTTTCCAACACGCCACTACCTCGAATAGAATGCTACTTCCAACACGCCCACTAACCTCGAATAGGAATGCCTCTTCACAACAGGCACTCACTACACTCGAATAGAATGCCACTTCCAACACGCCTCTACCTCGAAATAGAATGACCTCCTTCCAACAGGGCCACTACCTCGAAAAGAAGGCCTCTTCCAACACGCCACTACCTCGAAAAGAAATGCCTCTTCCAACAGGCCACTACCCTCGAATTAGAATGCCCACTTTTCCAACACGCCACTACCTCGAATAGACTGCCACTTCGAACAAGGGCAAACTACCTCGAATAGACCTGCCACTTCCAACACCAACCCACTACCTCGACTAGACTGCCACTTCCAAAAAAAAACACACGCCACTACCTCGAACTAGACGCCACTTCCAACACTCCACAACCTCGAATTAAATGCCTCTTCCAACACCCACTACCTCGTAAGACTGCCACTTCCAACACGCCACCGCCACTACCTCGAATAGAATCCTCTTACAACATGCCACTACCTCGAATTAGAATGCCTCTTCCACAGCCACTACCTCGAATAGACGCCTCTTCCATCACGCGCCATAACCTCATAGAATGCTACTTCCAACTCGCCACTACCTCGAATAGAATGCACTTCCAACACGCCACTACCTCGAATTAGACTGCCACTTCCAAACACGCGCCATACCTCGACCGGAATGCCCGTCTTTCAAACACGCCAACTACCTCAATAAGACTGCCACTTCCAACACGCCCACTAACTCGAATAGAATGCCTCTTCCAACAGACTGCTACCTTGAATAGACAGCTACCTTTAAGAGAACGCGGATATTTACCTTTGACTGGTGCAAATTCAATACAATCCTTTCTCCCAGTTTTATATTAAGTGATGCCAACACCGGATTGGTGGCCAAGGATTGACTGACTCCGGAATATTGGCAAAGGATTGACTCTGGAATGAGCTGGCCAAAGTTTGACTCGGTAAAAGGATGGCCAAGGATTGATTGACTAGGGAATCAGCTGGCCAAGGATTCATTCGGGAATAATCTGGCCAAAGATTGACTCAGAAATGAACTGGTCAAGGATTGATTGACTCTGGAATCGGTTGGTCAAGGATTGACTCGAGAACAAGCTGACCAAGGATTGACTCGAGAACAAGCTGACCAAGGATTGATTGACTCAGGAACAAGCTGGCCAAGGACTGACTCGGTAAAAGGATGGCCAAGGATTGATTGACTCTGGAATCGGTTGGTCAAGGATTGACTCGAGAACAAGCTGACCAAGGATTGTCTCGAGAACAAGCTGACCAAGGATTGATTGACTCAGGAACAACCTGGTCAAGGATTGACTCAGGAATGAGCTGGCCAATGATTGATTGACTCGGGAATCAGCTGGTCAAGGATTGATTGACTCTGGAATAAGTTGGTTGATGATTGACTCGATAATAAGATGGCCAAGGATTTACTCCGGAATAACCTGAGAAATTTTTTTTTTTTGTTTTATTGTTTTTTTTAGGTGTTTTTTTTTTGTTGAATTTTTTTTGTTTTGTTTTTTTTTTTATTTTTGTGTGTTGTCGAAAAAAAATAAGAAAAAAGCTTTGAATGTATGTGATTGGTTCAACTTGCTCTTTCAAGAAAAAAAACTTTCATTAAAAATTTATAAGATAAAACGTCTCACTGCAGATAACCTTTATTTCAATGTTTTTGACCATCGACATCATGTTCCTATCCGCTGGCTGACCTTGTTGGAATTTCATTTGAAAGTGAATTGACAGGCCTGGCGGTGTATTAAACAGATTGAGTGGAATTCTATAATCAGGGATTATGATTGATCTTCCGAGCTGCTCATTTTTCTGCCTCAGTTAATTATCCCTCGCAATGAGAGTCATATTTGGAAGATTAAATGATTGATCAAATGCAGTACAAAACGCACGAGAAGTGATACAGGTTTTTTCCAAATGTGACAGATGATACTCTTTACCATCATTCAAGAGCATAGTTTCGAACAATAAAAAACCTTTGAATTGTCCAGTTTAACAATTCCAAGACGCTGCCCCTTGGCAAGGATAGACGACAAAGAAGTTCTCAAGTGGGACTCCTTTGTTGGATCGAGAGCCGAGGATACATTTCATGTCCTTATCCTCACCACATGTTCTCTCTGTGCATCCTTGGGTGGGAAAATGGTCATTGAAGAACAATTTTGTCAAGTCTGATGACCATCTCCCTCACAATACTGTCTGGCTCTGTGTCAATAGATAATGAATCAAGAAGTCACTTAATTGGCTCCATTTCATGGCTGAGCTCAAACTCTTAGAAATAAGTCAATTAAAGGTGATTCCATCGCTCAAATTGTGAAATATTGAAGAGGATGGAACTACTCAGCATGTCATAAGATATTGCAAAGTGTCCGTTTGCCTGGGCAAAGAAAATGACACTTATTTTTGACATCATCATGCCCCACCCAAGTTACCAAATGATGCCAACGTGTAAGGGCTGGAACAGCCTTCATACATTGACAATTTTCACCACATTATTGTTAGTAACCTCTAGTGAGAGCGGTGGTGCCTCCTGAGACGGACAGACTCGAACCCTAGACCATCCGGATCATAGTACACATGCATGTATAGCCATGAACCACCCCACCCATCTCGCCACCTCCAGACTAACATGTCCTCAAATTTGACAGATTAAAACAACAAATTGCCCGAATCTGTAATTCCCAGGCTTGCCGTTGGGTATTGGGATCTCAATGATTGGGTTGGGATTGCGCTACCAAAAAATCCACCCCAATCCCAATAAATCCCAATAGATCCCAATAAGCCCTGTCCCAACAAAACATACATGTAATCGTTGACATAAGTCACTGCGTCACAAATGTTTTCGGGTTGTACTGAGCAGTTCATTTTGCTGTATCTTCAGTCTGACCTTGCCTCTCCCGAATTCGAGCATTGAGAGCTGTTAGTGTGATTCACACAAATTGACAGTCTGCTTTAACCCTACTCTATGACTTTAACTTCCCTAGTTGCAAAAATAGTGCTACTAAAAAATGTAGCAGCTTAATGTAATAGGCTTATACAATTCGCCTGGTCGTCATGCGCTTCGCCGCTTCTGTAATTAAGCTATACATTGTAAGCTATTCAGGCCTATTAAACTGTATAAGCCGCTGTCTACTGCCTGTTGCCTACTGTACGTACGAGCCCGTGTAGCGAGCTGTTTATTAACACCGCATTATCCGATATAGGCTTAATTAATACCAAGGGTGTTTGTAATTCATACATATTCATTGGCTATACACGTAGGCCCCTATGAGCTCTTGGGTGAAGGCAGTCTCTGTACCAAATTTAGTCATATAGTACGCCTATTATACATTATTGTGTAAAATCAATTAAAGTCCCTATGGTATTAAGGCCATTCTATTCCTAGGCCTATGTCCGTAGACTTCATCAATTCAAAAAGCATCCCATATGGCAGGCATAAGCGGTAAGCCCCGATGCAGCTTGGGGCCATATTGCGTAGGTTTTTAGCTATGAAGCAGGCTATTGGGATTTCTATTATTATTGGGATCTGTTGGGATCCCAATGGAAATTCTCATTGGGATTGGGTTGGAATTGGGCTGGAGATTCATCCTAACGGCAAGCCTGGTAATTCCCTAGCGTGTCATGAAGCTATATGAGATTACAACCAAAGCGGCAACAGCCTTGTAGTTTCGAAACGTATCCACTCCCCTCCAACTTTCCCGCTAAATTAAATACCTTTCAATAGTGTATTGCTATATCAGGTAAAACATCTTTTCTTTTCTCGGCATGATTGCGCAATTGAATTTCTTTAACGTGATATATTGATTTTGTGGAGATGATTCTTTGTTTTAGCTTTTGTGAAGGTTAAATGTATACATTTATTCTGTAAAGTAAATGCAATTCTAATGTTTGGTAAATATGTGTATGTAATACGCTTAATGTACCGGTATGTGGTTATATTGCGAACAACGATAATGTATTAATTGGCAAGATACTGACACCAAGCCGCTTTCTTTTCATGTATACGAGAGGGCGATTCGATGAGCAAGGACGATGGAGAAGATCAAAGAAAAAGAAGAAGAAGAAGAAGAACTAGCTAGGAAAGAAGACGGTGGTGTTTCATGAGAGGGCTCTCACGGCAGCTGTTCGCGCGGAAGTCCCGATCCCCTGTTTCCCGAAAAGAGTGGGTTTTGAGGGCGGTCGCCCCAGTCGGCAGTTGTCCCACCGTGTGACATTTAGGATTACGATGGATGGATATGATGGAAGTACTATGGTCAAAGTATAATGTCACACTTACACGATGCTATGAAGGTTTAAGATCTGCGAGGGTGAAAGAAAGCTATGAGATGAGCAGTAATGACGAGCAAGGTGCTATGATAGTTCAAAGACCTTTTATGTAATGCTTTCCTTAATAATGTGTTGAAGTTAGAAGGCATTAGGGAGCTGACTGTGGGTGCTTGAAAGTGAAATTGAAGAGATTGGCAACATCATGAATTTTGAAAGTTAAAAGAAGGCATCGTGTCCACAGCCACTCTCTACGTTAATATCGGCTTGTAAGGTACGAATGTAACATCAAAAAAGAAGTGAAAGTTTTATAAGCAACAAGTGAAAGTTTTTATGATTAAAAGATAACGGGCGTCGCGAGATCTAAAAAGCGAGAAGTAAAAGTTACTATAACAGATTTTAATGTGCCTGTATTTCCGATTTCCAAGACCATCTAACATTTACGAAAATTGCAAGTGTACTTTAAAAACAATATCTGATGTACAAGTACATATCCATTGTCTTTGGCCTAATACCGTCATCGATTTCCAGTAAACGTCGTTCTTCTATTTCTGAAAAACATCTTAACTCAGTAAACAGAATGGTTTAATGTTCAGTTGCATCTTCAGTTGAAAATGGGAACAGACCTGAATAGCTGCCATTTCATCCAATATTAGGAATCATCAGCAGGCCTGGTTTACATGTACATAACTCAACATCGACACAACTCCCTATTTAAAGTTGCAGCCATGCCCGAGTAAATTTGAGATAGATTAACTCTTTTTCTCGTGCAATTATCCATTGTGACTGCAAGCCATGCATTAACTATATGAAACTGGCTCAGGCGGATGGTGTCAAAGCTTGTTCTGATGTGTGCACGGGGTGCAATTTGCTGTGCGTTTGTGTGTAGAGGATTTCTGAGTGAGTTGTTTTCATGCTTCGGTGATTCTTCTCTCATCTATTCGGTGATTGTGTGGTGTATGTAAGCGTGGATGCATAATTCCGGTGGTTGAGGAAGAGTGACTGTCTCTCTGCGCTCAGGCCGCGATTTTACCTCATTTCGTACTTTTAACACAAGTAATTTCAAATTTCAAATAATTTAACAGGAAATGAAACGCTGACATGGTTGAAGCGGATTGACAATACAATGCTTTATTCTCTTGTCAGTTTGTGTGATGCCGCAGAAATTAACCAACTCCGGTAGACTCGGGTAGCAAAAGGATCATGGAACCATAACTTTTTGTATTCTGGGGGATAGATGTCAGCCCTGAGTAACGGTGAATTTCAGAACCAAGTTGTGAAAACACTTTGCGTGAACATGACAGCGACGCTGCCGAAATGCATCGCACTCAATGCAACTTAATTCTGAAATTCACCGCTACTCAGGGCTGACCTCTACCCTCAAGGCTACAACATGAATACTGGAGGTTCTAACAACAATGGAACCACAATCATCGATTTTTTATAATCGAAATGCATTGTTTACAAAAGTAAGGAAAAGATATTTGAAATTTGCAAAGTTGTTGACAATATTCCTAGTATTTGTGTAAACATTATTGAACCTGTATTACCTTTAAGACATAGAGTAGGGATATATAGGTAGAGTGTCGACTCAAAAAACTATCTGTATACAGTGAAAATTTTTGTATGAAAGGATTCAGTTTTTACGTTGCCGTGGTCCAAAAAATTATTTGAGCACTTTTAAAAAAGTCAAAATTTTGCAAATATAAATACTACCGAGATGACGCATCCTTGAAAGTAGTATGAAACAAGTTGGATATCAAAAGGAATGAATATTTGCCAATAAACATCCTATATAAGCAGAAATTAAGCTAATTTGCAAGGGACTATCATGAGCCGCATTATAATGGAAGTCTTCATCAAAAATATTATTCGTGCCTTCTTGGCTGAAATTTCAAGTTTTTAATTCAATTTTCACCGGCATGATTTTATAATTCACTAAGTTCATGTTTCATTTCTTGAATCTGAATAGTGTTGTGGACCCATTTACATCTTTCAAAGTTGATTGAAATCATTGTGATTGATTCTGTTATTTTGCTCTACCAGTAGCAGGTATTGCTTATGATATGATCTCGCCTAAGAAGACTCTCTCGAGGTTAAGCATGAAAGCAATAACAGGTCGTCGAGTTGCCAATTTAACGAACATCAACTCTCCAAGGCTGTAATGACACGGACGATCTGCAAAATACCATCATCTCTTTCTGCATTGTTATCATGATCAATCAATTCCGTTGTAATTTCTTCAAAGCTGCAAAAATTTGCAAATCTCACATTTGGTAACAATGCCAATTGTATCTCCCTTGAGTTCATTTAATAAAATCGAAAGTGTATACACATTGGGGATTTAATAAATGCGGAGTAACCACTCTACCTAATTATACTTACTCGATACCTTAAGATGTTTCTAAAATGAACAATCCACAGAGATAAATTGCCTCGTCTGTGCGTTTGGATCTATATAATCGACTTTCCTCAACACTGATGGTCACGGCCCCAGAAGATTTTGGCATTGAACGTAATGATAATTCAAGCCTAAAGTCTGACGAACTAGAAGATTGACACCACTTTTGGCGTACACAGTCAGTATATTTAGATCGTGACCAATCGAGCGGCGTGAATCATATTTCAATTTGGCAAATTTATCACAGAGGAAAACTGAGTCAAAGATTGAGTACTTTTCACGTGACAGGTCTGCCTGCAATCTGATCCTTGAGGATTGTGTGTTCGCTGATAAGAGCCCCTTCAATGCTTGGCCAATCACGTAAGTCAAAGAGAGAGGAAAATCGATGTCAATTTCTATCATTTGCTACCATTGCATACTTATAATAGCTGGGATAGGATTATGTCCGCTCTAGACTAACCCACATGCAAATAAATCTACATCTCTGTGATTATATGATAGACGAATTTTTCTAGTATGCAATATTTTCTTTCCTTTTTTCCGAAGAGCAAAACTTAGTTGTGGTTCAACCGTGCGGCATGCCATTAAAAACTACAAGTCTTTCTTTGCCGTCTGAAGAGAACTGGTAGGGCGAAACGTAGCGTCTACGTGTGCCAAGGATTTTAGTGCTTAAATTGTTCAAGTTTCAGAACATGTATTATAAGCCATAGCGCTTTCAAGCATTTACGCTCATCATCAGTGGCATACAGTACATAGTCTAAAAGAATACAATATCGACACGTTTATATACAAGATAAAATAGAACAAAGTTTAAAATAAAAAGAGTTCTTCCGATCGCAAGTTGTTGTTCATCAATATCTTCTTCTCGTCGATGTACTGCTTGGTGAATAGAGACTTAGCGACACGTGTGTTCGAGGTACGCATGAAAATTTTAAAGCAATCGCGAGACGGTGGATGACTATGCATAGATATCTCTGACGTGCACAAACCAGCATCAGAGATATCTATGCATAGTCATCCACCGTCTCGTGATTGCTTTAAAATTTTCATGCGTACCTCGAACACACGCATCGCTGAGTCTCTATTCATCAAGCAGTACATCGACGAGAAGATATTGATGAACAACAACTTGCGATCGGAAGAACTCTTTTTATTTTAAACTTCGCTTTATTTTATCTTGTATATAAACGTGTCGATATTGTATTCTTTTAGACTGTATGCCACTGATGATGAGCGTAAACGCTTGAAAGCGCTACGGCGAATAAATTTCGATCAACCAAAACCTTGAGGCTTTTGTCTGCAAACTATGTATTATAAGCTTTATGCCCAGGTGAAATGGCCCTCTGTTTTTAAAGAATGTACTGTTAGATATATAAATTAATGAAGTCTCTTTTGTTCGAATCTGTCTTTCTCTTCTGCTTTTGCAAGATTAAAGATCAACTCGATCTGATTATTAGCCTTCGCATGATATTTCGCTTTCGGGATATTTCCACTCACTTGACCCTCAATCTACCCTAATGGTCGACTTAACTCGTCAATTTTCAAACCGTCATTGTTCCTCCTAATTTACAGGATCACAAAAAAGTAAAGAAGTAAATAATAAAAAAATAGATGGGCACCAATCAACTCATTGCAATTATTCAGTCTCAACAATTTATCAATTGCAATTGCTCGGCTTCAACAATTCATCAATTGCAATGACTTTGCATCAACTATTCAATAATTACAACGACTGTGTTTTAACAATTAGTGTTTATTGCAATTCAAGTCAACAATTCATTAATTGCTACGATTCGGCTTCAACAATTTATTAGTTGTAATAACTTGACTTCAGCAATCATTAATTGTGATAGCTTGACCTCAATAATTCATTAACTACGATTACTCGACTTTAACATTTCACAAATTGCAATTTCTCGGTTTTAGCAATTTATAAATTGCAATTATTCGGTTTCATCAATCGATTTTGGATCACACCACATGATTCCGCTGATGGTGGTACAGTTTGGAATACTTTCTTCGTCATCATCTCTGTAGAAGGGAACTGTCACGAAGAGCAACTAGCTACTTGACTTCAGCAATTTATAAATTGCTATTATTCAGTTTCAACAATCGATTTTAGATCACACCACATGATTCCGCTGATGGTGGTACAGTTTGGAATACTTTCTTCGTCATCATCTCTGTAGAAGGGAACTGTCACGAAGAGGAAATAGCTACTTGACTTCAGCAATTTATAAATTGCTATTATTCAGTTTCAACAATCAATTGATTTTGGACAACACGTTATGATTCCAATAATGTCGGTGGAGTTCAGACTACTTTCTTTGTCATCAGCCCTGCAGAAGAGACCAGCAGCTGCCATCAACAGCCCTGAACGACCGTCGCTTCTTATCTATCTTGTAGAGTTGTCAATTGCTTAATTACTGCACTATTTCATCAAATATTTCCCATCTGGACAATTTGGTCAATAACGCGAACACTCCCAAGATTCATTCCTTTTGCACATAGCAACGGAGACAATACTCTGCATATCAGTACACTCCGCGGCCTTCTTCTGGAAGCCGGAAATGGAGAGACAGAGACAATAGGCTGGCACTCAAACAGATGCACAGATATCGAGAGGAGTCTACCGCAGATTCATTTTCGAAGCTATAATGTGGGGGAAGCCACGCTAGGAGGGAAATCTGAGAAGTGAAAGAGAAAGCATCTGAATGGATGCTTATCAACAACTCAACTCCGGTAATTAGAATCCGCTGAAACTATTCGCCCAAATGGGGTTAATTTTCAGGTTATTGATGTCCAAGTTGACAATGAAGAGTTCAATGCATTCAAACAAACCATTAAAAAAACGTTGACTCTTTCTGAACTAGTCCGTTCCATCCCCGCTTCCGACGCGGTTCCGCTTTCATGGAGCAACTCTCATGGCGTCACGGTTGGTGCATTTTGCTTACAATGGCATCAATTGGCTATCCTTGATTTCCAGGCAGCAGCGGCGGGCGGCTGGAGGCTTAAAAAACACACGAGGGTCGGAATTGTGCTCATTTCATCAAACTATGGCACCATTGTCAAAAACAATGCGTAATAAAGCGTCTGGATCCACCCGAACTGCTATTATCGTACCGGAAAACTGGAAAGGCTATTGAGAAATGGATGGGAAAGGCGCCATACAATGAAAGCATGAAGGATTGGACACAGGCAGGACGGGGGACGCAATGTATCCACCTGTTCGCTAATGGGAGCGTACACAATGGCTGTTAGATGCTCAATGAGAAGTCAGATTCTTCATTTGATAAATGCCGTCACAATAGGAGCGCTACTTCATCTTCAAACAATTTATTTGCTTAGAGAATGGTCGCCAACAGGAGGTGCAGACTTCATTGTAAATGGGAACATTCTCCTTAATTAACTCTGCTCAGGTGAATTGTTTTGAGACAAATGTGGAAAAGTCTGAAATGTCTTTAATAATGGCAATCACAAAGACTGTTACATAGTCAAGTTCGAACGGTTTTCATTGGGTTCATAGAAATGGTCTGAAAATGTTCGATCTACAGGAAAAGTGAGATCTATGAGAAATAGCTAGCATTTTATTTGAATGACATAGTCATTTCATGAGGGTCTCTGTGGTACAGTGGTTTATTGCTAGCAATCTGTCAGTCCAGAGATCGAGCCCCGAAAGTGTCATTGGAGGTCAGCAGGAAGGCCATCCGGGTCAATAGATCACAATGCTCTTAGTAAAGTCCGACTACGTCAATGCCATCCCACTCCCCAGTTTCGGGGAGTGTTGACTTCAAACCATAATTGCATTCTTTATGCATTAGATCGCTGAAAGAGTACTTGTTTTGAATACTGTAAGAGGATTAAGCATGACAATAAAGTATACTCTATCTGATTTAAAGCATGTTTGCCATTTGAAAGCAGTGTCATATTTTCTCTTGGAAAATATGGCATCGCTCAGGAAAATAAAGTTCAGTTGTCCTAGGTATGTGATATATGTCTGTGTTTGCGGCAACTCAAATTTCACAGTCCCAGATATATTTCAAGCATTGCACCACTAATTTCTGTGGTGAATTAAGTAATTTTGGTTAGAAATTATTTTGAAACTCTATTTTGAAAAAATAAATGGGAATGAAACATATTTTGAAGACTATAATTAATCAAGAAAGTGATACGTATTCTATGAACCAAAAAAGGAACGAAAGGGCAAAAATTCGATCTGTTGCCGCGAAGAGGATGCCTATTGCTACAATATTATTGCTTGCATGGGTTCATGCAGGCTTCTGGCCTCTAGAGCTGATCTTCTATATCTATGTCGAAATCCTGCAACATTAAGTGATTAAGGGCAAAATCACAAGACAGAGGTATTGGACTGCTACATTTTTCACACCATGGCATTCTGCCGTCACTTATTTAGATGACAATCTGTTCTAGCACAGGAACAATCCCTCGTCTTTGGTGGTTAATAACTTTGATCACAGACTTCCTGACTATTTTCATATACTTCTTGATTGCAATTATTATAATTTTTCTACTGATGACATTGGTTAGAGTGTCTGATACAATACAATACTAGGATGCCTATCGGGGAATTACATGTATGTGTCTTGCTGAAATTATGATATTGTCAATGATATAGAAGCAGTCGGTGGTAATGCCAATTTCTGTGGTAATTAGGAATCTCACATTTATAATATGCTTGAAAACTGGCGCTTTCCTGTTTCCGTTAGAGCATCGAAATATCACTTCATCTTGGAATTAATGCCAGCTGAGTAGAACTTTAAAGCAAACGAACGTTGGCACCCGAGATAACTCAGCGTGAATCAGATGGCTATTCAGTCATGATTATACGCTTTATTCGAATAAAGTTATTGGGAGTATCAAAAAGAACTTGCTATATAGTTGTTTGGCTCTATAGATGCGCATCCCATTGTTTAATTTGCCGAGTTAAAGTGTAAAATATGGCATTAATGTCACTGTCAATAGAGTTTTTAATCTGGTTGTAATATGGATATTGAAGGGAACGTTGACGTCTGAAAATGATCCCACATTGTTGCGTTCAAATAAGAGAAAATTGCTCCCTTCGTAAAGACGATTTTTATTGCTTTGAAACATGTGTACAGGTCTGCACATATGTTTTTAAAGCAATAAAAAATTCGTCTTAGCGAAGGGAGTGCATGACTTTCAATTATTTGAAGGCTACAATGCACATCCCGTATATGGACGCTTTGGTTTCCCACATAGTTACCTAACAGTATGTTGATAATACTATGTGCAATAGGAGATTACAGTGTGCAATAATGTAGACAAAGGGGAAGTCCTGCTATCAATACAATCACAGATTCGCGAAATGTGATTTCCATTTAATCTCTGAACCGTTGCGAAATACATTTGCATTGTTATCTTCAGTTTTCCACAACCACAGCGAGGTTGTGTGCGATATAAGCGCATTTCATCGCCTCATATCTAAAAAATCATCTTTTCTATCGCCATTTCATGGACACAAACAAAGAGCAGTCTTCGATATTCTACACCATTTCCACTTTAATTACAGAACTCTGCAGTTATATTCAAGAATCCAGCAGATTTATTTCAGCATTTCAAGTTTGTATAAACTTTTAATTGTGTTTAAATCATTTATATTCTTATATTTCAGACTAAAAAATTTTCTGAAATATAGAATTAGAAACAAAGTCTGAAATATAAGTGTTGCATTCTCAAATATAAATGATTTAAACACACGCACAAAAATTCTCTGAAATTAAAATGTTGTTGTCAAAAATATAAATGCTTCAATCTGAAATACAAACTTGAAATGCTGAAATAAATCTGCTGGATTCTTGAATATAACTGCAGAGTTCTGTAATTAAAGTGGAAATGGTGTAGAATATTATGCGGACGTTTTAAGGTGCATGCGGCAGCATTCGTGTTCAGCAATACCAAGTGAACATGCACACTCAGTGAATGGACTCGTTAAACATTACATAGACATCGCATTAACATAGCTATGGTAAAATCAAATGGAGGAAGATTCGCCGCCTCCGAATTTGATATCTCTCTTGTATATATCACGCGAACGCCAACGTTATCTCCAGGCAAAGAGTTATATATCACCGGGATAATTCTTGCAACTAGCGATGGAAAGCTCCTTATAACTCCTCTCACGAGACCATGATCAGCCCGAGTTGGAAGATTTTGTCGGTCCGATTTCAAAAGTAAAGAAGTGATCTTCTCTTTTCTACCATACAGTTACAGGCTTGGTTAACTACTGTCAGATGTATAGAGCGAACCTGTCAGCTAGCGGTGATGAAGAGATAATCCCTCGCATGGAAAGCGGGCAAATTCAATTCCTGTCAGCTCCGCCAAACTCTTCCTTGTGTTGGAAAATTTATAATCTTGTCTGTCTATGGGAATTCGCAGCACCAATGGTGTCAACCTTATCGTTTACCTCAACCTCTAGAGAATTTCATCATTCAGATTCGGTTGAACCAAAAAATCAATCGTAAGTTAATAGAACGACGCCAAATGTTGAGTTTTATGACGTTTTGAATCAGAATAGGATAGATATGTGTCTAAAGGCAAAGCATAACCCGTTTTCCCACCCTTCATAACCCGTCTTCACATCCACGACTTTCTCGCCATCCTATTTCCTGCTCACGACATTTGAATAGAGTTTTCAGGACAATAATGTGGGACATTTGAGGGCGCCCTAGCCCCTGAAGCAATTTAAGACATTTCACAAGTAGCACTAATGTTCGTGCCATTTCAGGCCTATCAATTTGTGCAGCATTTTGGAGCTGTCAGTACGTCAAAATTAGACCATATCAGACCAAGTGAATGTGTGATGTTCAACCAATAAATTGAAGATTATATCCGCGACAAGCCATTAATTATAAAGCCAATCATTTGCATGAGAATAATATCGTCTTTCTTCGAATAGACTCTACCCTAAAAAATCAATTTTGGGGCAGGTCTCTTCACGTCGCCGGCAAGCACAATATTTTGGCCAATTTAGCCACATTTAACTACATTCTCACTTAAATCACCAATCATAAGCATGGTAGTAACATATGTGCATGATTGAAAATGACTTCAAGATGTTCCATGTCTGAAATCGAAACTTAGAATTTATCACAGAATCACAGAAAATTTCATGTTTGCCAAAACTTCCGTTTCCCTCACATTGAATTTGTGCGCAGTTTTCTTTCAATCTGTCTGCAAAAGAGAAACCGGGTAGAACTCGACAGACGCACCAATTCTAGCAGGCATAGGTTTTGCATGCACAACACTGTGAAAGCTTTGCTTCCTGCAGAAACATTTGTTGGTGGCCGGGCAATTAATTTACAAATGTTTGGTTAAAGAATGTACTTTACATGCAACAATATTGAATGACTAAAACGATTTGAATGAAGGACATATCCATTGAGAACACCATGGTCACACGTCGTTGTGACAGGCAGATCCATGGAAATGCAACTTCTCGCTTTGTCTAAGTTATTCGGACCAGAAGTGGAATCGGTTGTTTGCTGATGGCAATTTTAGCTGCTCGTTTAAGTATCAATCTAAGTCAATGTTGCTAAATCTTGAGAAAAATCTAAATAGTGTCATATACGTATGTAGGGCGGTGCATTGATTAGTTAGTTGTTTCATCCAAAATATTGTATATTTAAAGAGAAGCTATTGTAGTCGTGAATCGTAACAAACTACACTGTAAGGCATAACTGTTGGCAACCACAGGAGTTCGTCATTCCTCATGCACCGTTTCCATGGCAACGCATGTCCACGACGCACTATTGTTGACAATGTTCATATTCGTTCTAGCTCGCCCATAAACATCATAAATTGTCGGATTTTTATGCACAGCACGTACATAATGGAGGGTTATAATGGCTTGCAAAAAGCTTTTGATCAGAACACCACAGCCCACAGAATTAGACAGGTCGTCTCTTCTTCCGTTTGACTAGAAGGGAAGCATTAGAACATGCAACGTTAATGAAATGGCACAATCTCCTGACTAAATACCATAGCAATGAGCAGCCAGTTCAACATTAAACACGCCAAATTGTGCAAAGTTTCACAGACTGTTATCAAACGGGTCACACAGCAAAGAGACACAGTCGATGTCAAGTTCTACAGAGAAGTTTTTGAACGTTTTTTCGTGCGCCTGCTAACTTTGTTTTAAAATGATCGGAGGGCCCAACATTATCGAGAAAACTTTTACGCAATGATCTGAATTCTTCGAATCTGTAGGAATCGTGGCAATCGGAGCATTTTGAAGGAATTCAGAGCAATCCGCAAGCGACGCGCGACTATTTTTCCTATCTCTGTAAGGTATTGAAAATTTCTTTTTGCCCACTTATTAAGTTCCTGCATGTGCCATCTGTTTGAATCAGTTTGCACTTCTAGCAAAGTGCAACGATTAAACATTCTAATTCTGTGCCACAGCCTGTTGTGAAGGTTCTTAAGTCAGCATCTAAGCTTGCGAGACCATAGATATTTCATGCAATGCTAACAGAAAGTCTGCCTTACTTCTTGATCTTGGCATGAGATGTAATAGATTTCTTCATTTACACCTCACGCATTCTTGTCATGGAGTTTACACTATTTCTCAAATTTTGCAGATATATTTAAAATATTCACACCTGTGTCAAAAATTGATACACTTGATGCTATTGACGTCATAGCTCAATTATCACGCATTTTCATTCTCTTGCATAATGTTTGAATGTCTAGGACACAAAAATACATTGTTGTTTGTCATTGTTCGATAAATGGCATTTCGTCAACAACATGTGCCACTTAATTAGAATTCTTGAGAGTGATCTGGATATGAAATTCCATTAATTCAATTGATTGACTAACCAATTAGAATGCAACAAGAACCCTGAAACCTGCGAAATATCAAGAAACCAAGAGTTGTGACTACTTTTAAATATACTTTGTAACATTTCATGTGATGATTTTGAAATGCAACACTTTTGCCACCAGGCTTAATATTTTATGGCATTACAGTCAGCATTATATCAAATGTCTTGATAATACAAATACAATCTCCAATACATCGCCGAACACGATCAACTCCCACAAATGGCTCTTTGCAGTCATTCCTTAGTATGGAGGAGTTAATACCTTGCAGGCTCAATATTATTTGAAAAATGATAATTGCATGGATTTTTCGATATGCATGTTGAGAAATGTTTTTGAACTGTAGGTCTGCCAAAAATAATTTCCTTTCAAATTCAATTTTTGGGAATATAGGTGGTGGAGACACTATAAGGCTGATAGAAAATCCCAAAAAACAAAACCTCCGTTCGACATAGAAAGCCTAGATATTTCGACCTACACTTCCGGCCATCGTCAGAGGAACATCTTCTAGCAATTGCTATGGAAACAATTTTTTGAATATCACATCTTCCGTTTTGAATCTCTCACATCATATATATGGAAAGTAATTTATCCAGACACTCTAAGCATAAATTCACACCTATTTGTTATTCATCTTGCTCTAGAACGAAAGCTTAATTGCATCAAACAAATTGAAATTTCAGCGAGCTAATGTCATGGAATCACAAGGGGATTCACTGGCTGCGATTTGCGTGTTATACAGTACCTATCTATTTTTACTATTTCAAGCATTAGATAACTACCTCTAATATGTAGGAGATATTCGCTGAGGATCGACGAGTCGTAGCGAGTCGTAGAGATCATCTGATATATCCAACGACTCCCAATGGCATCAATTGTAACATAGATATGAACAATTTTGATCATTTTCACATATCTATCTTTCACTGGAGATTTTGGCTATTACTGGCGGAGATTTTGGATATCATTAGCGGAGATTTTGGATATTATTAGCGAAGATTTTGGATATTAGTAGCGGAGATTTTGGATATCATTAGCGGAGATTTTGCATATCATTATCAATGGATATCTAGATAACATAACAATATGGAGGGCATGTATCTAGATGTCTGAAATCAAGCAGCGGGCTATTCTAAGCTTTTGACAAAAATCAATTCAAATTGCCTTGCATTATAGGCTCATAGCCATGAGCATCAACCATGATGGTATGAATCTGCACTTATCTTCCGCGACCGTTATCACACCGGGCTGAACAACGAGAAATGAGCCGGCTGCATCAATCCTCACGTTGTTCCTCCACAAACTTCCCGGGCTGAACATCTAAAGTTGATTTCAATCGATCACTGGAATCAGAAAATATATCACATTTGTGGACTTGTTATTGAATTATCGACTTTTCTTCTTCCCCAATTTCGCTTCCCATCTCTCCTAATATTCAAACTGAGGATTTAATACTGACATATCGATACTCATGGCTTCCATGAGACTTCATCAATTTTACTCTTACATCTCTGCTAGGATTCAAGCTGTGACTGCTTGAAGAATATGCTTACCTCCTGTTTTTACGAAGGAGAAATTATGCGTGTGCTATTATCAGTCTTCTAATGATAATTGTTGATTTTTGAAGGTCCGTGGCTGATAGCACGACAATTTTACTACAGATGTCGAGGGCTTTACCCTTTGACTTCTATGGTAAAGATGGAGGAAATCCCATCACGAACTTTCAAAGGTCATGGATTGACAGGCTCAATTCAAGCTCTGGATACAGCCAGGAACAGTGATCGAGATGGCTGAGCACATAGATTTTCAACATATAGTTAAGCATGCAGCAAATTCTTACAAATTTCCCGAAGGTCAATTATTAAAAGTATATAGAAATACTTGTCTTTCTGATGAACATCGTTGCATAGAATCCATCACAAAGCAGTAGGATATCTATGGAAAGCATGTATAAAGTGATACACTTTATTATTTACTTTTTTCGATCACAATTAAGATTAGATTTATTGTGACCTCAGCTCGTCTCGCCTACCCCTGAATTATGACATAATGAATACTGAACTTTGCTAATGAGGACACGAATGATGAGAATCAGAAAGTCGACCTCCTCACGTTTTGCTCCTCCATAATACACATGTCAGATAGAAAATTGTAGAGGCGAATCGATAATTGGCAATACAGACGATGCAATCTCTTGGCGGTGATTTCTCAAACTTGCTGTAGAATCTAGCACAATGAATTTCTGATAACTTCTCCTTTTCAATCTTTTTCGAAGGGCAACAGTTAATGAGACACGGCGTGTGAGGGAGCTCACACTGAGCCTCTGAGACAGGAAATATGTTCTCAGAATCGGTAGCTTAGCTGTGCGCTTACTCAAGTGGGCACAACACTTGGCTTTCACATTCGCCGAAAAGCAATTACAATTCGGTGATTGCGAAGCCCGAAATAAATTAGACAATGCCTCAGGTGCCGCGTCTTTTGGGGCCATTGGGAGAGGATGAGACTTGTTGCGGGCGCCTCTCTCTCCGGGGATATGTATAGAGGTCGTCACTGTGCCAAAACATAAGATCTGGCTGAGAATTCTCTGTCTGTATGAGTCTCAACATCCTAATCTTCAAATTTGAACTTGAATCATTAAAATTTCTATCAACAATTCATTCGCGCGACTTTGGTTTCTGTTAAGGAATTCACTATTTTTTTCGAGGTCGCATCGAGGCATTATCGATTCACAGCTTCAAAGGATTTATCGGAACAGGATAAATATGATCACCAACATCAGAGTGACCTTTAAGACAGTAAGTCACGTGGCACCTCATGAGCTTCGATTTGTTAATAGGACATAGTAGGATATAAGATAGGAGGCAAGCACCTCTTCATAGCAGAAATCGAGCTGCATGCAATGTAAGTGGCAAAGTCAACATAGATTTAAACTAAAATTTGTGCGGTTTAAAAATTCCTACCTCAGATAACTGATAACAAGGGCAATGTTTTATGACCTAAAATTCGAAAAAATATTACCTAAAAAAGCTTAAAATATAACCGAATATGACATAAAAACTCAAAATGTGAACAACATATGACTAATAATCCTAAATTGCAATTTAGCAAGATTTAAAAATCTTAATATATAGCAAAATTCTGTTTTCATTTTCAGGCAAAAAGTTGAAATGCTCATTTTACGACAAATAAAACGATTTATTTCAAACTTTTACCTCAGTATACCAATTTACAGCTTGTTGTACAAAACAGTGATGTAATTTACTGCATTTGATGTTTAAAAAGGTCTGTCTTTGCATAGTATCTTCTTCAACATGAAGAAGAACGCTCTACCAAAGCAGCGGTTGGCTGGCAAGGAAAGGCACATGACATTATTTTCTAAGATGCTTCAGGCAAGGTCCACTGAGATCGACTGCAAGTATAATTATGGATGCAATTTTAAGTGTTTCATAACATTGAAGAAAGCTATAAAGAACATGGGGAATGGGGATATATGTAAATTCACTGTGCCAAAAAATGAAAAAAAGAAAATTGCACAACATTGATTAACAATGCCAAAAAAGTAGAATGCTCGACTTTAATGTCGATTTGTTGCACAGATTGCGTAACTAGACTTCTTCTACTGTAGTGAAAGTCACGGAACTTTGTGTCAGTAACTTTGCTTACAAGTTCTGTAATTTCCTGATGAGCTGTATTATTAGAAGCACGGCACAATTTAAAAATCGTAGATTCGGGTGCAGAAGAAAAACAAAGTTATACAAATGCCCTAATGGAAAATTGTAGAAGAAATTAGTTTATTGAAAGTCCTGAGCAAATAAATAAAAAATATAATATTGTAATATACCGGTAATAAAATGAAATATCGGTAATGCAATGTGACGCATGTGAATCAGAGTGGCAGGTGTGCATACATGTACCCACTGATGTGAACTAATGTTTCAACTGCATGCTCTAGCATAATTAAAGCATTGTAATGTCCTTTAGTAGCAATATATGCAGCATTGAGAGTTCACGATGAGATGATTGAATTCATTTTTGAGGAATGGGTATTTCTATGCTTCTCGCTCAATAATAATATGACTGCCTAATCAGCGCTTACTTTCAATGCAATGCAAACAGCACGCAAAAACCTGGGCAACAAAATCGAATAAATGGGTAAAAATATCAACACAAAAATGTTCAACAACTGTGCAATGCTCACTCCCTTTGCTACAGTGTCAAATTCCCGTAAGACAACTATTTGACCAAGGCCTTTAATCTATTTCAGATCTCGCAACGCATCTAAGAACTACGGCACGACTGGAAGTGTTGCAATGGTGGATTAGCCTGGGATTACTAATATTTGTTACTTCAGTTTACTCCTATTGATCTCGATGTTGGCATAAGTGTGTGCGTCACCGCACGAGTTCAAACCATAGATAATCGCATCAAAGTTTCTACTTGATTGCTCAGTATTTATATAGGCCCCATTGTGCTGATGACCTACTGCCTACTCAATGGGGTATCTCTATATACTGAGGCTGCACAATGGTTGACTAGGCATTTTGGCGGATAATTTTGTGGATGCAAAATAATTCGCAAAATTTTGATGAAAGCAAATATTGATGAGATCAAAAGTAATAAGATATCCATTTTCAGTGATAGCTATAAAAATTGGCCTCTCCTGAAATGCATCTGTGATCAGCCGGTCATCATCACAGAATTAAATATTTTGTTTATCTGCTTCGGTTTGCTAGAAGTGTGATTAATACGAAATCGCCGGCACATCGAGGAACCTATTAAGTGGGCAAAAAGGAATTCCTAATACCTCACAGAGATAGGAAAAAAGTCGTGCGTCGCTTGCGGATTAATGTGAATGCAAGCAAAGTGCTTCGATTGCCAAAATTCCTTCAGATTTGAAGAATTCAGATCATTGCACACAAGTTTTCTCCATAATGTTGGCCCTTCCGATCATTATTAAAAAAAGCAGCAGGCGTACGAACATTAGTTCACTTGATGTTTTCACATCATCTCCTCGGCATTTCTCACTGTATAGTGCACACACTGAATCGAATCCAAGACAGCGATGTGTGTTTTGGTGTGTGCGAAGTGATATCGCAGCATGCACGCATCTCTCACTGGCTCTGGTGTCCTCTGCTGACAGCTTATTGTTTGCCATTTCCAATAGCAAGCGATGCACGAATTATCCATTCGAGAAGGAGTAAGTTGTCTAATTCTATGATGTGTCATTTCGATATTAAGGCTACATTTAGCTCTTCCTTTCTAGGAGACCGAAGCGCTCGCAGATGAATCTAATTCTGTGCGTGGTCATCATAGATTATTCATAGTTATAAAATTCTAAAATAATTTCCATCGTTTTTACAGAAATTTTACCGATGTTTGTATAGGTGGCCGTGAATGTGTCAAGAATGATGACTTCCACTGATTGTCAATCGCATCCTTTCATCCTGTGTCGAAAGTTCTGATGTGACTGATGTCAGCCTTGTAAATGGACCTAGATCTTCATGACCGGCCGGCCAGGGCCCGCTTACATTTGAGCTGGTCGCCCTTTAATTTGTGCTTTTGTCACATATAATACACAGGCCTTTATAATACTGTATTTGTGATATCATCCTGATTAATTTCATGAATATCTGACCTTTGATCTACAAATTTGCGACTTTGAACTAGATTTTTGTCATAAGCTTTACAAAAATGATGCTTAAGTTATAGTTGGATTACTCATTCGCCTGGTTTTCAGAAAAATTGAAGATCAACAAGCTGGAGATTGACAAGGAGACATTCGTCTCCCTTTGGCCGCTGTCACACTAGGGAAATCCATTTCCGATACAGGCGCTATTTTTTGCTATTAACCATCGCCATGACTACTGTCTAAACTCTTCTCTTCCTCATCCTTGTCCTCGTCCGACATGGTGAACAAAGAGCTGCTTTCTGATACATTGCTTCTCTTTGCAAATCACAGCTTCCTATATCTTCCCTCAAACGTCACTTCACGTTGTTCTAATTTTAGAAGTCTCGCGGCTGATACACAGATCTAGAAAGGGATAGATGGACTACTCCCCGATTTGCGTGAAGCCTGCTTTCCCTGCCACGCGCGCGCGCACAATCCCCGTATGTAGGCAAGAAACAAATGTCGGCATGCACGTGTCTGTGAGAATGTAATGATAACAAGCACATTAACTTTCAACGACGATAATAATTGATAACGAATCATAGGAATGTTGACAATTCCTGATGACCTGCAATGTCATACTTTCTCACTCATCATGATTGCTTACATAAATGTAGCTTAAATAGAAAATTAGGTGCATGCGAAGTAACGTTTTATTCAAAAGAAAACTCGGTAAATCAAAATTTATTTGCCTCTAAAGAGAATCAGCTTCATTGCCTGCTGACGTGATAGGACTTTTGAATTAAAGATATTACGTTCAAAATATATCTTACCGTACCGAAAGAGGCGAATTTTGACATAATTCGACATGATCAGCCTGATAAGTTTTGTTAGATGATCAGAGTCTTGATGAAAGTCATGGTCATAAAAGTGGTCTGCAAAAAGGGTAGGAAATAAAGTTTTTACATCAACGCGACTCGTGAGGTAATGAAAGCACTCTTCCTACGAATCGATATGCTGCTGGGCTATAAAAGTGCAAGGCAATTGCAAATTTAGTGTATTAGATTATCATAAGTGTATTTTGATTTATAGAAATTTGGCCAGGGGGACGGGTAAGGGCCGAGCCCAGAGTGTTAGTTAGCTGCAATTATAGAATAATTGTATGAGCATACACGAAAATAGGCACTGCGTCATCCTTCAGCTTCCTTCGAGTTCTGGGGCGAGTTCCATACTGTCCCTTGTCATGAATAACACTTACGCCCTTTTTATAGTCATCATCGGTGAAATGAACACTGCATACGCGTGATGAATTCTTAGAGGGAGTAAAGTTCTTACGTCGAATGTTATGAAGCCACTTCTTCAACAATTCGGGGTTTGAGAACGGAAAGGCGTGAAAAGAAATGTTAGAGTTTTTCGAAGCACGGTTCTGGCATCGCGGAACACAACATGAGGTAACCATTTCTCAAGAAATGAAATTTCTGTAAACAGTTTTGCAAACCTGTTCGAAAATTTTATCTTTCTTATGCCTTTTGAACACATGTTTCGGATTAAGAGTAGGAGAATTGATAGCAATTGCCTAGGGCGTGAGGATTTTATTTAATGATAAAATCGCCATTTAGCGTCGGTAGAATGCATGTCAAATTCATTTTTATCTTGTTGAAGTATTGCGACATCGCCACACTGTGTTATGACACTCATCCCAGCTTCGTTAAGTACACAAATTTTGTCACCCTTATCAAATAAATCATCATCAATTGAAAACAACACCACAGGTGTCAATTGCGATCAGCTCAGCGGCCGTCATTTCTTGCCTACATACCGGGAGCAGGCGTGGCGGCGATGGGAAGTTTTCAGGCTTCACGGCTGAAATAGGGAAACGCGGAAAGCAGTCCATCTATCCCTTTCTAGATCTGTGGGCTGATACCTGATGAATGATGGAAATGAACTTCATCAGCCGCATACTTTCATGCCTTATGTGCGATGAACGACGCTTTAGACTTTTCCTGTGTGACAACGTGACGGACGATGGAAGATGAACGACGCCTTGTGACTTTTCCTGTGTGACAGCAGCCTTTGTCTCACGCGACTGGATAAGGCCAAGGAAGCGAAATTCAGCAGAATTAGAGAACACACGTTAACTTCAACTGTCTACTACATTACGTAGCATCAAAAACATTCGTCACACTGAAAGATTTCTCACACCGGTCACACGAATTCATTTTGAATTTTCGATTTCTCAATTTACTTTCACGATCTTAATTTTACCAGCCGTGTACAACTGAAGTGATGTAAATGTCCTGATTCGTCAAAATTCAGATTTAAATTTACATTTCTCAATGAAAAAATGCTCTTCTAGCTCTGGCTATGACCATCAGTATTAAGAAAAGCAACCTAATGGGTTAATTATTGGATCGCTACAATTTGACTAAATGGAAGTGATGAATTTTTAGGCCCATGCCCGTGATAGCCGCAAACTATAAGGCCCATGACCGGCCTACTGACGGGTCTGAGCAAGGTACCGAAGCAGTTTTGTAAAATTTCGCAATTATTCGTCCTTTTAACAATGAATACAGTGCATTATAATCATTTGGATTCAATGAATTACAATTCACCGCCTTAAAACAAGAATCTACAACTATCACATGTTTGCAGTCCTGAAAGACACCATGATATTAAAATTGCATTTAAGCATCGCCAAATGTGTCAAACGTTTTCCCAGGTGTCTGTGACGCACCTAAGAGGATGATTCGAAGAGGATGATACCTGCTCTGTGACAGTCGATCGAACTCTGATATTGGCGCCTCACTTACCCAAGTTGCGCCGCTTTAATGAGCATCAGTTGTCGCCTAAGGCTGTATCATGGTGAACTTGCGCCCCATGAGGGGAGATTCTTTACGACTACAAGACAATGGTGGCACCGAATGCATATGACTAAATTTCACAAGACATTGTTGGCGTTTTATCGAAAGCTGGCGGTATTTCCCAAGGCTGTTATCAGTTGAGTTCATGCGCGTAATTTGTGCACTGTACGTGTGAGTTTTATGGGGATGGCGAATTCGGTCTCTGGAGTCACCCTTCCGTCCCAGTATCGGCGTCTGCAGATGCAGGATTCATAAATTACTCTCCGATTTCTCCTATACAAAACCTGCTGACAGTAAAGTCTCATTTTCAGATGAGTAAAGATAATATGAGCGGTGCCAATCGGCCACTGAATCCAATCCAAATGAGAAACTGTTGGACAACTTGTTAGAGACGAGCTGTAAAAAACGTCTGGCAAGATCATCGGAGTTTTGGATCAATACTTTGCGATCGTGAAGACAAATGCCAAAATGATTTTGACGCCAAGCATGAGAATAGGAAGTCACTAGTACACATGAGAATTGGATGAGACGTCCTTCTTTAAGACAATCATAAAATTACCATTTATGAAAATATAGTCTGTTAAAAACATGGAAGGTATAGATGTTGTAATTGTTGGTGGATAAGGGACTACACAATGTATTTCCGTCGTTACGCTGCTTTTTTACAATTAGCAGATCTTTTAATCACAATTTCAGTAATTTTCTATCAAATTGTGTAGGCTACTTATGAGACTGCCACCATCGAAAAATATCTACAATTTGTTTACAGCTGTTAGCCTACATACAGTGTCTACACCTTTTCAATTTCTATTTCTGATCTTTCCAAATGAATTTCAGACATTTCCAGATGGTTTTCAGATTTCTCAATTTGAATTTTAGATATCTATTTACAATTTCAACTTTGAAGATATCTGAAATCTGTCTGAAAACGTCTGAAATTCATTCGGAAAGATCTGAAATAGACATGGAAAAGGTTTAGTAGTCCCCCAGATAATGGATAGAGAGAAACATATTTGCAATTGTCTGACTATCTTTCCATTGGCAGCGATATTTTTGGTAACTTTCAGCTTTTTATCACAGACTGCACCTTTGAAAAACGGGTTTGAAGAACTTTATGCTTCTTGTGAAAGAAAGCCCACAAAGGTTGATGTTGTCAAATATTGTAGTAAAAAATCATGAATTCCCGAACATGACTTATTCTTATTATTTTTTTTCATTTATTCTATTTTTATATTTTTTGTTCAAACATTTTGAAACATCAGATTTATGGTCTTCCCCAGCATGAAATATCCAGAGCATTTCTTGACTTTCTCACCTTGTGTTTTCTCATTTAAATTAAATTACATAAAATTTCATGTTTTGACTTAATTTTGGCCACTTTACTCATTTTGTAGAGGCTCTCAGACATCAAATACGGAATCATGTGACTCACCTCAACTTTTATATTGAAGTTGATGTTCTGAGCTCAATCATGTTTCAAATTTCATGGCATTCTGATAAATAGTTTCTTTTCTGCAAAAGAAAATGTACGAAAATAACTAAGTGTTTCACAATCCATAGATGTTTCTTGAATTTTACCATTGGATTCCAGTGGGAATCCTTTAACCTTACCTATAACCAAGAGCGACTGGCTGTGACACTCAAGAATTTGAATTTTGTATTCAGGGTTTCAAGATCTACAAATCCATGCTATTAAGGCCTTTGTGCACGAATTTAGGAAGAAAGTGTCAGCAGCTCCCGGACTATTTTGAAAATTTCATTGTAGCTTTTATAAGTTTCAAAAATAACATCAGAAAGATTATTCATTTTGCTGATCTTTGACATGGTTCCAGCATTTGAAGTTTTTAAGACTGACTTTTCATTAAAACTTCCCGTGTCTAGAGAGATAGCTTTGAATAAAGGGGACATGTCCACATGAAGACAACATTTTACATTCTCAAGGCGTTCATGTCAAGATCACCTTCGGCAAAATCTGCTACGGTGTGATTAGCATTCCTTATCGCCTTGTTTCTTTGTAATTCTGATTAACATTCCATTCGCAGTATTCGTGTCAGTTTCGGCAACAACACAGACGAAATCGTCCAAAATGACTTCTGCCTTCTTTCTTCTTGTTCGATCGTAGAAAACTCTAAGTCTGAAAGTCGCATCGGCGGTGCATTGGTTGTTGAATTTCAAATGCTGGATGCTGCAGAGTGATCTGCATTTTACAACATTCACGAATGCAGGCTTCCGCTGTTTTTATCAGTTTTTCTGATTAATCCATTGAATTTTCGGTGATTCTGTAGTCGCCTTCGCTACCTCCCCAATAATCGGTACCACAGTCGCTTGATAGTCATTCACACAAATTTGAATTCCTTTCATGCACTTTCATTTAGAATCCAGACAAATTTGATTACACGTTTAGAAGTTTTATTCTTATGGCAACTGCTGTTATTTGAATTTTTCCTGCTATATTGCCATGATATCTTTGAAAATTCATTGACCGAAATAGTTTCCATCATTCCTGCAATCTATGCCTACCAAATTTTTCAGGGGATGCCTTTGGCAGTTTTAATAATCGTGAATGATGCATGTCTGATTTTTGTTTCTTTTGCTGTTGTAATAACAATCATAATATGCCAAAATTATTTATTACTAGTAGCCTAGTGATGACAGTGAGAGTGTGACATTTTGCCACAATGCACATTTTCCTACCTACACTGTTTATATTTTAGGAGATCATCCTGTATATTTTTGTTCAATGAATTACTTCATTGCATGCATAAGTGGTTCCGTGCGGTATGTGCTCCAACGATTTCATGAAGCATATTCCTGGGGCCTATCTAATGAACTATTTAGTGTCACGTAAACTGCAAATTATCTGTCTATTTTTGAAATTTTTCATTTTTAACTGCCTGTAACCTGTAAATCTTGAATTGTTTCTGTAAGCTATGCCCTTAACTCTGTAATCCTTGAATTTCGATCTAACAAACAGGGAGTCATGATTCATGCTGTAGTTGAAACTTTGCCGTTTTAATGTGGCACAGTGAGCTGACTGACTGGTATTTCACGTCATAATAAATATTATATTGAAGTGTACTTGATATTTCCATTGAAATTGACTGAGTGCACGGCTACGAAGAGGATCAGTCGCAACATGAATGATTGATGAAGGGCTTTCAAATAAAAAGTGTCACAGAATTCATTAAAATCTACTACCACTAGACCTTTCGCCCAATCTCAACTGGTGCTAATTTTGAACAGGAGCAAATCTTGGATGCAAACTTGGTATATATTGAAAATTTGAATCATTTATAAAAAAATCTTTCGGAAAATATAGAGATATCCTTATACATGAACACAATGCCAGAAAGGTTTTTTGCTATTTACAAGTGAGCGCAGCATCACATCTCGATTTTAGAGGCCGTTACAATTAAGCGAAAGAATACATATCTTTCTGCTATTGTGCTAGGAATCACCCTAACCAAACAAGGAAGATTTTCCTTGAAGGCCGACGCAGATCAACTTCCATCCATGCGGTACATGTTCGTTCAACAGTGGTGTTATGATGACGCAAAATTGTTTGATGCAAATGGAGGTCCCCGGGAACATTCCCATGACTCCGCATTGGTCACAGAACAAAGGACTTTCATGGTTATGAAATCGACTTGACAACTGAAGTCTCGGCGATGAGGATGCCATACTTGACATTTATTGACTTATATACGGAAACTGCGGTATCGCTTTCAATAATAAACATAGTCAGTGTGAAATTTCATCAAACAAGCCTGTCACTACACAAATTTCATTCTTGTCAAATAGTCAACACAAACCGTTTTGTCAAGTTGAACGCTTTGACCGAACTGAGTGAAATTATTTCCCAAAATGCTGCATTTTTATTTGATTTTCCACTCAATGTGGGGTCGCCAAAGTGACAATCATTGATCATGCCGTGGGCGCAAAAATCTCCCTGCAGTCAAAGCCAGATGATAAGAAAAGATAACATCGGAATGCATTTTCGAAAATTCACCTCTCAAAGTAGCAATTACTGTTTAAGATCGAGAAATCGGCAAGTTGAATGACAAAGAACTCAAAATTATGTCAAAGAATTTTAATTATTCATTTCAATAATAATAAAAACTATAATGGGATATTTTTCAAAAGTATCAAATCAACTTTGTTGCTCATTTACCAAATCATGGAAATTGAAGCCAAAAGATGTCCTCCGACTTGATTGAACAATTTAAGCACAAAGCTTCCTTGGCAGCCGTAGACGCTGCGTTTCGCCCTTCAGGGTTTCGTCAGTTCGGCTCGGAATGCCCAGAACTGACTTAAAATAGCATTTAGAATGGCCGAAGAAGCTGAGGGACTGTATAACAGGCTGCTCTGCGTTTGACCTACAAGGGCACAAGTCATTTGTTGAAGAATATTTCAAGTCCTTTGGAAAGTGAACAGTCAGACTTCTATACATTTACGGAATGAAAAGAACCTAACACCTACCATTGAGCCTAAGGGAAGAAGGATATCATAACGACGGTTCAGAATATATTGTGGTTCACCATAGATACCTTAAAGCACGATGATATCATCATAGGCATCGTCGGTAGGCATTCTGGAATCAGAAACCGGAGTCTGAGTCAGAACTTTGTTGCTGGAAGTGTTCAAACAGCTCTATCAATCAGTATTAACACATTAGACTGATCTCTGACGACGAGCAGTCTGTGATCCATGATTAATGAAGCAATTCTCGGCATTAATCATTCAAATTTGAATGAATGTCAGAATGAATGTCTCGTTGTTCTCGACGATGATATTTGAGATGAGATGACCACAGCTGTGATAGACGTGAGGATCAAGGGACATTGTGATCGGAGAGCAGTTACTGGAATGAATTGCTCTCCTTAGATCAGACCATAGAAATGTGAAACTCTACAACATTGGGGCTGTTAATTAACTAAAATTCTGCCGGCCGAAAACTAAACCGATTAGATTATTCTGCCGACTTCATGAATGACTGTGTAACACAGAAACCGGCTGAATGAATATTCTACCGGCAGAATTTTAGTTAATGAGCTGTCCCATTGACATAACTGGCCAGTTTGCGAGTCAGGGGATGTATATCAAATGTGAGAAAGTTGAGAAGTAGCTGACATGAAGTGACGTATTGCTTATTGGTCACAATATTCATTTTTAAAGTACAATCGATTACAATTTAAAGTGCAACGATGCCCGAGCAATATGCTTGTCAATATATAATTAATTGGATGAAATAGCTTACAATCAATGAAATAGTTTTACACCAAGAATCTGCAACTATTGAGAAATATGTACTAGGAAATCTGCAACTACAATTTATCGGTATCTAACCTTGAATGTTTCACAACACACGAAACCGGCATTCTTTAGACAGTGCACAGATGTTTACAACAACAAAATCTCTACAACAGAATTATCTTCATGCAATGCGCAATAGTAGGACTTGCACTGGCAACCACTGCATGATTGGGCTAGATCGGTCACATGTGTAACTCAATCGGTCATTCATGCCTCAGCCTAGTTTTCTTGGATGTGCTGCATGTGTCATAGTGACCATGCATGTGACGACAGCGTGATGTATTTTTCAGTGTATATTTCCGTTCTAGCCTTTCAACACTAAAAACGTCGGATCTCTTTGCATAAAGCGTCACGATCATCATAGATGTTTTCAGGTTCTTGAGATATCTTGAATTCATCATCCTTGCGCATGCTGCATAGAAGTTTCACTGGAGTTGTTCATAGACCGTTCGCCGCAACACACTGTCTTTTGACTGCCGCACGCATCAGTGTTGTAGTCACAGAATTGGACAGGTCGTCTCTTCTTCCGTTTGACTAGAAGGGAAGCATTAGAACATGCAACGTTAATGAAATGGCACAATCTCCTGACTAAATGCCATAGCAATGAGCAGCCAGTTCAACATTAAACACGCCAAATTGTGCAAAGTTTCACAGACTGTTATCAAACGGGTCACACAGCAAAGAGAAACAGTCGAAGTCAAGTTCTACAGAGAAGTTTTTGAACGCTTTTTCATGCGCCTGCTAACTTTGTTTAAAATGATCGGGGGGCCAACATTATCGAGAAAACTTTTACGCAATGATCTGAATTCTTCGAATCTGAAGGAGTCGTTGCGATCGGAGCATTTTGAAGGAATTCAGAGCAATCCGCAAGCGACGCACGACTATTTTTCCTATCTCTGCAAGGTATTAAAAATTTATTTTTACCCACTTATTAAGTTCCTGCATGTGCCATCTGTTTGAATCAGTTTGCACTTCTAGCAAAGTGAAACGATTAAACAATCTAATTCTGTGGTTGTAGTCGTAGGGTAACTCCGGGTAACGCCACTGGTTTTTCATTTGATACAGCGTTACAGCTCGCTACTTGCACAGAAAGAAATGATAAAATTTCTATTGGCTAACGATGTTTTACCGGGCAGTGTTGCTCCACTGATAAATCTAGGACTGCAGCACTGGTACACATGTAGTACAGGTCGTACAGGTCCTACATTATTGCCCTTAAAAATCCATTGTTCCCGTTCCTCAGCATCACTACCATAGAAATCAACAATACCATACTTCTATGATTGTTACGGACTGGTGACAATCGATAATAATTATTGTAAAGCCTTAATAAATGCATACATGTATAACAGAATAAAAATTGACACATTCAAGAACATCTCTATGACAATGTAGAAATGGAGTCTGTCATAGAAGTTGGAATGTAGCTATCTTTGCTTTCTGGTCATGCTTCTGGCATTTTCTTTTGTAACAAAGATATCTACAATTGTGACAATGCAGAGCGGTGTGAATGAGACAATCTTTCCCTCATATATCAGTGATACATGAAGGGAGTGAAGATCGACGGAAACTGTCATCATCTATCACCATTATCGGCTCCATCAGGTCCTCCGTTTCGTCAGAGGCGCTAATCGTGACACTAAACTGTCCTCTTCGTCAACATCAGCAGAGGCGGGGAACTCCGGATCTTACACGATCCGCGTCACAGAGTTAATCATCATTTTCTTGTCTCGCCTCGACGCTGGCCAGCCGAGCATGTAGCGCCGCTGTGATTGAGACCAATTTGCAGATGGGGAGGAAGCTCGAGGCGGCTTGCATGTTACATTTAGCTCGTCTAACGACAATTTTAGTGCCTCATTTTCAAGACTAGTGTCAATTTCAAACGGCAATAAACTACCTCGACACTGTTTGCCGAGCAAACACATTCTTGGCAGTTTGTGTGGGCCGCAGCGTCGACAATCGGCGCTTATGTCAATTGAGGCTGCCAAAAGTTGGATTTAATTAACCCTCACCTATCAAAGTTATCTATCTTATTGAGGGGAGAGAGTCATCAAAAATGCTCGCCCCTCTCCCGCGCCTACTGCTCACTCGACAAGTCGGACAACATAGCTCTAACATCCTTATCTCCTCTCGAAACAGCGCCGGTTAGATGTTTGGGGCGTCGGTCCTTAGCCTGAGGGGTCACCTGATGATTGTGAAGTGATCGATTGACCGAGAAAATAACAATTCCCGACGCTTTGACATGTGATAGTCTTTGCTGCAATAATTCTTATCTTTCTCGTTAATTTCAAGAAATGATTTGAAGCTGTTAAAGTGCAGAATGATGAGGGTTGTTACCGACTCCATCCGATTAGTGTGAGACGTACACGGCGAAGAACAGTAGGTGGAACTAATTACCTAAGAGGGGTCATTGGCACTTTCCATTTTCTTCTCATCTTTCTTCTTCCTCCCTATTATTCCTTCTCCAACACCTTCTGGCCCTTCTTCTCTTTATTCATCTTTCTTCCTCCTTCTTCAATATTTTCCCTTCTTCCTACTTCTTAATCTTCCTCTCTCCTCTTCCTTCTCCACTGTATTCCTCCTTCCTCTCTCCCTTTCTCCCTCCCTACCTTTCTCCCTCCCTCACTCTCTCCCTCACTCTCTCCCTCCCTCCCTCACTCTCTCCCTCACTCTCTCCCTCCCTCCCTCACTCTCTCCCTCCCTTCCTTCCTACCTCCCTCCTCCTGCTTCTCTCTTCCTACTTTGTCTCTTCGACTCTTCTTCTACGTAATCACCACAGCTCCGCTTTCTTTAGAAGTGAGAATGCCTTTCGATATTTGAATGTGCTCTTTTATTATAAGCATCGTATCATTACTGACACAAACGGGATTCCCTGATTCTATCGGGATGCTGACCGCATTCACATGTGAAGGGCATTGTTAGTTTGAGTACTTCATTATCACACACAGTTGGCTGAAGCTCCGGCTTTTAGATAGCCTGAGGTCGTGAGGTCGTGGTAATTTGATCTAATGTTCATTTATTCTTAACTGACAGTAGAAGTCTGGTAATAGACAGGGACGAAACCAAAGAAAATGCAGGCCTACCAATGATTGCTACCAAATGATCGTAATGAAGAGCTCCTCATTTGTAGTGAATGTCCCCTAGTGTTTTCAAACTGCTACAAAATGGACTAATGGGTATGAAAAGCAATTTCATCTGTTTTCATGATGGCACGTCAAAAATTCGCTATCATTACTACCTGCGATGTTGTAAGTAGTATGTATGAGAGGATGTGCTTGAATTCTAATGCCACATTCACTATTCATGTACAAAAGAGTCATACATTGTGGCAATGTTGCATGAGTGAAATGTCATGATTTAGTATCAACAAAGTATACATGCAAGTGACCACAAACCTAAAATGCTTCAACTCAGTCTTGGCCAAAGGAAATTTGATGAAGTACTGAAGATATCGATAAGGGGTACTGTGGAAATGAAAAGAAGGAAATGAAAGGCAGACTTTTCCCTTCAAGAGAAACAGTCTAAGTCATGTAGATAGTCACCAAGAGAAGCTGATTGTCATAAATTACAGATCATAAGAACACAGGAACAGAATCAGGTAATATGCCCTCACAAATTCAGGGATTGTAAAAAAAACATGATTGCCATACCATTTTGATTACTAACAGCAGACCTACAACTCAAACTTCTTAAAATTCGTCAAAATCTGATAATACAGCTTAATGTTTAACTGATCTAATCACGCTCTTGTGCCACCTCATCTAAATATGTGCAGTGGCGGCCGCATCTCCGAGGGAAATTATTCCACGATAGAGATTTTGTAACTGTGACAAATATGCGTACATGTACAATGCTTCCTTTTCTTGGGGATTGCTAAGGGGCGGAGTAGGATATATTCATATTCGTCTGAGAATGAAACCTCCTTTTCAACAAGTCTTACTGCACATTTTCGTGAATATAGCCCACGATTTCTATAATTGCTTCAACATCGAAATGTTAATTGCAGCATCAGTGCGGTGTCTACTCCAGGGCGAGCTGCATGAACATTTAATTGGTGATTTAATTGCTTTGATTTTTTTTGCTGTTGAAATTAAGATATAGTGTACACCAGTGTCAACTCGTCCATTGGGGTAGATGGGCTTTTGATTGTTGGATAATTCTGTATTATCTTTAGCTCTAATGAACGAATACGCTAATCTGGCAACCATTAAGTCAAAAAAGAAGCCGAACCTTCAGTTGAATATTTATCATGTAAAAGCCATCAGGCGCGTGCCCCTTTGTTGCATTGACATGCTAATAACAGAAGTCGCATGTGACGGAGAGATTGTCAGATTCAACACTACATGAATAAGTGATCAAATGGGCGTTGTTGAGGGCACCCTCAGCGCCTCTCATTGGTTAATCTTAATTCCGTTTACCAACAGACGCAATAAAGAAAACTCAATACATTACCTTTGCGCGATGCGAGGATGACCTTAGAGACGACATTCATTGCTATGTGACAACAGACTTGCACTCAAAGTGGACAATCAGCATCCGCGCAGATGCGGATGCAGATACGGAAATTTGCTGTCTTGCGGATACGGATCGCAGATTTTGAATGTTGCAGAAGACTTGAACAACAAATTGAGCGATCCACATTTTGCTTTCGGAGCACAATAAAAGAATACAAGCTCAAACTGGTCCTACAAAGATATTTACACTGCATCAGAAAGCTCGAGTTACACTGAGTTTCAAGCAATTTCCATGTCAGCGCAGTAGGCCTACCTGTAATGCATAGGGCTTATATACATTGCATTGTACATGTAGACAGGCTGTTCTGCGACACGAATGACTTTAAAGTTTTAATCCTTCAATATACCCTCATATAGATACAGATAACACTCTATTGCTGTCATTTCGGTGTAAAGATGGGTCAGCAAGACTCAGTAAGGCTTTAATATACAGGAGGTTCCATGTGCACTTTTAAAAGGCTATAGTATAGCATGCTTGGTTAGTAGGTTTTCTAAACCATGTATAGTTTTGAAGATGTCTACTATAAATAAAAAGAAGAATAAAATAATGAATGAAACACCGGTGCATGCTTGCAAGAACTAAGTGAGAATAACTGTGCTGTCATGTCAGCAATCATCATGATAAGTAGTGAGGCCTAAATCCGGTCAGTTCAGGACAGTACTTGTGGATGTGAGGGTATAAACCAGGTTGTGTCCACGTGAACAAGACTATTAACATTTACTCGTATGAGTGGAGATTTCTAAGTTTTTTTTAGATTCTTTTGATTCTTTTTGGATTTTCTGTTTGCCCTCAGAGAAGCGTGTATACGCGAAACGTTGGGCCTGTATTATTTCACTATCTTGGCCAATAAATCCCAAAGAAGACACCTCCACTCACTTTTGATCACATATTGAAAGTTTTGTTTTCATATCGCTTTTTATAATTATTTTTTCAACAATTATCGATTCTGTTACTTCCTACCGTTTTGAAGCCAACTGTGCACATTTCATGCTGAAAACAGGAATGAAAATACATTCCCCAATCTTATAGCTGTACAATGTACATGTACTTTATGATGGAAAGGAACACATCGGACAATAGATTGGTTATCATCTATGCCATGCTGATTATCTTAAAATCAAGAACTTTTCGTTGCGCCAATTGTTGAACAGAAGTGACAATTTACTGACTGTCAAACGATCTGAAAAACACTCCAATGACAGTGGTTTTGTAATAAAACTAAAACCTCTTAACTGATGAATTCAGGTAAGGGTTCGAGAAATTCGGTGTCTCCAGCTTTGGTTAATTGAAAACCAAGTATTCAAAGTATGTTCAAAGTATTTTCAAAGTATGTTTTTCGGTCAAACTCTTTTATACTTACTTTCGTGTTTCTCTTTCAATTATCATCATATTTTATGACAGTACATTCAATTACAAAGTAACATTTGTTCATGAATATTGTAATCAGATGATGAATGGATGAACAATAAGAGAGGGATTATTTTATTTCAAAATGAAAATCAAAATCACAAAGAAATAGAAGTTGCATTAGATCACGTAAATTATTTACAATCAATGTTGACAAAACAACAAAACAGTTCTGCCGGCGTTTTGTGCAACTTGCATCAACAAGAATACAACCGTTTCTAAATTCAAGTTTGCGGAGTCAGGGTAACCAAAGGTCTTCGGTTAAGTAAAAACGTCGTTATCTCATGCGTACGATGCATTTCGGTAACGATATGGGGGTCGGTCTAAAATGTGACGCTGCATCGTGCAGAGGATCATCAGATTCGTGACATCTAACGTAAAAAATTTCAAGCGTCTTCTTGACAAGTTCTCGAAAGTGTTAGTACACTTACACATGTTAAGACAGATAAAAATTCTTTCCACACTTAAAAATATTAGTTTTTTCTGAAAGTCGTTGCATGACTTCCAACATCTGCGCTGTCAGAGCAACGGAAACGGATGTCTTTACTAAGGTTGTGCTCAACATAATCTGGAGAATTGCCAAATTTATCGAGACATACCACAGAATGATTTTCTTCATTGTAGGATTGGAAGTAAACTTCCCTTTTTTATATAAATCCAAAAATTTAAAGCGTAATTCTTTAGTTATTCCATGGTAAATTTTGTATCCGGGTGAATAGAATCAAAAATATTCTGTATATATCTGGTAATTTTAGAAACATATATAATTTCGGATAAAAGAAAGGGAGTGCAACTTTGAAAGTTTGTTTACCAAAATACTTGACATGAAGAACCTCCCGTGTAGCACTATAAATTTCATTGAAATTGACTTCAATATTGAGCCTTCCATCACTCTGTTAATGTACTTTAAAAATGTTAACTTCTCGTGCTTGTGTTGTTATAATGAACGGGTTGATTAAAGCCTATTCAGTATTGTCGTGGTGTAGCTGTTCATAAAGACATGATTGAAGTTAATGACAGGCTCGGGCTTGTTGAATGTTGTTAATGATCTGACCATTATAACCAAGAAATGACGTTTGCCAACCCAAAGGACTTCGAACAAAGGAAAACACCTGTCGAGGCAATGTTGATCCATTTATCGCCAACTTCTGTGCCTCGTAATTGAGCATCGACGTGAATAACATGATTTAGGGCTTAAAAGTTTGTAGAGGAACGCGGGAATGATGAAACCTATGTTCCTAATTTTAGGCGCCATTAAAACCATCTTCGCCACGAAGTAGGTGAAAAGGCATCGCTGTCCGAATTTGCTGAACAGCACGGAAGCCTTACAGGATTTATGAGAATGAAGAGCGAGAATTAATTAGCAAAGCAGTTCGGGGTTTTGTTGAGTAACAAATTAATCGGAAGGAAATTCACAACATTGGTGTTCCACTCTGCAACTAAACTGTCATTGAAGATACATTATGGCAACCGGTGTCGAATTGATAACGCCAGAATAAAGGTTTGGCTGTTTCAACACTGAAAATAGAATAAGTACATAAGGTTTGTCCAATGTTTCGCGATCTCACTAATGCGGCTAAAGTCTCTTTGTAGTAAATGACATTTTATTTTATACACGTATGTCTCTTGAGTAATGTTGAAATGTGTTTTGTCTACAAAATGGCTTTGATTTTTCTGTTTAGTAATTTGATTGTGCAGCTAATTTAGTTATCATATTGCTAATACAATAGTTGAATATGGAGCTCCATCCGCAATTGAAACAGAGCACAGAGCAGACCTCAACAGCCGCTTTTTCCAATGAGTCATCAGCAGGTCTACTTTAAATATTTCAACATGAACACAAATTTATTTTAAACGCTTACTTGTTAATTATATCCTTTCTGGTTGAGGGAATGGGTTGCGACAAGCACATCGTTGCTGCAAAGGATATCTTTTCATGGCATGTAAATAATTCAAATTTCAAAATTCTTAATCTCATTCGTGCATTATCCATGTAAGAAAGTCAATAACAGATACGTGTAGCAACATACATGCAATAATGCTTTGCAATAAATCAACATCATCTAATACATGTATAACGGCACAGTACCGGGTATATACCAAGTGCCATAATTATTATGTTTGCTTATTGGCATTTTTCTTGACAACTGCTAGATTATGAGCTAGCCGAGATACATATTGAACACTATTTTCTACATTTTCATCAATATGCTGCATAATTGACTCCTAGACATTCACCTAAAATGTGTGTCTATCACTCGTAGCTTAAAAAATCGAAGTGTCCAGATCATCTGATATTCAAACACTATGCAACTTTACCTCTACACTCCTATGCTATCTTTTGTAACATAACTGTCTATCTTACTCAGAGAGCAATATAATGAGGAACGCCCTGTTTTCCGAATATTTATCAAGGAAGCATAACCCGACGAGTTCACTCATTCCTTCCGACTGATCGAACTCTCCATGAGCTCTTTTGTGACGCAGTGAAATCGGAATTTTCACTATAATCATTCAGTAATTTGCAAATCAGGTGGTGAAATTTATTTTCTTCATCCATGTGAACAGGAATTCAGCTGTCAACATCGCATTATTTTTAAGGTCATCCCTGGGTTGAGGTGAAGATCAAACGTAGGAAAACGCCAATTTTGAACAAATCTCCATTTGATCACTCTTGGAATGGAAAATGACAATAAAAACTAATAAACCATACACTGATCGAAAGATCTGGTCATGGTGGTTGATAAAATGATGATAATGATGATTATTGATCGTTATGAGATCACATCACTGTATTAGATGAGGTCAAGGGTCAAATAATTCAAACTTTTAGTTCAACTGAAATAGCAGCAAAATCGCACATTTTAATATTGTTTCTGCAGAGAAAGAAACAACCCAATTCGGTGAACTTTTATCGAGACACTGAAGCTGAAAGCAACATGATGTTGAAAGTTTTCAAAAATTGCTGATTAGATGCAGAGCTACAAAGTACAAAAATAATAAATAATCGTATTTGAAAATTGAATTTCAAATTCAAAAACATTGCATTTGTGAGTTCCATTATATTAATAGGAAGAATACTTTATGTAATCTCAAGTAACACCGGAATACAGGCTACATTGGAAGTGAATATGCCGAAATCAGCCAAGATATTCCACGCACCATCAAATTTTAAAACAGATCTCACGCCAAAAGTATTGTGGCAATTTTATTTTCCTTCAGTCAAAAGTTACATAATACGTAGAAAGTAAGCTACTACAAGTCTGGTGGCCATAGCTTGCTTGGTTTAAAAGATATTCAAAAAATCGCCAGGGTGGGCGAGAAATTAAATATTTAATAGCATGATTGAGATTTTTCACTGCTTAGAAATGAACAAATCTTCTCAGCTTAAGAAACGCTTTTCCAAAAGTCCTTCAACCTAAAACAGGACAACGAACTAAAACTTGAACTCATATTTTGACTTCCAGTCTACTTCCAATCAATTAATTTCGTCTATAATTCAGTGATAAATTACCAGAAATTAAATCTTGATTCTTACTGGTGACGCTTCAATAGAAAAGATGTGATCGATGACTGACAAAGCTGCAGTTTTGATAGAGGAAATAATTGCACAAGTTTCATACATGCGGAATAACAGTCTATGAGAGTGTTTGTGTTTTGAGACAGACACTGCGGAACAATTATTGTAAGCTGAAACAGTTTATCTCTTTCGTTCGAAGCAATTATAAGTATCATTTGAATTATAAATCTAATTTTACGTTCATTTTTTCCATTTGCACCAATCTCAGCAAAGTTAAACTGCTTGTCGGCAAAAGAGTTGTTTGTAACTTTCATTTAGAATAATTCCGGGTAATGAAATGTTTTGATGCCATGATCCAAGTTTTTAAACTTATTTTGAGTCATCAAATTTTTTATTGGAGAATATTATGTGAATGGGTTTAACCGCGCTAAAGCAAGAAACAAATCTAGAATATTTCAAAGGATGACGATTCATATCTGCTTACAACTCAATTTTCACTTCCAAATTCAATCTCAGGAATCATTCAAATCAGTTTTTCATTTGTAATACGCGCTTGGGTATAGATATCGAATAAATTCGATCAACATTCCACTAATGTCGTTGTTCTTACCGAAAGACTAAAACTCCATTAACTTCGCATCAATCAGAACATTAGGAATCGACTACTGTCTTCGCAAGCATGACGAGCAGACATTTCGCATAAAATTATCCACATGTTCTGCCCACACTGCTTACGGCATATTTTCTAAGTAGTAAAGGAAGTAAAGAAATCATTTAAGCATTTAGCTCCACTTTTCCTTTCAGTGAAAGAAGCTGGAGAGCAAAGGAATTATAATTCACTACTCCGCTTACAATTATCACACTTATTAGTGCAGCACATTATTTGTTCTTACTATAATGCTTCCTCTAAAAATGCTTTTTCATCTGATAAGGGCCTCATTTTTAATAAAATACTTAGAAGAAGTATTAAAATGCTTCTGAAGAACTGCTTTTTATTTAAAAAGGGCTTCGTTAAACTTGGAAATATCCAGCTGTTTCACTTGATTGATGAATATTAGATCCTTGATAACTTAGTGGTCAAATCATCTCGCCCGACCGGCAACACGAGTTTCTGCAGGGTAAGAGACTGAAAATTGGACTTGCGGAGTATGCAGTACACCTTTTCCATAACTACTGAGAACCTGAGCGTCTGCCGAGCTCTACCCGGTTCCTGACTTTATCAGACAAAATAAAAAATATACTCATAAATTCAAGTAGATGCGTATTGAAACTTTTGAAAACCTTTAACTGTGGCCGAGGTGTCTGACTATAATAGTACCTCCTTTTAATTACTCTGAATTACTTTCAATTACTCTGGATGAATGAAATATCTGTTCTAGCCTCTGATTAAGCGCTAAGAGCGGTCGCGGTAAGAACTTAATCACAGACTTCGATCAGTCCCCATAAATAGAGAAAAATGTATTGCTCCCTCTGTTACTCATGCCTTAACAAAATGTTTTAAGCGTGAAATACCAGCTGAGTCATTGGCCATAATTTTTAGCATGGAATATCTTTAGGTCATTTTCTATCCTGTATATACACTGCATTTATGCCTCCCCATGGCGATGTATGCGAATATGCAGCATGACAACGGCTCCGAAACTCTGGTAAACAACATAAGCACTTACACTCCATGTATTCTCATCATGATCATAATCTCGCTTATCATTATTGATTGGTTGTATCTTGATTGAAAATAAATTATTTGCATCAGTTGATTAGATTTCCTTTTCTTGCTTTCAGTCGTCTTTGCATTTGATTCCAATTTGATAATATCTCTGTAGTTTGCATATCGCATCAGAGATGCTTAAATATGCTCAAATTACGTTTTCTTTGTCGTGGTCACATAATTGCCTGATTTTTATAAATATCTTTTTCGCCCTTCATTGCATTTTTTGCCTTTGATACTTCTGGCTTCAATAATAAATACTTCAATTATTGGCATGAAATGCTTTAAATCCCTTTTTGGAGGGGCTTTTGAATACTTGATGATTCTGCTGATTTGTTTTACGAAGATAGTTTCAGGAATTTACTGATTTCTTTGATCATGTTGTGTTGAGGGCATAATAGTCATAAATTGGGCCTACATGTGTAATTTGTGTTTTTATTTCCAAAATTTAGAAGTACGACGCATATGTCACAAAACCGATGAGTGCTGGTTTGGTGAACATAATTTTGTTGTTATTCAATAAATTTTCAGCATAAAATACATTGGAATTCCAAATAATGTCATATTGGTCATTTGCTTTCCGACATGATTGTAAGGATTTTGCTTTGCTTTGATTACAGTGCGACACCAAAACAATTGAATTCATTTATCAATACAAATTACCGTAAAAACGGTTAGTTGCTGTCCTCCGAATATTGCCGTATATACAGCTTTACGTTAATTACTACAGAATGAACAAAAGAAAAACAATCAAAATATTAGGTAAAAATCGTTTATCAGATCAAAATATAAAAATTGAAGACCGCAAGCGCGTTGTGAAGTTCAACAATCGAATTACGAGTATAAAAAGCTAGCTATTATAAAGTGATAAGCATGCGTGCATCATCAAACCGATTTTAGAATATGAATTATCAGAATCTACAAATATCAAAAGCCATGCTTTCTCCAAGTCGAATGCAAGATATCGCTTCTGATGTGAATTAATTAGGCATTTATATCATGAAATCAGTGGGATAAAACATGTCTATATCTTGATTTTATGGCTATGCATTGTCAAGTGCTCCTATTTGTCGGTTGCTATAATAGAAGATTTTCAAACTTCAAAGGCATGTCCTGTCAGATAGATATCTGTCTTCATGTTTGATCTGCATTGCAGTTTTGTAGATGCGTAATCGACAACACGTTAGTAATTTCCATCGACTTTTGGCCTTCCTATTGATCCCAAACAGATTTTGCTTTCGAGAAATTTCAATCTACAACGAATTATTTCTATCAATCTGTAAATAAAAAATTTACATGCATATTCTGGAAAGAAGAGACTCCATACTTTTGCAAGTATTTAAATTGCATAGAACTGACGCAAAGGCACGCTTTGAAGCTGCAGCAAAACGCAAGTCGATTTGACAACTTAAAAAGATCAATAATTCGAATGGCTTCGTCTATAAACGAAATTGGAGCACGACTTCAAACGATAATTTCATCACAAAATCTTCGCTACTTTTCATTAGTACTTTACAGCGTAGCGTAGTATTTATCAAATGCTTTATAAGTTATTCATAATATCATACGTTTGTACTTCGCCCTCTAAAATTGCTTTACAAAACCATTTGTTTGACTTGTTGACTTCAGTTTGACTTGTTCGAGCTACTGTGAATGTTTAAACTGTACAATAATGACATGCATCATCCTGGAATAGTTAGCTTAGTCAATATGAGTCCCAGGTTCATGTCCCATGCTTCTGACACACCACTTTTTATAATAGTGATAAATGCGGTTGTGAAACCAATTTGATTTGCAAGTTACGTGTACTCAGGCCACCAATTGGTGGAGATTATAACCAAGTTTGGCTGACAAATTGTCGAGATGTGTGACAATTTCGAGTCCACTGTTCGCATTTATCGCGAAAACTGTAAATTTACAAAATGTCAAAGCTTTGTTCAACTCATCCACTTCTAATGTCTGTGTACGTTTGAGCAATTATCAAACAGAGGGATAATTAGTTCTGTTGAAATTGCTTGAGGACATCAAGAAAAATGCGTTGAGAAGCCGACAGACAATTTTCCCGGCCGATTTCTGTGGCAGCGTCAGGACTTCAAGAAGCAGGACCTGAACAGTCGTCAAGAAGAAGACGCTGAAGAGCCGCAGAGGCCAAGAAACAGGCCCTGAACAGTCGAAGAGGTCAAGGAGAAGCCGTTGAACAGCCGCAGAGGTCAAGAAGGAGGCGCTGAACAGGCGATTGTCACTGAGGGGGTTTCAATGGTGGTTTAATCGACATTAAAGGCATTCTCTTACATGCAAGTGGGACAGGGATATGAACTATTTGTTTCTTAATTAAAGCTAGTTCATGCGCCTGTGATTTTTTTTGTTTCCGACAACTCAGGGGAGACTGCGGGACCCCTCTGATTTCGGTGATCCAGAAGATTCAGTCGTTCCTAAAATTGCGGCACAGCAGTATTGGTGCTTGCTCATTTCAATGGTCGCATCAGTCTTTACAATGCGGGCATTTTTTCACTATAACTGGCAGCTTCGAACTCCACTTTTTTTAGAAAAATTGAGCGTGTGCTGGAAGTTGATGGCAGATGAAAAGAGAACTAACACAGCACCGCATGAAATTCAACTTAGCTCGAAAAGTTATCGATTTATACTCGTATGCATGCACCGCGGTAGAACATGTCTGAAGAAGGAGCTTTGTTTATAATATAGGCCAACCCAAGCAGACCATCGACAGACTAGTGGCGCTGTGGCCGTGTGATGGAGTGTTCGCTCTGCGTCCGGCAGACCTTGGTTTAACCTTTGGTCGCGTCAAACGTAGAACTTTTAAAATAGGTGGTCTCTGCATTCTTGCTAAACATTCAGCATAAAAAGAATTGAGATTGGGATAAATAACAACTCGGCCACATGGAAGAAAGGCTCCGTGCGTAATTTGCTTCCGAGTATAAACAAGAGTCACAATATGCTTTTGAACACTGTCTTAAACATCTTTGCTGCCCAACTCATCAGGTTCGCTAGGATTTCATCTGATGCTTCTGCCTTAACATCAAGACCTAAGGGCAATTTCAATATCTTCAAGTATAGGGGTTGCAGAGTTATTCCTCTTGCATAAAGTCCTTCTTGAGGAATAGGCTCTTCGTTTATAAGTTTGGCTGTTTTTTACCTCGCCAAATGCTTTCCATCATAAGTATGTTGGACTAACAAGCCTTTCCAAAGTATTTCGTTTCCTTTTGTTCACTAAAAATCCTCAATTTTATTTTCGGTTAGGTTTCAGCTATGTTTCCTTCCTCATCGTGCATTCGATATGGTTGGCCTAGCGCCGCCATGTGGTACAGATTGGAGGTTAGAGACCGAAACCTTGCTTCATGCAGTCACATGGTTCCTCCCTGATGACTCGGTCCATAGCAATTTTATTTTGGTTTCTTGGGTTTCTTGGTTTTCAGCATTTGTAATTTTTGTTAGCTTCTTGTCATGCCAATGACGAACTCTCCTTTTAGTTCTTAGATTGTAAGATAAAATTGATTATAAGTTTTGATTTATTTCCCTTCCCGTCTTAAGTTAGGTCGACTAGCCCTTATGTGTATTTCGTTTCCTACTCAGAGCAGGTTACTGTATGTTATTAGTATTGATTTGTCTTCATTCGTCTTGCCCTCTAGTTACCTTATTATTTACATGATTCTCCACTTGGGTAGTTGTTTAACTTTTGGTATCTTCCGTTTCCTGGATCCTTCAAATTCTTTATCGTGTCGTGTTTTTACTTTAATTATTTATTCAATTTTTAAAGGATCGAATTGTCGCCTTTTCTCGGGTCGTTAATCAAAGCTTAGTCATTGAACATCCTCGTTACATCTACAATTGAAGATGAACACGCTTCAACAACAGGCATATCGAAGTTTATTAAATCGAAAGCAATTTGAAGTTTTCGCTGCTGACATTCCGTGAGCATGTTAAGATTTACACTGTATCCCATTTGAACTTACCCCAGCAACGCACATGACATTGAAATAAGAAAACTGTTGATATTTCAAGTGCATTCAAAGACTTGTTCTGTCAATTGCTCTCTCCATTCCTCCCAAATTGCATCTTTCGACGCATTAAAACCAGAGACATTCCTGTCCCTAATGGCTCCTTCAAACTTGACTTTGTATAATGCATTTTCGGTAGAATTTGACAGAAACTTGTCCCTCGTTGCACCATAACAAAGGTTCACACTGCGGTGTCTCTTCTGAACTCTCAATCGCTCCGGAAGTGAAAAGGATGGCCTGAACATCACTCAGTGGAATGCAATGATTTCAACTGTCGGACCGCAACTTGAACGGACTTGTGGCAATTTTGCAGCTTTTTTCTTTTCAATTCAATTTAATTGGCGTGCTATGAAGGCAATTGTGACAGCTGTGGGTCGGATGCGAGGAGGCAAGCATCACAGAAGAATCGTGGAAATTTGAATGCAAGTTAACATGTCAAAATAAACAAGAAGAATAATTATCTGCATCTGACATCGGACTGTGATTTCCAATCATTGCGGCAACATGGACGACATTTCAACAATTTGCTGCCGAATTCTCCACCCGTCGACTGTTCATGATTATTATTGACCGCTCTCAGAATCAAGCATTCATGAAATTTTATCAATTTATTGTGAATATTCATGACGACTTTACAGCATCTACCATAGAAATCCGATCTTTCACTTTGTTTAAGTTAGTGGGACTAATTTCAACTGCTCAGTCAGGCAACGATCTTAGTCAATGTTGGCAAATCTCAAGAATCTGATGAATGAAGCCTTCCACTTGGAATTAATGACAGTAATTCGAAGGGCTATATATTGAAAGTTGGACATTGGTCAACAAATGGAAATTTGAATTAAATCTAACAAAATCGGCTACAAAATTCGACGAATCCAGAAAGCGGAAAAAACAAAATTAAAAAAACTACCCTAGTGGAAAGCCATATAGTAAATTAGATTACTTGAAGTCCAGTGCGCATAAATATATACATAAATGTATTATTGCTTAAAACATAGAAATCCATGTCTTGCCACAGAGTAGGATATGTTATGCATACAACGGCTAGTCGACCCAACTTTTAAGGGGCGGGAAATAAATCAAAACCAATAATCAATTTATGTATATTAAGACAAGTAACCTGGCAATTGATGAATTTATTAAATCTCAACAGATGTAGCCACAACGAGACATGTTTCGGCCGGTTGGTCCTCATCAGTCGTGGGTAGGTTTGAACCTGCGATGTTGGAGCTAGAGGACGTGCAAGCACACCCTATAACCATAAGGCCACCGGACCATCTGTTGAGAGCGTGAATTAGCCAGTAAGGCACTGCTTTAACGCAGGCACGTGGAGGTCGGATTGCATCCTGCAATCACTTAGTACCGCATCTGAGATTGAGGCGCTTCACGCATGATTCCGCCCTCCACGTGCCTGCTTTGAAGCAATGCCTTCCATGGCTAATTCACGCTCTCAAAAGATGGTCTGGTGGCCTTGAAAAATGCTTGGGTATGCTTGCGCGTCCTCTAGCTCCAACGTCGCTGGTTCAAACCTACCCACCGAGCACGAGGTGTTCATCGAAATGTCAAACAACAATCTATTTTTTAAAAAAAATTCCCGACGTTGATTGTTTTTCAATTTTTTCATTTGACCTTTCAATTTAGTAAATATTGTTGCAATGACAAGGTAAAGCTGTCTTTAATACTAGAGCATAGGGTTAGTTCTCTGCTTTGGGGCAAGCTCGGCAAAGGTAGGGCTAGTGCTGAGTTATGGCTAGTTCTTGTTTATTTGTGGTTACCATTTTGATAGTAATTTGATGATTACTTATTTTATCCCTCATTAGATGCCATCTATAATTTCGATTTCCAAGAGAAACATTTTGGTGTCTGTAAAATTCACTCACAACACTTGATATAAATGCATAAAACCAACCGCTCTTTTTTTTACATACTTCCAATGCGCACCCATCCAGACTATGACGCGAAGCGCATCGTTTTTCAAACAACACAGATCGTTCAATTATAGTGTAAGCTATGCAGCATAATATTCCCTGTATGATGACATTGGCATTAGAGTCAGTAGCCTCAGTGACATTTCGATGCATTGTCCATTCAAGAAAAACTTATCAATGCATTGATTAAAATGCGAGGACATGCGATGTCATGCTGAAATAACAGCTGATAAATACAGTATTAGACTACCAATTGATTATATCCAAATTTGTTTCATATCGCATGACATTTTCTTCATGTCGTGTAACATGTACATTACGCAAATATCATGTGAACACTTTCACAACATTGTCTCATCTATCATGATGATTTCAGCATTAATGAATATCTTACTTAATCTCATTACATTGAACTGAACAGCTTCCTTTAAAAGTACAAACTTCATAAATATCGTAATTGTTGATTGATCAAAGCCTTGATGAGATTTTTTGCATCGGATATGAGAGTGTGAAGTTATTGAATGATATTCGAAAATTACAAGCTAAGTATTTCATGCTGAAAGAAATATTCAAAGGAATAAGTTTATAAATTAATATCCTAAAATTTTCCTGATCTACTTCCTGTTTCAAACTAAATGTCGTGCATGTAAATGCTCAATGAGTTTTGCATTAATCTCTATCCAGTAGATAGCAGATAACTTGCCAAGGATCAAAAATGCATTCAATCATAAAGAATAATCGTTTTCACACTGTCAAAGATAATTAACGTGAAACTTATCAGAGATGTAGATATTGATTCCATCATTCAATGAACTATACTAATAATGAATTTTAATCATTTAATCATTTTGTTTCTAAAATTGAATGACATCGACAATTTCTAAACATGGCTTAAGTATTTAAATATGTTATTGGTCGAAATATACAAATATAATTTACAAGAAAATACAAAAATCATTAGAATCATTTGGATGCGCAAAGAAACTTTCTTTTTAAAAGAGATTTCTAATTTGTTTGATTTATATATTTTTTAAATATTTACAGCATTATTGAAATAATTTTAATTGTTGGTTTGAAACACAAAAACAAAACAATAATGAAGGTGACACAGTCGTGTTCATTAGAAATACAACACATTCATGTTCTAGTATATTACCTCATGCATCGGTCTTAAGGAGCTTTCTCTGGATGTTATCCTTGAACACTTACGCCTTTTTATGTCTATGAACTTGAGTCGATTTATCATTAACTTTAGCTGGGCCTTAAACTGTTAGACATTGTTCCTGGTAAACAAAGTCTAAACCTTATACGGACAGGCTCCATCACTGACTAATAGAAGCAGGCCAAAGTCAACAAGACTTCAGCTCTATTTGATCCACACTCTTTCTTGGCGGTGAAGTAATAAGAGGCCACTATGCCCCCTCAGATCTTGTCTAGTATAACATGCCGCAAAAGTGCTTATCTAATTTGAGCATGCTCTCTCTCCGATGAAGGTATTGGTTTTGCATCCCAAGTTGACCTTGTTGCTATAAATAGCATTTCAAATTTAAGCCGTCATTCCCAAGAAGGTAAATCCTACTGCCAATGATTACAGGCAGATTTCATTGCTGCCAATTGTATCGAAGGTTTTTGAGCGCTTAATTCTCTCCGGAATGAAGCATGATTTATTGCGCTTCTTTGGTCAAAATCAGCACGCCTTCAGACCACTTGGCTCGACCACTGGAGCGCTTATTGATATCCATGATTGTGTTACATCTTTTATGGAGGATCCTAGCAATTTGGGTGTCAGACTGACTTGCCTCGACTTCGCTAAGGCATTCGACAAACTTCAGTTTCAGTGCCTAATCAATATCCTTCTGAGTATGGATTTCAACAAGGGGTTCCTTCTGTGGTTGCATTCTTATCTTGTCGACCGTCATCTCAGAGTAAGTTTGAATGGCAAAGTTGGACCGACGTTCGTGGCCACTTCGGGGGTGCCCCAAGGCTCCGTTTTGGGTCCGTATCTGTTCGCGCTGTTTATCGCTGAACTGAAAGTCGACAGTCCTAATGCTCGATTGATCAAGTATGCAGATGACCTAACCCTTGTTGAGTCGTGCTGCAATCAAGAACCGAATCCTTCAAATCTCTCGATAGTGCTGACTTGGTCTGAAGAGAACCACATGTATTTAAATCACAGTAAATGCAGGCAATTGTTTTTCCATCGTTCTAGGAATTTTTCTGTTTTTCCTTATGATGACATTCAACTGACTTCCTCCGTGAACATCTTAGGGGTAACAATTGAGAACAATTTGAAATGGAACTGTCATTTCGATCGTGTTACACTCTGTACTTCTCGACGGTTGCATGTTCTCCGGTCTTTGAAGCCTTACGTGAACAAGAAACAATTATTTGAAGTTTTCAATGCATGCATTATGTCTGTAATTTTATACGCATCTCCAGTTTTTGGTAAGCTCTCAAGCTCAGTTGTACATAAGGTTGACAGATTAAGGAGCAGAGCTCCCCGCATCATTTGCGGGGAATGCTGTACATGCGATGCGATTCCTGACTTTGCTTAGTCGCGTAATCAACTAGCCTGTAAATTCTTGCAGAAGTGTAAAGATCCTGCCCACCCCCTTCATGATCGGGTTCCACCAATCATGTCTCGCTAAGGACGGTATTTTTTGCCTTACTGTTCAACATCAAGACGGCTCGATTCTTTTTTCTATTGGGCATGTATGTTAAGCAACGGTGATTTCTTGTAATTTCTACTCTTGCTTATTTGAATATTTTATATTTGCTATTAGCTTGTTAACTTGACATGAGTATGATGAATGTGCCAGTGTATCTTCCTTTTATGGTTACTTTATGCTATGTATGTGCATGTGTCAGAAAGTGTATAATGTATTCATGATTTTCATTATTCTTCAATAAACACTTCATTATTATTATTATTATTATTTATGATTTCTTAATTGTTGCTCAAAATGGGGTTGAGGAATGAGATTATGTGTAAATTTCTTCTTGAGAAAGCTTATGATCTACTGCCTATGAACGTTTGACGTCACATCCGACTAAAAATGCTACAAACATAATATTATGATTTAATGCTAAACATAGTCTATAATAAAACAACACTTAATGCGTGGTCACAGTAATGCAATATAAGGATTCACTTCTGCTTGACCAGACTTCGTGCTAACAAAACGCGACATGACTTTGTGCATGTGCATACATATGATCCCATTAAAAACGTAAACCTTTCTGGTTAAAATTAGTAGATTTGGCCATTTAGTTTATAGTTTATAGTTTCAATCCTTAGTGATTTTCATGTCGATGAGTAAAATTATTCGCATCGGGCATAAAACAGCTACGTGGTAAAAATTTCGGAATGACATCATGTACAGGGTATGTTACTGCATTTCACAATATCTAGAATACTTGATGCAACGATCTCGTCTAATGCAACTGATAGAGAGGAAATCGGCACAAGTGCCGTCATTGTGACATATTATAGACGATGGCCAATTTATGAAAATTGTGCATTTTATCCTCAACTTTGCAAGAAGATATAAGAGTAGCACACAATAATAGGCGTACATTATGAGTGCTTATCTGTCGTGAGTTGGCAAACAACCGATTTCATTATTAGCCCTCGCAGTTGCTCATCTGTCCACAGCCGATGTTTGAGCACAAGAAAGAGAGAGAGAGAGAGAGATTCGAAAGATGCGTCCGAAAATGAAGGACACAACTCAAATGTAGACATTGAAGTGATTTTACATCGACCATTAATTTTACTGTTTTATGTCGAAATTTCAATTTAGGTGAGTTGAAAGAATGACAAGTGTATGAGCATGTATAAGAAGATAATTTCACCCTTGGCATCTTAGAATCAAGCCAATTTCAGGTATTCAAAATTGTGCTGGCTGTCTGAGCGCTTTTGTTAAATTATCGCAACATCATCCAAAGCCTTGACTCCTTCAACAAAGGCCGTCAGAAGTTAGGTCGTTATAGATATCCTTCTTATTTCAAGTCTTCAGATATTTATGAATGTTGCTGAGCTGATTGATTCACCATTGAGTTTATGCTTTCGATGTCATTTAATTGTTTATTCCGTGCAATCAAGTAACAGTCTGTACTCCTGGAAAACAGATCATTCGGCAGAGCTGCTCTGTCTGCAAGTCGCTGACGATTCGGATTTGGACCTCCGCAACTTTTGATACTAAAGCAACAACTAGGACGTACGTGGACATTGAAGATAATAGTGTCGTGGACATGTGTTGTCATGGCCACGGAACCTAAGCGACGACGGCTTCGCGGTTGACAATGAGAGGGTACCGGTAGCTTATCAGTGCGCTTTGAAAATATTCACGGTTATCATCATTTATTTGTCTTTCAGCATAAATGTTTTTTGATTAAATAATTTGCAAAATAAAGCTATGAGATTAGAATTTGTAATTATGATAAATTTCAGTGTTGCTTTTCTTCTCAAGATCTATCAACATTGACAGATCGGTGTCTAAATGATCGACTTAAATGACTATGAATAAACCGTTGCTTTCCATGCTAGCCTTTTTAATTTAAACCAAGAGAGAAGTCGGACTTCTATGGGTACAGCAATGTTGTTAGCTAGTCAGTGTTGCAGTGCAGCCTAACGATTAGCTGACTATTCGAAATTGGCCCACTGTCTTCAAATTGCTGACTATTCGGCTAATAACCGCTCTAACCATATCGCTGACTATTCAGTAGTACTACAGTGTAGTCTAGCGAGTTACTCTATTCGAAATTGGTCTGCTGTCTGCAAATAGCTGACTATTCAGTGTTGCAGTGTAGCCCAGCGAGTTGCTGACTATTCGAAATTGGTCTGCTGTCTGCAAATAGCTGACTATTCAGTGTTGTGGTGCAGTCTACAAGTCAATGAATATTCAACATAGGGAAAGCTGTAGGTAGGCCGCTCGTCATTCAGCAGTTGTAAGACTGTCTACAAGTTGTTGACCATTAGAGATCGGTTTTTCAGCATTTGAAAACGGTGACGCTGTCAACAAACCGCTATCCTGACGCATCAGATCGCCATCAATGCTCTCAGACAGTCAATTTCAATCCACTCATCGGTTTTTCCATGCGGCATTCAATGATAGAAGTTCCATTTCACAGAAGTAGCGGTAAGGAGCAGATCACGGTGGACAAGTTAGAGAAAAATTCACCGACTCGACGCTGCTGGAAATTGTAATTTCCTATCCCGGAAATTCAAAGTCGAGCGCATCCAGCTCGTTTGGAACTCAATTTGGCGCCGCAATCCTCCCCCAGCAGCAAAACGGTGGCGCACTTTTTTGCCAGATAAACTGGTGTGGTCCCGCCTGAGTGAGGACGTCCTGGGAATAGAGGACTAACCTATCCAAGGCGGCAAACGGCCGCCATCTATGATTCTAGGCCGCGGATAATTACCAGCGGTACGGGCCGGCAAATTTGAGGAGAATCGCTACTACCATGATTCCGGTATTGTTTCAATTGCTGTGCTTGGCGGATAAACAATTTGTTTGCAGAATTTGATGACTTTGCCCCTCCGAGGCCGCCCCTCACTGCGAGATTGACTGTTTTGTAAATGGATAGCCTTTTTCCAATTTGAGAAATGGTCGAGATTCAATTTACTTTTCAACGTATGATGATTCCCTTGGATAGAAGATGCTGAGAATGATGCCACCGATTGGAATTTCACCTTAATTCGGTACACTCTTTTCTCTCGTCTCCTTGTACCGCTGTGTGAGGAGGTATTAAAAACTTCCGCTAGGTGAGCACACACTAAGTCATTCCCATAGACGTAGGAGGAGGATTCTTCGCGCCGTTTCTATCTGATAGACGTGAGAACACCTGCTGCTGTCAAATGTTAGTCTTTGAACGATACTTGAAAGTTAAGATACACAGATTTCACAAATATCTGAGTTTATGATGAAGATGAAGACTTCAGGTGGTCTAATCACATATATCAAGTGTATCAGAGCTGTTATTAGATGACAGACTAGTAGATGTCTACTTGCTCTCTATTGAGTCTGTTACAGAACCGTCAAACAACTGCCGATTGCAGCATCACAACCTCCTTACTTCATCCGTTATTAGTTCGGCAGCCACAACGAGTTTTCTTCAGGGAACGAGGCCGAAAGTGAGACTTTCACTGAATGATTTACACCCTTTGCCTACTACGAATCGGCACGTCTGCCGAGTTCTAGTGAGTTCCTCTTCTTGTCAGACAAGATCAAAGAAAAACACATGTAAATCCAATGGGACGCAATTTGCAGTTTTTGGCTAAAATGAAATTTTGTATGTTTTCTCTGATTAAACGAAACTTACTAAGCCCAGAGTCACAATTTTTGGCATGGAATGTCTTCAGGTCATTTCCTTTCATCCTCATACACCCCTGTCTATAAAGCTAAACGCATTTAGATTTGGCGATCCTCTTAATGTCGGCAAACACAAACATTTTGAGCAACTTTATCCACATTCAACCACATTCTCACATTCATTGTCGATTAGATGCATGATAAAAGCACGTGCACATCATAGGAAATGACCTGAAGACAATCCATGTCAAAAATGGTGACTCTGGGCTTAGTACGTTTCGTTTAATCAGGGAAAACATACAAAATTTCAATTTAGCCAAAAACTGCAATCTGTGTTCCATTGAATTTACATGCGATTTTCTTTGATCCTGTACGACAAGAAGAGGAATTCACTCGGCAGATGTGCCGATTCGTAGTAGGCATAGGGTGTACATCATTCAGTGAAAGTCTCACTTTCGGCCTTGTTCCCTGCAGAAACTCGTTGTGGCTGCCGGACTACAAGCCTCACAATACATCGATCTCTATGGAATACAGAATGAAGCGATTGTTCTACTGATATGACGTAGACATCCAAAGTTGCGGAATGATAATAATAATAATAAATCAACTTTATTGAATTGCAACTTTGCAAGCAAAGATTCGATGAAAGCTACAAGGACACGATGACATAATATCACAGAAATCAGAGGATGAGAGCAATTTCTACTTCACGATTACTTCAAGTAATAAAACAGAAAAGATTACAAACAATAAAATAAGAATAAAATATTATACAATTGTCTCAAAATCAACTGCCGAAATTGATGAGGGAATCGTCAAATCGAACAGTTCTCGCAAAGGGTGGATAAAAATCGATAAACTACGAGTATTAACACTAGAAGCTCAAGCTGGACGTAAACTAAACGATTCTTGGAGTGAATGGAATAATTCTTCACAATTGAACCAAAAACATTAACGCGCATAATATTGGCATAAGCAATCATTTAGCAACTACTGAGGAGAATTACAGAAAGAGGGAAGGGCATACAAAGGCAATGACCGGATGAACGCGATGTAACAACGAATCACAAAATTTCTATCGCAACCAGAGCGACGAAGGTTGCGGATGATGTAAATTCTTCTGGAACCTTTTTTACCACTGAAACAAAATGTTCATTCCATTTTAGATTTTGCAAAAACATTACTCCCAGATAACAAAAGGAATCAACCTTATCTACGAAACCGTTGTCAGAAATGCGCAGACAAGAAGCATTGATGCTCTTTTTCGTAACGATATCCATCACGTGACATTTAGCGGTATTAATGGGTAGATTGACAGATGATGACCATGACACAATATTGTCCCACTCTTTCTCTTGGAAATCATCATTAGAACCTCGCAGAAAATGTAGAAAAGGAAAATTATCCACATAGTTAAACAAAGACGTATTGACATGCACTGAAGAAAATTCATCAACTGCAAAACGAATAGAAAGGACCCCATGACGCTTCCCTGAGGAACGCCACTACAAACCCTGTGCCAGTCCGAAAAATGAGTATTTACCAAAACACGTTGAGAGCGGTTAGATAAGGAGCTGGTTATCCAATTGATAACAAACCTGGGTAAGTGAAACCTTTTATACATGCATATATAATTGCAGAATGTGGTAATTTTTTGAAAGCCTTCGATAAGTCCACTGACAATACTCTTGTACAGCCAGAAGAGGCTTAATGTTATGCAATATTTCATGCTGTATCAAAGTAAGTGCACATGTGGTACTTGAACCGGGTCGTGGAATGAACGCAAACTTCGAAGCAATAACTACATGCATATTCACATCTTATGTACTTCAGATGTCTATGGATAAGATGACAGCCAAATGACTGATTCCTATGATACATGCATTATTCGGAGCGGATGAATACATCGGTCACTGCTTGTATCATCAATCCCTTTTTCCAATAAAAATTCACATTATTGAAAAACGAAGGACCGACTTCAACCAAAATTCTTTATCAATTAACCAATAGACGAAAACTAAGAATGCTAGGATGTTATTCATCGCCGATTTTGGCGATGGCGTTTCGTCGCATTTAATTTCCTATTCAAACTACCACCGTGTGCATGCATGTAGATATTGACGGAAGAGAAAATGTACTGCGAGTCGATGCTTCCTGGAGTTTGCAATCCGTTGATTGTCTGATAAATAAATAAATAAATCATTAAAATTTAATAAGCTTTTTTGGTCGGAAGCACAACAGATGAGCGTCTGTCTTCCCTGGCACGAGTTTTCATTCAATCTCTTATTATTTTTTTTAATCATTGTCATTTATTTTTACTACTATTTGCAATGTAAATTGTAGCCCAGTACTACATGTACATGTCGCGCATATCATCGACATCATTCATCTCACTATTTCATTGATGGCAATCAGTTTGCCTATCCATTCTTGGCAGCCCCTACTCGGGTTATGTTAAACCATGTTTTATGTTTGAATTATTTGCATAGCACTAGTAACCCTTAAATGGATTCTTTTTTACCTGAAGATGGTCTGTGGATGCTGACCGAAAATTTTGTATGTAATAATTATTATAATTGATTAATATCAAAGCATTTCTGATTCTTTCCAACATAATTTAATCTATCAAAGGTTTCTTGAATTTCATGTTGAAAGAGTTTTGGTATAGCATAATGAAGTCGATTAAGGTTGTTGTGAAATTGTCTTGAGGAAGCTGAAGAAACATCAGGAAAATATCCGAACAATAGGGAGAAATTTATTTATAGGGTGGATATGATAGATTGAAACGTTGAAAGTCGAAAATTGGGTGGTCAATTATTTGGTCTTGGGTTGTTATGAATCTACATGTGAAATTTCATTGAATTTAGTCGAGGTTTACAATCCCCACAGTAGGCATCTATTATTTGACTATTTCGCCCGATCTAACGCCTGATTTTATGGTATTTAAAGTCGAATTATATAGCATTTCCCAAAAAGCTAGAGCTTTGAAATTTGAATTATCCGTGGAACTTGACAAGCGGTTTTTATCAAAATTAGACTATTAATAATCATAATAACTAAATGAGAGCTGTGGTGGGAACCGCCTTCACAGGGCTATGATCCTTATATGTATTGCTAAATCTGTCATAGACTTTTAGAATTTTTTGAAAATCATACGATCTACGATCTGACATCTGTGACAGCCGAAATATTGGGTAGAATAACATCTAATAAATAACAATATATATTGCAGGCTTGGCTCTCATTTCGTTATTATAATCAGCTATGCTGCTAAAACGGAATTTTATTCTACTTATTAATAAATCAATAAGAGTTGTCATGCAGAGACCTCTAAAGTTCGTTAATTTTCAAAAATTGCCGAAAGATGCCATTTTGAAAAATTTCAACTTGCCACCTGTCCTGTTAACAAACCCAACATTGTAAGCACTGAAGTTTAGTGTTTGAAAAAGCAGAATCTCTACTACGATGCGAAAATCATAATGTTCATATGCTGTAATTACATGCTTATTGCAAGTATATTGTTTTAGGTCTATTATGTTCATACACCGCTTCCTTGCACTTATTTGATCAATGGAAACTAATAATAATTATTAGCCTTTTCACTATCAAATATTGATTTTTACTTTCATTTCACTTCATGATGCCGGTAACTTGGCCTTTGGTAACTTTTAACTTTAATCCTAGTTTTAACCATTCTATTAGCTTGCTGCTCTTCACTCTTCCCTAAAGTGATGGAGGAAGCTGCACATGAATACTGCATAATGATTTTGATTGTTTCATCAGCATTCAAATGATACAACCTTGAAGAACAAAATAATGTGAATTTAATAAAATCGAAGAATTTGTTACTTAAAATTTACCAAACTATTCATTGAAATTGTTTGTGATCCAACCATTCCAGGCTTCAACATGAAATACAACTGATGCAGCTATGAGCCTATGGCAAGGGTATTCAGAGAAGGCAATTGGTTCTGACACCGCTTGTCGCCTCTAGGTCCATGGCGTAAGACCTTTTAAAAGAAATTGATCATTTTACAATTTATTGTAACTCAGGTCTGGTGAAGATTCTTCTGTAATTGCTTGTTTTGATAAATCAGACACGGTTCATTCCAGCTTCTATTCACATGATCGAGAAAATGATGTACAGCTTAATATTCAAGTGTCCTTCTCCATGAACACAGTCAATTGCCTACCTCAAAGTTAGATTGTACATGTAGACAGGTACAACGGAAAAAGGGCCACAATCAGTAACGATTTTTTTAATTTTTAGTAGATTTTTCGTATTGTAGACAGGTATATTGAGCCAGTAATCACATAGCTCAATGAGATTCTGCTGCAATATGAAGGGTAAAAATATGTGAGAAAATAATGTTTTCGTTAAAACAATAATTCAAACAAGAGTAATTATTTTGGATTCGCATGTAATTTGAACTCCTTCATAAATAAAAGATCAATCATGTATCCTTTATACTATACTCAGAGGCACTTTTTATACACCGGATATTTATACTCTTTTCCGTGGGAAGAATCTGTCTTTTCCATCAAAGAATTCCATCGACCTCTTTTGCAACAACAACATCCGTCCTAAAATGGGGATAAAAATTCATTTCGACTGTATAATCAGCCTTTTTTTATTGTTGAAATGGAGTCTGAGCTACAAAATTTAGCTGAAAATTATCTTTTCATCGAGAGCAGCAACTGTGCTGTATAGCTTCGCAGTGAAATTTTATTAAGCTGTTGCCATTCAGTGTAAGCAAATGTTCTCAAATTATATTTCAAGAGACACTTGAAATAATTGTGCTGTCGCTTTTGATAAGTGTTTACTAGAAAAACTCTTTGCATGAACATTACAGGAAACTGCAAACTCCACACTCTAATCTAAATCTAATATAAAGTCTCTTTCATGGTTCTGCACATTATGACTTCAAGCAAAATATTATTGGTCACGAATGTGAACGATGCGTGTGATTGAAATCTCGTCTCGAACTTGGACTTCTGATCGGTTCCTTGGTCACGCGAGTGCGGTCAGCGTGGCTGTGTGAAGAAGACTTTTCAGAATGAGATCTTGCCTTTCTTGTAAGTTTTCTGAATAATAATGGCATTCTCGAGTGATTGAATAAATCTAAAATCTTCAACAGAATTTTCGCCATGAGATCCTACCTTTTTTTGTAAGCTTTCTCCAGATTGATGAAAATTTCAAAATCTTTAATAAATCCAGTATTTTCACTGTGAGATCTTGCATTTCTTGCAAGCTTTCTCAAGAAAAATGGCAATCTCGAAAGAAAAAGTAAATTTAGAATTTTCGCAGTAAGATACTGCTTTTCTTGCAAGTTTTCTCAAGAAATGTGAAAATCCCTCCTTTAATTTACGTGCAAGCTTGCCCATCTTGTACATGTAGCTCTTTGCCCGCTAATCTGACCTCCGAAGGTCGGGGTGCTCATCGGTGATCCGCTGCAAAATCCCTCTGTGACATCTTCTCTCTCTTTCTCACCTCGGCAGGTTTGTGACGGAACGATGGCAGACGAGGCGGCAAACACTCCAGCCCTCCCACAGGCGTTCAGATGAGACGTATCGCCTCCTTACAAGTCGCGCCACGAAGGCAGGTGAGCTTGAGGCGGTATGGAAGGTTTGCCGCCAGCGCTGAGGGGCAACAGGAAGCAGCGCGCGCCTCATCGTGTGTGAAGTCGCGCCTTCAAAGACTGCTGTTAACACTCTTGAGAAGATACAGGCCGGATAAGGAGGAAACAGGTTGCACGCCCTCCGCCTTCCTGTCTTTGCCCCTCTATCTCTACTCGTTTTCACTTGATGCAAGTAGCTTTCTCTCCTTAATTCTTCCCACCTCCTTTTCTCTTGCCTTCAAATTCTCCCGCGGTCTTTCCACTGCGTCCTCTCCTGCCTCTAAATACGAAATGCACGTCCAGAATTGTACCTGGCAGGACGAAACTGCACGTAAAACCTCATTGACAGCATCTTGGCGTCACAAGCTATATTGTAATGAGGCACGAGACGTGAATGCGGCCCACCAAACAGATAAAGGGAGCGAAATTACATTGACATTTCTGTATTAATAAAATCTCAAACTCTATCATGGACAATTATGTTGCTTGTGTGTGCTGAACACCAGGGACACACATTTTAGCGGTAAAAAACACGAAAAATTCTGCGGTGCTCCGCGATATTCAGCAGGAGTTTTTAGAAAAGTGAAGTGGTTAATATACCGCCGCGGCGGAAGAGAGGGGTAGGCACCTCGGGGTAAGTGTGGTCAAGGTTTTTTTCCGAAGTCGGTTTTTGACATCACAACTAACAATTTTTGTAAGTAGTACTGACATAGTATTTGTCGCTGTCACGACAATATCGCATATGTGAATTTTAGGGACGACGGTAATGACTGCCATGTGCATTTTTAGCAATTTCCGTTTGTTTCGATAAAGGTTATATTAATGCTTATCCAGATCCTGTGTCAAAATTTCAGCGACTGATGCAACCTAGAACTTAAGGAAAAGTCACTTAAAAGTTTGGCCCTAGACTGTTAGCAAGTAATACCTCACAAGTGCATTCATAATATGGATTGCACTCAATTGCAGCCCCTTTTTGGATTCACTTCATGTTTGAAAATGTCTTGCGATAGTAGAAGGATGTTAAAAGGCACTTGCCATGATCGTTACCATTTTCGATAAGTATCATGATCTACCGACAGTTTTTGATTCTCCTGAAAAGTTTGTAATTTGACACATAGTAGTTCTCATACGATGATGAAAATCATCCCAGTAGCCATTTATAATAGAATATAATGCTTACTAATTCAAATTATTAATTGAAGTAGTCCTAATGAGAACTGATGGCGTTCTCCAATCCGCAAGTGTACAGATGCAATGCTGCTGTAACCATTGAATTAATCAGTTCTTTAAAGAACCCAATGGAGTTTTCTCGTGGCAACGAATTAAAATTGACCAGCTTTGGCCCAATATCTGTTAAAAATGGAATTCTTAAGACTTGTAACACTACTCATTCTTACTGTTAATATACTAATACCATAGATTCCAAACACTGCTGCATACATGTTCAAAACAGAGGTCTAATATACTCTACCGACTACAGATGCTGGTAGTGGAAATAGAATAGGACAATGGTCACTATAGGTAAAGGAAATTAAAACTGGATACTATAAAATAACAGGAGACCGATGGATAAAAATGGGAAAAGTGGAGGTAGGAAATAGGTATCAAGAAAATATCAACAAAATAAGTATCACATAGGAGATAATGTCATGACAACGACGATCTGAATTTCAAATGCTATGTTCAATGTCTATGCTGTGATAGATAATCATGATAGGATTCATGCGATCATGTTTTTAAAAACTGCTCCTTGCTTTTCTCCGTAATCATTGAATTATTATCGAAATTTTGTAATCTGTAATAATTTGTCCTGGATAGTGAAGGTTGGATTCCGAACAAGAAACATACAAAAAGAGACAGAAATTGTGAACGGTTTAAATTATCATTATAGAAAAGGTCATTTCAGCAAAGTCAAATGCCCTGGACAAATCAACCCCTTATAGCTCTTCAAGTGCGATGTAATTGAAATAATTGCATTGTAAGTATTATGTGAGTGGTAGCATCATAAATAAGTTGATCGTATTTTTCTTTTTGGATAAAATTTTTTATCTCCTCACCGTTGACATGAAAAACGTCAAAAAGCTCGTTTTATAAGGAATTAAGTGATCAAGTAAATTCTATGGCTCACCGAAAGATGTCAACTTCGCATCTTGTTGTAGATAGTAACTATATATGTAAATAAAGAAGTAGTTTTTTCACTTTTGAACAACCGCCTTTATTGGAAGAATGCTCAGGAAGACAAAAGTAAGAAGACTGACTGCATCTATACCATATGCAATTTTGAATAGGTAAATAGACCAACAGCCATCTACTTTCACCAAATTATTCAGTCAAGATATCCATCCGTTTTCTCTCCCGAAAAATTTAATGCCAGCAAAAAAAATAATTAAATGAATTAGAGTAAAATATATACGTCAAAACACCAAAAGTTACGAAATAAGGAGCTCAAATTTATTTCATCAGCACAGATAGCCAAAATAGCACACCCTATGCAACTATGCGACACATGACGCGCGAGGGCAGGCCTCATAACAAGCGGCCTTTACAATAAGTTTCCTTGTATTTCAGTCGAAAAACAAGTCAATACCCGAAGTTCATCCAAGACTTCGAAGCACAATAAGTGACCGGTTACTGTTGGAACCCCAAGAACAATGAACAGTCGGCTACACGATAAGAAATAGCTATATCCACTCTTCAGAAATCGCTTGTCAGATGTTGCTTATCGCTACAGTACAAGTAATAAAATCAAACGTGCCAAAACCTCTGCCAAATCACTCTCATCGAGATATGACAGAATTTTCTATCAACTCTTTCTATTTTGGCTTCCTGTGTATCACTCGCGAACTTATCTGAACGATTACATCGATTCTCTCTCAAATATTTCTCTTTTCTGATTTCGTGCTTTGTACTTTGGATCATTTTTCTCTTCTTTGTTATGAAAGTTCGAGCTCTGGCGTGTGTCGATGTTCTTTTCTATTGTTGCAAGAATGCCCGAAGTTGAGAAGTCTTGCTAGCGCGCCATGTATCAACGAGGTCGAACATCTTGTAAGCAGCATCAAAGAATAATAAGGATATCAGTCGGCAATAACACGGGATTGAGGAGAAATTGAACGCTTCTGTCTCCATAAGTATTTGAGACGAAGGAGTCTTCGCACTCGGAAGTTAAACATTTGAAAACTAATTCGGCATAAACTACGCAAGTGGTGAGTTCTCATGCCATCAAGGATACATTTATTGACAAGGAAACTCTAACGCCGAAATCAGGAGTCTATGTAGGGGAGCAGTCAGATTCAATCACTCAAGACAAATGTGTACATTCGAACTATACAAAACTTTTTAGTTATCCCTTGAAGACTTTATTGTCTTTTAAATGTTGATACAGTTCAGATGAGCAAGTTTCTTCAACAATTTTCAGAACTTTGAAGCATTTATCTCCACCGAGTTGAGTGATATTGAGGAAGTATCAGAATGTAGTTCGAAGACTCGGAAAATCTTGCACTAATATTAAAGCAGTCAACGTTGAACCACCGTTTAAATCTCCACTGCGGACTTCGGTTCGATTTGTGGGTCTGGCGAGTGTGGTCGGGGAATCAGGGGTGCTGGTGTCTTTTATTCATACCATTAGATCCTACCAGCCGCACATCTTTTGCATGGCAATTTGATCTATCGTTTATTCAATTTCAATTTTGTTAATTGACTTAGTTGTCATTCTCTTCAGATATTCAATATACTGCGACAGACATTTGTTTTTGATATTGAAGATAGTGACAAAATGGTACAAGTTGAATGCTAAGTCCAATAGCCGACGAGATCTTACACTCTCAGCATTCCATTCAGCTTAGAAGATCAATTAAATTGCAAGAAAGCGGCCAATGAAGACCAGAAAAAACTGTCAACACGCGTTTGCACTATTGATGTTTCCTCTGTTATTTGGTAAAACTCAATGTTCCCTTTTAGATCAGCGCTGACTATATAACAGCAAGAAGTGTTGGCCTTCTCAAAAAATGAAAGTGATTTTATCACCACTCTCAACCTCAGACGATGCAAAGAAAGCTCGAAAATCGCGTCTAAAAGGAAAAAATGAAAGAAGAAGTTGCTGACTTAGAGCAGAGTTGCTTAAAGAACTGACCACACAAATTATGTCAAACTTTGAACGATTCTCTTACCTTTCAATCTCATCATACATCAACGCAATATGCATCATTCGAGAGCTTATGTTCTTAGCATTTAAATGAGCTGTAGTGTGCCAATATCCGTAGCAGTGTCCACCGGCAAGAAGTAAAAATGAAGAAATCGCATTGCATTTTTTTTCAATAAGAAAGCATGCGTGCATTATAATGAATCAGGCACGTGGGAAGGGTTTTCTCTAAACATTGCTTTGATGTATTGCCCGTTGACATGGTGAAATGTTAGAGAAGTTGCGAAGTCCCGATATCATTGCATAATCTTGCTTTCATCAATCATTTGACAAGTTGCTTACAAAATAAATGTCAACTGCCTGTAATACCGAATCCCGGGATCACAAAATCCCGGGGTTTGGCGTGATACCGTATTCCAGTGGGATTGAGGCCCTCAATCCCGATTTCGGAATTGTACAAAATTTGTGGTGAAAATGTGTATTTCCTAATATTTTAGATAATGCCATGAATCACATATTGCGTAATTCATCAATCATTGTGTGGCAGCTTACAAAATGTTTCAAAAATAAATTTAACAGCATGTAATAATTAGAAGTCGGCATATTTTTTCATCATGTACAGATATTTCTTGTTTTTGAGCTGTTTTGTTAACAGAAAGAAGTGACAAGCTACAATCCACTTGTGGTTTCCTATTCTCGGGGTATCGGGCATTTTGCATTGAGCATTTTGCTCCTTGAATACAGTTTCATTATTTGCATGTTATAGATATTTTCATTTATTTTGACGCGAGTACGGCGGTCACAAGAAACAAGCTAAATCAATTATTATTTAGGCTTAAAGACCAGGATTTGTAGGTACATGAGCGAGCCAGCGTTACTTGCATACCGTGTTTGGACATGCAGGATGATAAATCCTTACCTATATAGGCCTGCCAATTTAGCTGAAGATAACAAAGACATAATAATTCATGGCGATTGCTTGATATGTGAATTAACTATAATTTGTGAATCGTGATTTCAAAGCTAAAGCGGTAGCAAAGTAAGTTGCTTGTTCTTGCATAAAGCAGTGAATGTATTTCTCATTTTCGTGTAAATTTGAAGCTCCTCCCGAAATGCTAGGATCTCGAAAATACTCAAGCTCAATCCCGAGTAGACCTACTATATATTCCGAAGCCATGAATTCCGTGTCATTCGGAGCGACACATTACAAGATAAAGGAGGGTCCATTGGATTTATATGTGTTCTTCTTTGATCGTGTCTGACAAGAAGAGGAACTAACTAGAACTCTGCAGACGGGCAGATTCGTAGTAGACAAGGGGTGGACATCATTCTGTGAAAGTCTCATTTTCGGCCTCGTTCCCTGCAGAATGCCAACGTGTGCTCTGTCTTTGACAATCTCGAACAGGATGACCAATCAACTATCATTGATTGCAGAGACATCAATCCGTTTTAGTCCGGGTGGACGATGATACAAATCGGTTGCTTGCCTTGGAGAAAGATTTCTAGGTTGTTGTGTTTTAATTATCTCTCGTCTTGATTGCATTCGACGGATATACAAATATATATATATATTCAATATCATGTATACAAACACATTGTGACGCAATGTCCTTTGTTGAAGCCTCCATGCTCCCTCACTGATGTGTATGATCTAAGACTTATGACTTTTCTTGAACGATGCAAAATTTGAAATAACCTTTTCATCCGAATATATGTATGTACATTCGACGGATGAAAAGTTGAAATCACAACTGAGCACATGAGGAACTGCTAAAAGGTCGGTAACAATTCGAATTCCTTTTACAGGCGTTTTAATGACAGGAACATTAATGTACAAATCCGATTATCTTCTTTTCCAACTGACGCCTGTGTTGGCGTTAATCCAAGGACTCTTGATGCACTCAATACACACCCTACAGGGCGTGGCAAAAAGGCCCGGTCATCGTTGACAGCTTCTGTGACAGAAGAAAGCCACTTGACAACATGAGAGTAGAATTCTCATCATCATGTACATCTGCTTGGATAGAATCGCTTGATTTCAACGCTCCGGACGCCAGTTTTGTCTCATCTGCCTCATAAAAGTAAACGTTTGACCAGAATCATGAAAGTTGTGTCTAAAACATTGTGTTACTTTGCAACTGTAATTTATTGAGTCGCTGCAATAACCGAGTGCAAAGAAAACTATGTCGCTCGAGCCGTAGAAATATTGTATTACAACTGGTTGTATAATTAGGGAACTCGCTGGGGACACTGGGGCCACTCTTCAGCTTTTCTAAGAATTGTTGCCTCCTCGATACATCATAAACATCCTTGATTATTCACTGCTAGCTTCTTCCAACTTCCTCGTTAGTTCTTTGCCAGCTCCTTCCTTGTTCCTTGCTAGTTTTTACTAGATAGTTTCTTCTTTCTTCCTTACAATTTCCTAACTAATTCCTTCCTAGTTCCTTGATAGTTTCTTGCTAGTATTCATAAAATTCCTCACGCCTGAATATTTAGCCAGTGATCATCAGTATCATGGAGCAGATATTCCCACTCTCTTGGCGTCAACCATGGCACTCTTGGCACATGCATTCTATGTGCTTCTAGATTCTAGATGCTAGAAAAATGCTTTACTGAAGTCTGCCGATTTCATCTCTTCTTAAGCCGGGCTTAGCTGGCTGAGTTAAGCACATTTCCCCTTTTCACACGTTCGATAACGAATAGTCCAACTCTACTGGCCTCGCTCTCATATTAATCAGAATAGTCATGCATTTTGGTTGCAACCGGGGATTTGGCGCCGTGGCAAAGTCAGGTAAGATGCAGATTTGGGCACACTCTCTCGTGTCCTGTACGTGTTATCGATACCGTATGTGCTAGTGTCAGGCATTCCAACTTTTTGTGTCAGGTTAAAAGAGGAACACAATGTTAGGATGTCGTTTATATAATGGACTCGATTACAAAAAGTCAACCGATTTCTTCACATAGTTCTTACAAAATGTTGCATGAGCTACGAGAATGAGCGATGGAGTTACATCACAAGTAGGCTCCTGGATGGGTTGAATACTTTTAAATTTTGTTGATTCTTGTGTGTTTGTGTAGCTAGAAGCATGCATAGAAGCAGATCATATTGAGAGACAAATGGGATGAAGCATGATGGTGAAATATCTAATGTTGATAGAAATGCTCTAAATAATTGTCTCACACTTTATATCGGCCATAAAGAGTCTGAGATTCTAAACTGACCATAGTCTGTATTCCCCTGTCTGTAGCCGTACAATTCGACTTTGCACGTCACTATAAGCTGCCTTAAGCTGCCGAATCAATTTCCTCATCTGGCCCTAAATATTCCGATGAAGCTAAGCATCTCCTGATAAAGCGGAAGATTTCGATAAATGAAGTAGTTATTTGTCAAGGAATTGAAAATTTTCCTGATTAAATAGAGAAACTGTACAAGGAAATAATTTAATGATTTTACGTCAGAAAAGAAATCCAGCGATTTTTCGGTTACGACGTGCTCAGGCAGATCAGAGATAAGAACTAGATATATTTAAATCTTGTGAATTTATTGCGTTTAACAAATGGTAAAATATTACATGTTATCAGCTTTTTCTTATTTTTTACGCGATCAATTTCATTCTTGCTGGGCTCAGTGAAAGTAATGACGTCATCAGGCGATTATCACTTCCCAAGAATACTCTTTAATTAACAACACAACATTTTCACTCCTTCCGTAACCTGAATATTTCACCCTTTCCCACATGGATGTCTCAAAAACGTCTCAACTTGACGTACAACAAATGTCCTTTGATGGGATCGTAAAAAAATGAAAGGAAAGGGAACTAGCTTGTCCTGAAACTGCCTGCATGTAGACTTGATAGGCTATGTGACATGACAATTCCATGTGCAATTTCATAAAATCAATCTAATCTTAGCGGATGTTATTGTGCAATACTCACTCGTGAGCATAGTTTTCAGTATTTTGTGATTGTCTAAAAATACTCTCGAAATGAGAAATCATAATGTAATCAGATATGTTTTTCACTCAACAATTCATTTTCTCATCTCCAGCTCGCCATTTCCCATTTCGTTCCCACTTTTCACCTGAGGATGCAGCTCAATATTTAAAGATTTCAAATTCACTTCATCAGAAAAAATGACAAGTTGGCATAATGAAACGAAACTTACCTTCCATGTATATAAGTGCAAGTTCTTTCACCATCTCAATTTTGATATCAATCGGCCACTTCTTCTTCGGTCCAGGGTTGGACACCTTAACAAGCCCACCTGCTTAATTTTGTAATATGAGCTGAACTTAAATCTAAATAATCCCTCCGACTGACATGTAAGCATCATAAGTTCTAATTTTCAGTAGATCAACTTTTATTTCCGCAAAGAACTCAACTGAGATCCTTACAACAACAGATATATGCAGTATTAGTGCTTGCAGATTCATAAACATCCATGGTAAGCTTCATCGCAAACAGATATCGTGTATAGACTGATTGTAATTTTGAAATTCGAAAAGATTGGTTTTGTGAGACATTATCTATCGACGTCAGCAGCACACCGCCTAATTAACTCTTCTGTATTATCACGCCTTGCCTATGGAAATTCTTTGTTTAATGGTGCACCGCAGAAGTTTAGCCACAAATTGCAAAAAGTTCAGAATTCTGCCGCGAAACTGATTCATAAAATTCCTCGTCGAAACCATATTACTCCAACTTTAAGAAGACTAAAATGGCTACCGGTGTCGTCCAGAATTAAGTTTAAAGTTCTGTGTTTATGTTATAAAGCTTACATACAAATGACACCTTCATACCTCTGTGCACTGTTTATTTCACATCAACCTGTTCGACATTTGAGATCTTCCTTTGATGACTTGCGATCAAATGTTCCAGTATTCAAAAGCCAATTTTCGGCTGGCAGAGCGTCTACCTCATAAGCCTCTCTTTGATGGAATGACTTGCCACATGGATTGCGATCGACCAAACCCTTTTCCCGCTTTAAACGTTTTTGAAGAAACACTTACGTTCATTGACTTGATAACATCTGCTTTGTATAATTTTACATTGATTTGCTGAGCTCTAAACCACTTACATACGCACGTATATATATATATATATATATATATATATATATATACATATATAGGCCTATTACAGATGTTTGTAGATCTGTTATCACTACAACTGCATCTATCAGAACATCAGCGGCCTATCCAGATAAGGAGCAGCAAAATTCTACTTCATAGTGTCAATTTAAATGCAGAAAGCAGAAATTTTCAGCCCATCCATCGTCGATATCAACGTTGCTTGTAGATGTGAACTAGGCCTGCTGAGGATTCCTGATATTGAATGAAATGGCAGTTATTCAGGTCTGCTCCCATTTTACAACTGAGGTTGCAACTCAATATTGAATTACTGTATTTACATGTACATAGAGGGTTAGGCCTACTGCTACAGGGTTAGGCACATTAAAAGTGAAGTTGTGCATTTTTTAATGTACATCATGTATAAATATTCTTTTAAAAAAGAATGCTGATACATCCTATCGCAGGGGCCTGATAAACTTGACAACATCCATGAGTCACATCGCTATTCAACTGTGTATTATGCGAGCATGCTCAGCACTACCATATGAAGCAATTCATTTCTATGGTGTGTGGAAATTCCCATAGGACTGACATAGAGATTTTCTGCGTTTGGGAAAGGAAAATCGTGCCCACATCAGCCCTGACGGAAGCGACATCATAGAGGTATCTTTCGGTTCCGATCCGACATCCCATACCGAAAACAGGCCTCCTACATGTGCTAAAAGGCACTTAAAAAACTTTTTATGATATTTATATCGGTTTTACCTATATTTGTGGAAAATACAAATCTGAATGTGCACAGAATTCCATCTCCTATTCACAGTTCCTTTGATAAACATAAAAATAGCTCCTACGCAAGAGTAACAAAACCGTCTTTCAACTTTGTGTAGTTTTTACAGAAGAAAGAGAATCTTGCCACATTCGGTGACATTTGGAACAAATCTCAACTTCTACCCAGTCCTTTTCAGAGGAGAATGGTAGAATAAGAACGCAAAGAGCAGCGCTGGAAATTGATACAATTGAGTTCATTACATCTTTTATCACCTGTTTCCATCATTGTTGAAATTTAGCGAAAGTGGATGAAAAGTCGCTACATATATCAGTTGAGATGAAGTCACAACAATACTTGTTCACCCTAACACCTGTGCAAGTTATTTGGAACACGTTCACCATCCGAAAACAGATTCAGTGTCTCAGAAAGCAAAATTTGAATCAACAAAGAGATACTGGTCTGTAAACAATAGCGAAATGATTTGCGTTAATGTTTACGACTTAAGTGTTTGTTAAGGATGGAAAATGAACTAGTAAATGAATAAAGGGAGAAAAATGTAGTTACAAAGAAGTTTCGTGTTAACCCTCGCCACACTGGGGTGCCTTGACAAACGCATCTTGCTGGGGTGGGGAGCTCAGCCGCTCCCATAGAGTAGGTATATTAGGTAGAGTGGTAACTCCGCATTTATTAAATCCTCAATGTGCATACACTTTCGATTTTATTGAATGAACTCCTGGGGGATATAGTTGGTAATTGTTACCAAATGTGAGACATGCAAATTTTTGCAGTTTTGAAGCCAATGAATTGAGTGATTGTAATTGTAATGCAGAAGGAATAATGGTATTTTACAAATCCTCCGTGTCATGACAGCCTTGGAGATTTAATGTTTGTTAAATTAGCAATTCGATGGGTTCCTATTACTTTCATGCTCAACCTCAAGATTATTTTCTAAAGCATGATCATATTACACGCAACTTGCCACTGGTAGACCAAAATCATATAATCAAAGACGATGATTTCAACTAACTTTGAAAGATGTAAATGGGTCCACCTCAATATTCAGATTCAAATGATGAAACATGAATTTAGTGAATCATAATGCTGGTGAAAATTGAATTAAAAACTTGACATTTCAGCCAAGAACGTAAAATAAGATCTCGACTTTTTCATGAAGACTTACATTGTAATTCGGATAATGAAATTCCCTTGATAACCAGCTTAATTCCCGCTTAGTTACGATGCTAATTAGCAAATATTCATTGCCTTTGATATCCAACTCGTTTCATACTACTTATATAGGAGTGTCATCTCGGTAGTATATAAATTTACAAAATTTTGACTTTCTTAAAACTGCTCAAATAATTTTTTGGACCACGGGAACGTCATCTCCGCAAAAAACTGAATATTTTCAAATGAAAATTTTCACTGTATACAGATACTTTTTTGAGTCGACACTCTACCTATATATCCCTACTCTATGACCCCTCCCTCTTTTTATTTCCGAAACTAAAGGTCCAAATTCATGACAAAATACTTCAAATGAATGCTTTCATCATGACGAGACAGAAAATTGCCATGGTTTTGAAATTCGAGGTCATTGTGGAGATTAAATTTAATATCAAAGGTCAAAAAATTAATATTTTTACTATAAGAAATCACAAGAAATTATCTTCCTAAGACCTAGATCAAGCATTCAACCTCCAGAGCTGCCAAGCATAAGAAGAACGAACGAAATTACGATCTTTGGAGTCACTTTTACACAAAACTAAACATGAGCATCCACGTCAGCAAATTACTTAAGAAGTGCAATAAATGAAGATATTAAGAAGTCGTGATAATCAAAAACTGCTGCATCAAATTTACACAACGACGGTGACAAATAGAATTATGTGCGCCGTACCCAGTTGGTGGGGATTCACGAGCACAGATGATAAGAAACGCATCGAGAAATATATGAAGCGAGGAGCACGCTACGGATACGCCAAGCCTGTGGATATCCATGAAGTCGCCGCGAAAATGGACAGGAAGTTATTCCGAAAAATAATGCGGAAGGAGCACATACTACACCGCCAATTACCGCCTGTAGCTGCACACCAAAGGAATCTCAGACCAACACTGCACCGGCTGCAGAGAAGGACAATCAGTGCGAATAACGGAAGGACATTCATCAATCGAATATCCACAGTGACTTTTTCTGAGTAACAGTGATCCACAGTAACTGATTTTTCCTTTTCTTTGTCCCTTGTCTTCTTATGTCACTTTCATAAACGCTTTGCGTCTGTCATTTTGCAATAAAGTCAATTATTATTATCATAATTACAATTTTTTACCAGTATTTCAGTAACCAAATGACCAAATAAAAACAAAAGAAACCAAATGAAACGTCTCTTCATGTCGAGTCAGGAAATTCAAGGCCACACTAGAGGTCAAGTTTGCATTTGAAATCCGGTCCAAATACGAAAATTAAGTAATTTTAAGTTTTGAATTCAAAACCTCGAAGTGTAAATGGAATTTACAAAGGAGTTATTATTTGCTGCTCAAAATGACGCAAGAACACTTTCTTTTATCGACCTGAATAGTTTCAGGATTAATAAGGGCGTCTAAAAACAGTCATAGTGAAAATAATGCAAAATTCGACTAGTCTGTCGAACATTCAAAATATTCTAGAGCTCATTGTGACGAAATTATTGAGTCGACTTTATTCAAAATTGGTAGAAAGCTATGGAATACTTAGAAAATAAGCCTTCCTAAATTTGGCGATCTTATCTAACTTTGTTCAGGAGGTAGATAAAAGTTTCGGTGGGGGAGGGACTCCCTTCGTCTTACTAAAACTAATCAATATCATACCATAGAAGGATTTCAACTTTTTCGCTGTCATCCTTTTTTAAGTGATGAGAATAGAGAACGGTAAAATACAACTGAGTAAATACAGCTGTCAGTTTAAAATATCTTTTCTAGAACTGAGAGCTGTCAATATTATATTATGTATGTATGTTTTGCCTACCATATGCTTTGGAATTGTATGTAATGGTAGGCCTCATTAATAGCAGCATTACACAAAGATGAACTCGAATTAGGTAAACGAATGTCGTCATTAAAGGGTCACAAAGTAGATTTGTTGCACCATGAATTTCATGTGATTCGGACTTCGGAGTAATCCTTAAAAAGTTTAACCATGAAAGTTAGACGCTGACATGGCACTAAAGCTAGAACTCTATCCGAAGCTGGTTACTTCTAGAATTAACGGCGTCTTGTCAGTAATTTTTCAAATTGCCAGACTTTCCGTTTTAGCTATAACGTGATATATCGCTATTTCATTTAAATATCCTAAAAAGAAGCGCAATCGCAATGACAACAAAGTCATATTATGCTGTAAATTATTGTATGCACTTTAAAGGACACCGCATGTCCAAGGCGACCTCTTGGTCGGTGACCGATAAAGAATGTGTTGTGTGAGAGCGCACAAGTGCTTCAAAAGCCATCATGCGTTGATTTCATTGCCAAAACTGGTCATATAACTTGCCAAAAACTTGAGAGTCGAATAAAAGGTGACAATGATTCAAACTGAGAGAAAACGACGGGACAGTGAAAGGTATCAAGTGACAATCTCTTAGGAACGAAGCATTTCTCTTCTTTTATATCAAAGCCAGAATGCGACATCCTTTCTTAGTTTTCAAACCTCTCCTATTGCTGACGTTCATCGCGGATATCTGACCTTTAACTGCTACAAAGTTCTCTCAGTTTTCAAGCATTTTTTCATCTTCATGTTCGAAATATATTCAGATGTCAATGATCACAAATCTGCAAAAGCCGAATTATTGTTTAGCTGCCTATTTTATGACCAGTCGTTCATTTTGGATGTGATGACATGTTAGGTCAGTCATAAACACATTGCAATAGGATGGCTGACAATTGTCTACTTGTGCTCTCTATCACATAATCCTGATCGCAATGATGCCATAGAATCTTAGGACCATTGCAATGTCACTGTAAGCATGCTTGAATTCGGATATCAATATAACATTAACATGGATTTTTTAGGGCAACAATGTAGGACATTTGAGGGCGCGGAAAAGCAAAAGCCCGAAAAATGTAAAAGGTATACTAAAAGCAGCGCATTGATGGAGCAAACTGATTGCCGCCATGAATACACATGCAGATATACGCTGATCGAGATTTCAAAAATGATCACCTTATCGGCTCATATTTATAATCAACATTACGTGGATATCATTGTTGCCTTCCTTTTTCCACATGCAACACTAGCTCAATTATGCACCATAACTCAACATTTCACAATACCTTTATATAGTCATATCCTGTCCCTCTCAAACATGCCTCTGTGCATGCAATGAAACACGCATTGCATCAACACATACATTATACATAAACAAAGAAATCATTAGAGAGGGAAGTAAATCTACTGTTCTTGCAATCAGCTTGAAATCATTTTGACTTCAGGTAACTGTAAGCATTTGAGTTATCAATCCCCTTGATTGCAAATCAATTCGATGACTGAAGCAGATTCAACTTACAGTACATTTTGTTATACATTTCGAGTCATAGCATTGCATTCTAGATACTTGTGAGTTTCACCATTTTTTTTACATTTTTTACATTTATTTACCATTACATACTTCTACTTTTTTATGCACAAAGCTTGACACGCGCAGAGCACATTTTGGAATGAAGAGAGCAGCACTCTTTCAATATGATTGTGATCAAGCGACTACTACATGTATCTTGGATTGTTTTACTGTGTGCTTATTCATAGGATACTTTACAAACCGAACTGCTGTAAATCATTTCGTAAATCAAAAAAGGATATTCCGATCAAAATTAGTCACGACTGCAGCTAATCGTGAACAATTTTCTACACTTGCATGCCTTTTGAAAATGAAAAGTGGTCGTGGCGAGATATTTCCCGAAACGTAGAAGAACGCCTTGCTTTTGACTGTTTCGAAGTTTTCGCAACGCCAAAATTGCAGAGAAGAGCTCTGCTCAGAAAAAGGCATCACATACTTCCTAAGATACAACAAGAAAATGTGGTATAGATGCAGCAGTCAAGGAAGCGTCACCGACACGACAAGGAAGCGACATGGACACGACAAGGACGCGAAACCGACACGACAAGGACGCGAAACCGACACGATAAAAAACCCATACCGACACGATAAGAAAGTAATACTGACACGACAAGGAAGCGAAACCGACACGATAAAAAGCCATACCGACACGATATGGAAGCGACACCGACTCGGCACGAGTTTGTGTCTTCCTTCGCTATTTTAACCTTTTATGATGAGAGAGGAACTGTTTTGGATAATTTTGCATTGTCTGTAAACGTCTCTGGTATCTTCAACGTCCACCTCCGTTGAACTCTCTCTTCTTCAAGCTTTACAAACTTCCTCTTTCTTCCCTGTCTTGAGGAGTAATCCGCTGTAAAAGTGACATGTCGTCAGCGCGTGCTGGTGATCACTTTGTTTGCTCGGAGTTGGTCGCGTTCAATTTTCTCTCCCCTGTCATCAACACGTACAGATAGAAGCCAAGAGGATTGACTGTGGTTCACCACCTATTATTGAATGTTGCCTTGCGCCTACATCAAGCAGCTTACATCCTCCCATGGGTCCTTCTTTCCAGCGAAACCTCATGGAATAGCTGACGGGTTTCAAGCCTCGACATAATCCTCCCCCTTCACTCGTTGCCTATAAATGTGGCATAAAACATTAAAAAATGTTGAAGTCATAATGACTCCGCTGAAAATTCAGGCTTTGATGTTATTTGAGCAAACTTTTGATGTCACACGAAGTTGATGGCCCTGTATGAGATATCCCAATGTGATTTTCTGTCGTCGACAAAACTAAATCTCGCTGTGGCGTCTCGTACTTCAAGAGTGGCGTAAAACAAGTTAGCACTGATTATTCCTACAGCAAGCCATTAAGGTGTTTGAATAATGAACCTGAAAATCCGTTAACACACGCAGTCAGAGGAGAGAAATTACACGAAGTATGGCAGGTAAGAGACAAGAGTTTGAGAATTCTTTCTTCGAAGATCGAATGACGCCAGAATGGAGATAGGAAAAGAGTGAAAGCCAACGCGCCTATTTAAAAGAAAATAAGGGATTTACTGTCTCCTTCTTCATCTATTGCTGCAGATTGGCAAAACTCACATCACATTTGACTGGTCATAGAAAACGGAGAGAATTTATTTACGATGCGCTCATCGACGAGCTTCACAGACTGGCCATAGAAAGCGGAGATGGGGCATTGACAATGCGTTCAACGAGCTCCATAGACTGGTCATAGAAAGCGGAGATGGGCATTGACATTGCTCTCACCGAACTTCTCAGGCTGGTCATAGAAGGCGGAGATTGGCATTGACAATGCGCTCACCGACCTTCACAGGCTGGTCATAGAAGGCGGAGATGGGCATTGACAATCCACCGACCTTCACAGGCTGTCATAGAAAGCGGAGAGAGTTCATTTACAATGCCTTCACCGAGTTTCACATTTGATTGGCCATTTAAAACTGTACAGATAATCTAGGAAGTCTACAGTACGTCACGCGTTATGGTTTAATAAGGTATGCAGCAAAATTTGGACAGAGTGGGTGCATTTATTTGTTCCATCTCCCCATAGGTTTTACCACAGAGGTCGGATTGTTAGATATCTATGCTATCTAGAGGGGACATGAAATATGCCCAGCATGTATTATTTTTAGAAACAATATTTATTCAAAGCAGTCATATGTGAATGTGTCATTTAGAGTTGTATAGTTTGCAAATCTGCATGTATGGACTCATCAGAAGGAAAACGTTCAATACTTAATATTTACTTACATTGCATGTTTGCAGCAGCAACATATCTGATTGACGTTGCATCAACGTATCAATGAATTGTAGTTGAAATTATATCCTGCAGTGTGGACGGTTAGTCATGAAGAGCCCAACGAACAGAACAGAAAATTTTTGATTAACTGGCAAGCAATTGGTGCTTTATAACATGAGCCTTGGTGTCTTTCATGATTCTGAAAGATGATTCATTCACTAAGATAATCAATTTATGAAATTTATGAGATCACAAAATCGCCTGTAGAATCGTTCAGTGGCATGCTGGAATATCACTCTGCTCAGGATCGTTTGTAATGGATTGTAATGATTAATTATACAAAAAATAGAAACATGAATCACAGGTCTGTGTAGTCAAAGGAATAATTTTCATAATAATATTTCATGTCCTCTACAATCTTTGTTAACGATCCAATTCATTCATATTCAAATGGGTGGCATCTCCCATCTCTCGCTCTTACTTTGTGTAAAAAATGCAGGTTATACGGCATTTACATCAGAAGTTATCTCGAAATAACGACAGACTGGTGCTATCCCAGTTATCTATTGTCCGCTCTAGACAAGATAGGACAAGAGCGCAGATATCTGATATAATTATGGACTTTACCATAGAAATCCGTTATTTCGCTTTGTTTAAATCAGTGAGACTAGAATGGATAACAGCGGTTTGTTAATGGTTATTTTAGGCTAGAGGCATACAGAATAAGCCGTATTCGGCTTCGTAGTCTTTCGTATAGATTCGTATTCTATTGAAGGTAATCGCCCAAGGATTCTCAACCGGGCGACTGCAACTCAGCATATATTAAATCCCCAATGTACCGGTATATGCAGTTCCGAATTTATTGAATGAACTCGAGGTGAGCACAGTTGAATATTGTTAACAAATGTGAGATATGCAAATTTATGCAGTTTTAAAGAAATTACCGCGGAATTAGCTGATCTTGATAGTAATGCAGAAGGAATGATAGTGTTTTACAGAAAAGAACTGAACATTTTCATATAAAAATTTTTCCTACAGATACTTTTTTGAGTCGACACTCTACCTAATATACTTACTATATTGCTTTTGGCTTATGACTTATCCTGTGTGTCTCCGTAATCAAAGCGGCTTGTGGGTGATGGCTTATTACCCTTGGCTTATTCTGTGTATCAGCTTTCTTTGAAACTCAAGTGTTGAAGCTCTGTAAACGGCTTATGGCTTTTTGTCTGTACCTTCGGCCTTAGCCGCTGCAATAAGCGCGGGTCTAGGTCAATGTTGCTAGATCTTAAGAAGAATCAAATTGTTGAAACCTGCCATAGCTGCAAATTCTTGCCATAAGGCCCTTTGTTTAAGCTAGTGGGACTTAAAAAGACAACAGCTGTTTGTTCTATTCAATGCCGCTAGACCTTGAGAAGAATGTAATGAGTGAAGCCTGCTGCAGTTCAAATTCAAATCCTAACTGCAAGGCACTACGAAGCTAGCCCCTCGAAGCCGCCTAGTTGTCGTTGTCATGACAGCGCATGTCCACGGCGTGGCATAGTTTTCAATGTACATGTCCGTTCTATTCCTTATTATTATAGAGTGTCGGATTTCTATGGCTGCAACAATGTTGCTGAATATTCGATGTTCTCGGATTTTTGCGCGTTTAACGTTGGAGATCGAATTAAACTCATAGACACATTTGATGATGCTTATGTAATTGCTATAGCGCCCGCTCGCTAACCGTTCTTTTGAGAATGATCTCAATATGTTCTAAATTTGTGATTTTCAATATTGAAATGACAGTGTATGACTCAACTAAATTAGCAAGATGCTGACGACTTTACTGTGTTACCAACGCAATGGACACCAAAAAAGAATATCTACAATTTTCACCTCGCTGTTCTAATGATGTTAAGTGCAAAATATGACTTCTATTGAATTTCTCTTCATCAATGTTCTCTTTATTATCAATGGCCTCTCTATCAACGTCACAGCAGACGAGACGTCACTTCGCTCATTCTCATTACTCTGATGTTCATCAGAATTTAATGTGTTTGTGTACATTACTGCTTGTTACTGAATTCATTGGATAGATTCTCCATGCCCCTGCATCTTTTTGATCTCAGATTCAAGCGATAGAACACCAAGTTTTTTATGCGTGAAGTTTCCTAATTCTGAACTGGACTTGTCGGTGCTTATGGGTTAGTTTCCCCTAGGTTGTCAAATTTGTCTAAAATCTGCAAAAATGCATCAATCGTCACCAAACTTCAGATGGACGTTCTTGAGTATATTTTCAACCCACATACAAATTACTATGCAGATCAGACAAGTACTTTTTACATTAGAGATGATTACGTGAAGCGTAGCGATGTCAATAGTATGATCTGACTTCGTCTGTTCAACCCACTATTGTTGCCCGTGTGAGCATTGTTCTCTCTCTCTCTTCATCCACTACCACTGCTATTTGAAATACCTTGCCACACCTTTCTTAAGTTGAAAATGTTAGTGTATGGATGTGGCTTGGTTATCATCTCTTCACGAGTTGTCGGGAAATCACTTTATTGACCTCAAATGCTTTCTGCTCAGGCGATGAGGTCAGAAGAAGTCAAATCAAGCTGCAGCAACGCTTCACTTCAAGTTGTCGGCCGTAAATCAAAAAGTATTTGTCCGCTTTGCACAAGTTTTGGTATGTTGGTGGAAAATATCCTCATTCACGTGCACGTAAAGTTTTGTAACGATTGATTCATTTCTACGGATTTTACACAAATTTGAAAACGTGGGGGGGAGATAACCCATAAGTACCGATTTGTCTTGGTAACAATATTTTTCCTTTTAATTTTCTTAATGCTGGTGCTAGATTTGGACATGTACATGTAAGTTCAGTTGCAAGTTAACCATGACACCTGGAGGACCGTCCATTGTGTGAATATCAAACTTCTCATAATATTTAATTTTAACTTGATCACAGACAAGCATTCACCACATAAATATCACATACATTCATAGAATTTCTGATGTCCGCAAACAGGCCTATTTCAGCCTACCTCCACAAACTTTCACATGCAATTGAATTTCCGATAAAAATTTTAATAAGAATATTGATTTTACAGGTTCCTGAAGCATTCCTGTCGACCAAATTCAGATTCGTGCCCTCGCCTGGGACAGTTTTATGAAAACTGAGTTTCAGGACAATTTTGAAAAATAACACTGAACAGGAACTGTATACTTAACAATTTAATCGAATTATCAACATATTTCACTCCTACATTTACTCCCAAAATGATAATTGTTAATTTTCTTGTAAAAGAGAAAACTAATCGAGAAAGTAATTCGTCAATTATGCTTGAATCATGTAGCATGAACTGTTGTCGTTCTTTCGCTATTATAGAAAACTATCGTTCGCTTTGCTTGAGTTAGTGATGCTAGAAGGGACAACACACAGAATTAGACATGTCATCACTTCTTCCGTTTGACTAAAAGGGAAGCATTGGAATATGTAACGTTAATGAAATGGCACAATCTGCTGACATAATTCCATAGCAATCGAACAATGAGCAGCCAGTTCAACATCAAACACGCCAAATTGTGCAAAGTTTCAGTGACTGTTATCAACCAGATCACACAGCAAAGAGACAGACGATGTCAAGTTCTAAAGAGAAGTTTGTGAACGTTTTTTCATGCGCCTGCTAACTTTTTTTAAAATGATCGGAGGGCCCAACATTATCGAGAAAACTTTTGCGCAATGATCTGAATTCTTTGAATCTGAAGGAATCGTGGTGATCGGAGCATTTTGAAGGAATTCAGAGCAATCCGCAAGCGACGCACGACTATTTTTCCTATCTCTGCAAGGTATTAAATAGTTATTTACACAACAAGTGCAAAGTATCCAGTTTTATTGCATTTTTTGAGATCAACATGTCTATGCACGAGCCCGAAGGGCGAGGGCATAGTTTGTTGATCTCAAAAAATGCAATTAAGCTGGATATCTTTGCACGAGTTCTGTAAGTAACTTTATATTTCACAGAACTACCGGAATCTATGATCATGATTCTTAACATGATTTGAAAATCAAACCAAAGCAATTTTGAAATCAGATAGCCTGCTTCTCTGTCCATTGTACATGCAGATTTATCTCATCAACAACTAGTCATTATATTATTCCACTATGATCAGTAATTTCAGCATAAAACAAGACTGCAATTTTTCAAGAAATGTACATCTAGACTGCGATTGCAAGGATTTTAAGAACAAATGTCCGAAAATTGATCAAAACAGCGAGAGCAATGGCTCCATACAGGCTGTTCAAGACGAAGTATTTAATTGTAAGTCTGTCGCCATTTACACTACGTGGAAGAACCGATTCTCAGAATTCTTGGAAAAAGAAGAACGTAAAGAGAGTTTAGAAAGCGTTTTGATATTTATGAAAAATCTTTCGGGAAAGTACGCGCCTTCAACTCTTTGGCAAGCGTACAGCTGCCTAAATGAGTACTATACGACCTATAAAAATTGGAAATCGTTTAATGAAGTACCAATTTTAAAAAGCTTCGTAAAAGCGATTGAAAAGAAAGGCCAGCCGAAAAAGCAGTCTAAGGTAATATCGAAAGAAGATCTATTCAAATTTTTCGATGCTGATCATAACGAGTAGCCGCAGCTTCTTGCGAAAAAGGTTGTAGCTCTTATAGGATATTACGGTGGCTTACGAAGTGTTGAGCTAGTCAACTTACTGTTTTCTGAAGTAAAGGTTTCTGCAAATGAGATAACAATACATGTAAGATCCAGCAAAACTGATCCAACTGGAAAATCTTTATTTTTTTCATTATCCCTAAATTCCAGGATGATGGACAAGGTCCTTATGAAATGGTGTCTGAGTATCACAACAAAGTTGATGACAAAATGGGAGATTTTTCAGAAATTTCAATTACAAATCAAAAAAATTCACATCTCAACCAATGGGTCGTAATGCCGTAGCAAAAATGCCATCGTATATTGCGGAATTTTTAAAATTAGACAATCCAAATGAATATACCAGTCACTGTTTTCGTCGATCATCAGCCACAGCTTTAGCTGATTCAGGGGCTTCACTCCCTTCATTGAAGCGTCAATTTCGATGGAAAAGTGACGCGGTGGCGATGGTATACATTGACCAAAGCAAAAAACACAAAGTGGAAGTTGCCCAAACATTAACAATCAATAAGAACATATCAAACAGTCAAAACATCAGCTCAACGTCTCAAGCGTATTCAAAACAGGTGCACATCCAAAACTGCTCAAACATTGTTATCAACTTGTAACTGTTTTTCAATGACTTAATGGCGATTTCCTTGTAATTATTCAATCAATATAGTTATTACTTTGTCATCAAAATTATAGTTTTCGACGCTGGACAGTAACACGAGATAACCAAATTATCGTTTATTAGTTAAATAATATCGCATCTGAAAAGAAGTCAAAGCAAAAAATACCTATACCTCGTATTGTGAAGTCACATACATATAATTATGAATAATTATGCATCCGCGATATTTCGCGCAAATTCTATGCATGATTTTCGTTGTAGAGGATAAAAAACTTTCTATGTGCTAATGTATTTCAATGAAGGAGTGCAATAAAGACTGTTTATTGCACTCTTTGAAATTTATGCACACTTTGGAAAGCATAAACTATATTATGGAAGCAATGATCATAGAGATTATAGCACTGTGAAATATAAAATTTCTTTTTGCCCACTTATTAAGTTCCTGCATGTGCCATCTGTTTGAATCAGTTTACACTTCTAGCAAAGTGATAAGATTGAACAATCTAATTCTGTGGGACAACAGCTGTTTGTTGGTAGCATATCACATCCATAGCATTCTATTGTTCGTTCTAGTCCACGTTCGTTCTAGTCCTTTATTATCATAGACCATTGGATTTCTATGGTTGTCACATTCCACACAATGAGAGTTATTGGGGTGGGTTGAGACGAATAGCACAATTCTATCAGAATAGGTTTTGTGAGCAGGTATGCAGCCTGCAGAAATAGGTTTCGTGAGAACCCTGACTAATTATGAACTGTGTAAAGTTGGATGAATCTTCCAGTACTGGTAGAAAGGCTTTGTATCATAAATTATGTAAGCTAAAACTGATCTGATTTTCTTCTGCCTGCAACCACGCTGACCCCTTAGACGTGCGACTGGACTGGGCTTTGCAAGACTTTTTACACTTTTTACATAATGGATTTGACAACGATTCAATAATCATGTCATTGCTGTTAATAAGTGAAATCAATTGATTTTTGCCGCGACTGATTAATCATTGTTTTATTGCATCAAAACTATACGCGCATAAATGAGCAACCAGACTGGTGAAGTGATAATTCTGCATCAACTACTTCAATTATTCTTCCCATTCCGGTACAACGACCTATAGTTACGACGAACTAGATAGGACTCTACGACGAACTCTATAGTATAACGAACTAGAAGTATACGTACTTCTAGAATTTTGTATACATACAATAATTGTGATTTAATAATTAATTCCATACAATTCTCTGGAGATCTACTTATCCAACACACAATTATTTGATTCATGTTATTAATTGACTGTTTTTTCCAATCAAATTACAATAAAATTTGATAACACCATTCAATGAGCTCCCATAGACGTCATTGCGTACAGATTTCAGTGGCTCTGAAATATTTCAAAATCCTCTCACGTCAAATATTGGCCAATGTATTGCGGCAATCACCACCAGCCTTTGTGACAACGGATTTGCTAAATTGATCGTCAGATTAAGACTGTAAAGCGCGTAGTATTCACAATCAACAAGACCATCTCAACACCGAGTCTACTTATCTGATAGAAATGATCTAACCTCGTCAGGATTAGCCGATCTGGTGGAATAAAGCGGCACCAGGCGTCAATACACATTCTGTTTGTGAAGCGAAAACCATGTTGAGAAAATGCGTGGAAATTGCTTTGAAGCTTTTATGTTCATTTCAGCTGTACGCAGAAGTCATTTCGTTGAGTAAGTAGGCCTGTGAGTAGCAACTCAGTTTCATTTAAATCACCTTGTGATAGCATCATCTATTCCATTACATGAACTCATTTTGTTAATTAGTAAAACATGCTAGATGTGCTGTTTTTACTGTATTGGAGAGATTACCAATGATATGACTATCATGAAAGCAGTCAGAAGAAATAATAGTAATTAACAGATACATCGAGTCACTCAATAGTTTGCAGACGCCTAGATATTGCATTGAAATATGAACATTATTGTCAAACCGCAAAAATATGCACACACATCAAGCAACTGTTGAAGTTTTAGAGTAGAATTTGCTAGATATGCGTATTTAGCTAGAACAGATTTAGGTTTCACGATCAAATATAACACTTAGTATAATCAAGTAACATAGACAAAGCTAATGCAGCATGTTTACATAAACCGGTTAGCAAATATTCAAATTAAATGTCACTTAGGTTGATGTCAAATTTAATAATTAGGGCAATTTTTATGACCTAAACTAGAAGTCGAAAAAAATATGATCTAGACAAGCTTAAAATCTAGCCAAATAAGACCTAAAAATCTCAAATTGTGATCAAAATATGACTTAAAATTTTAAAATGCAATTTAGTAAGATTTAGAAATCTTAAAATACAGCAAAAATTATGTTTCCATTTTCAGAATATCAGAACGTATATTTTTTCAAAGAAAACACGTTAGGTGATGCAATGTACAGTGAAAAGATGAATGATACAATGAAAAGTGAAAAACGAGATGATGAGGTACGATGATACGGTGATACAAAATGATATTTACAAATGATAGAATAATGATAAATGGTCATTTAATATTGAAAACACTGGAAGGAGAGAACAGTTAGTGGTGTTTATGTAATTTAATGGTTACTATATCATCATGAATCAATGGAGTATAATACAATTATTATATCGAGTAATGAACGGCATGAATCTATTAAAAACTTTTATTATTTTACGGAATCCCAACATGATTTATGTTAATTTATTTAATCCTATATATTACGAGGTCCGGAACAGAATATTTATTGTGTAATGCATTCATGTAATCGAGTAGCCTCTATATATATATATATATATATATAGCACTGTGACAAGTGCTACATCGGCAGCTCGGTCAGGCATTTCAGGTTGAATTGACATGAACACTTGAAACCACTTGAACACGCCTTCTGAAATTTAGCTTGCAATGTTCATCACCTCCTCTCAAGATAATTTCTCAAGACGTCTCAACACTAGGTACCCTAGACATCAGGAATCTATTCTATTATAGAAATCGAACAATAGCTGAATGAATGAACGGGACTCTATGAATCTATCCCTAAATTTGTAGAAGAATATGTAAAATTATTTTTTTATTCATTTATTCTTTGCATCTTTGCTGCTGCTGTTGATGACCTTGAAATTTGTGAATGACACCATCCGATGTAACCACGAATTTTAAATTTTAATTTTAGATTTTTTCCTGTTTTATCCGTTACATATCTTTGTTCGCTTGAGATGTAAAAAACATGCTGAAACCTGTGAATCTCTTGAACACGGAAATTTCAAAGACTATGGGCACTATTTCTTTAATATATATATATATATATAAAAAATAATAAAATATAAATATATAAAAATCAATAAAGTAAACCAATAGGTCAATGAGAAATAAATTTAAATAATTTATTGGCTAGCGCTTTCGATGGAGTACTTGTCCATCTCGTCAGACAAATTATGCTAAATGATATCAAAACAAAAATATCACACTATCTACTAGCGTTAAGGGATGGCTTAAATTTCAAAATGAATTTTCGTTCATGCCTTTCCCTCTCCGCTTTACATGCACTATAATGTAGTTGATACAATGGGAGCACCATGAATTTAGGGTCAGCAATATCTTTGGCACACCTAGATATGTGTTTGCTAACACTTAGTGGAGCACTCATGGGATGATTTACGTGCTGTCTATAAACAGTCAGTGTTTTATATATATATATATATATATATATATAACATGAATCAAATCAATAAAGAGTAATGTAAATGATCCCACTTGTAAAGGAGCGTAAATTGTTAAACACCACGTTAAGTTGATAAAATTGTTCCGGACCTCGAATGAGCTAGATTTCGTAAATTAAACTGAGATTTCTAATGCGATGTCTCGCTCTTTGTGGCATATAGGTAAGTAGCATTCACTTAATCAATCACTGTTCCAACCGGATTTGTGTGATTGCAGATAGCGTTTGTTCTGACGTCATTTGCAGCTTTGATGTATTTACTTAATTTTGTAACGCTTACTATATTTAGTTTTTGTAGCATACCATAGAAATCTAGCTTCGAAACATTAATAAGAAATGGTGTGTAACGTGATCTGATATCTCCGTAAACTGAACACTCACAAATGAAATGAACTACAGTTTATATTGCTCTATCAATGCACAAACAACATATTCTTTCTTCATATTCTAACCTATTTCTATAACTTCCTGTTCTTACCGCCAAATTATGATTTCCATATATCATTTTCAACAATTGTGCGATATCTTTATGTGGTAAATTAGGAGTCAGATGGAGCAATCAAATAGTGCTGATTCCAAATAATCAGTTCCAGTTCTGCTTCTTTTAGCACCGTTTATCCATTCGGCTCTAAAATATTCAGTCTAAAACATTTTCAGAAAAAAAGTTAGAAGGTTCAATTTGTGACAAAGAAAACGATTTATTTCAAGATTCTACCAAAATATACCTATTTACAACTTTGTACAAAACAGTAATGTTTTTATTACATTTGATGTCAACAGAGGTCGGTCTTTGCATAACATCTTCTTCAACATGAAGAACAATGCTACCGAAGCAGCGGTTGGTTGGCAAGGAAAGGCAGACGACAAACGAACCAATCCTGGCGCCGCCGGTAACATTCACATCTGTAGGCAATGCATGCATTGGAACTGTCCTCAAACTGCATTGCGCTGTTAGAAGACAAATATTGCGTCATTCTGCAAACATCGGTCATTTTCTATCCCCTCTTCCCGACAACTCTAGCCATCTAAAACTACAGAAAAATGACTAAAATGTGACTAAATTTGATGAGACAAAGAAAATATGACAATATTACCTTACCCCTATCAATATGACAAAAGTATGACATGTCATCAAAAAATTGCCATAGTAGTAATGACTGATTAGTCAAATGCAAATTTAACAACAGCTAGTCATGTATAATTAAAGAATCATCAGGAGTCACAATGAACCACATAGATTTCATTGAGTTAATATGCTACAAAGAATGCAACTACCTAGCATTTCAACCACATTAATTAATCAAAAGTCATATTGATGAACATCTGCAACATGAAATAAATAATAGAAAAAACAGTGAAATTGTCCATGCATAAGCATGAATCTCAATCGTTTGCATCAAAAAATTCTGCTTCAAGGAACAAGCGGTGGCAAATGCCGCTGTAAATGTCCGAAGTAATCACCACATGCATGTACTCGGGAATGATCAACGACACACTGTTCCGAAAGTTGGCATAGAATGGTTTTTATTGCTTGAGGAACTTGCTCGTGATGTTGATCCAATGCTTTCGTCAAACTTCTCTTCACGGAAACCTTCCGCTGTGGGATGCGCTTTTCCACTATGCTCAGCGTAAGGAGATACAGTGAATAAGGTGGAGGACACTGTTGTGTAATTGTCTTCGGAAGGCTGACATCACCAACGTTTCAGTGAGTTTCATTAATAAAGTTAAACCCTTTGTCCATCACCTGCATCTGCAAATTCCTTTATCCTTCGTTTGACTTTCTCCGAGAATTGGTGATCAGGCGCGTGTTGGAGGAGCTACTTGCAGTTCGCAGAGTACTTGATTCAAAGTGAGGACTGGATGCTGCTTCACGTACTGCGACCTCCACGAGACCTGGTGTCACACGATTCCGCTATGGACGAGCTATCACGAGTAGAAGCGACGATGCAGTTATTACTTTTCACTCTTCAAATGACGGTGTTCACCAGGGATCGGCAACCTGCGGCCCGCGAACTCTTCTGTTGCGGGCCCGCGGCTCATTTTCAAAATTGTTTTCCCGACCGGCAAACAAGATATGCGGTAGTATTTGTAAAGCTGATTACTTACTTTTAGCATGTTTGAATTGCGCTTATATTTGCAATATGGAAGTCACCGACTGTCTGTCTGAGCATAGAAGCAAATTTTATGCCCATCCATGAGTAATCTACAATCGAGGGAAAGAAGACATTCAAAACATATCAATGCATCAACCTATCAAAAGGATGGCCACTGGCAGGGTCCCAGATGTTCAATGAAGAGTAGATTAAAAGTGATGCAGAGAATTCTATTCAATGCACACAATGTTTATAGCCTATTCATAATTTTTCTAATTTATCTGAACAAAAATTTCTATCAGACAATTATGATTTTTTTTCAATTTGCGTGCTAGCTCAACGACCATGTTCACGTCAATACACCCTTATAACGACTACACCCTTCCAGAGTGCAGAATAAATTCATTCGGACAAAGATGGCTTGGAGTAGATAACTGAAAGCTCCGTTAATGGAGACACCATACTTAACTGGTTCTCTTTTATTTGCCGCCGATCGAGGTGGGTGGACCGACTTCCAGCTATGATTTCTTATCACTGCGTCCAGTTAATGGTGTTGTAGATGTTTATCGGTGTTGTTGCAGTCCTTACAAGTTTTGCCGCGTGTAAGAATATTTGTAAGCCCTGCCTAGGGAGTCAATGTGCTATAATTCATTTATTCAGATTTGGCCTTACCGAGCTGATGCATATTCTAGAAGAATAATGCGCAATCAGATTGTGTAAAAATTGCAGGTTGCATTGTCTGCATCTCTCATTCCAATAATACTGATTTCCAAACTTCATACTCCAAACTTAATTTGTATTAAAATTCATTCTGCTATGTTTTTGCTTAAATGAATCACATTTAATGAAAATGCAACTGTGGCAAAGAAATCATGCAAACCATAATCGCGAAAATAAAGGAATAGATTGCTCTACATAAAATGTCTTCAAGAATCTTCAATCTGTTATATAACGAATGCAAATATATGGAAATGGTAATCAAAACAAGGTTGGATCTTGGGTGATCTTGGGGGGGACCCAAGGAACTGGGGGTGCCAAACCAGGATGTTGGGTGACACCCAAGATTTAAAACCCAAGACTAAAAAATATATAATGTAAAAAATACAAGTGTAATAGATACTTGTAGGCCTATGTAGAATTTACCCGGAAAACCAAAAAAGTCGTAGTCCTTGAAATCAGTATGTTAGCACCTGCAACCAAATCAAAGAATCTAACATTTTGAGTACTTAACAATATTTGGCCTAAATGTGTATTTGTCTACACTTGATTATTGTAGTCGTTTTGAGTCAAAATTATATCTACACATGGTAATCAAACATATGCCTATGTCTTACACCATCTAATAATAATTAGCCTAATTATCATTTTTGTATAGGTTACCGTTATTATATTTATAAAACTGTTAATATTATTTAGGCCTACACTGTGCTTCATTTATGCTGCATATGTAAAAACTAAGAAATGATGAATGCTTAATACAATGTTAAGCTTTTGATCATTTGCTTTTATTAGCATAAACATTTAAAGCCCTGTAAAATAGGTCAAGTTCTGACAGAAAACTATAATAATACACTAATGAAGTATAGATATACCGTAAGCTTATGTATATAGGCTAACCCGTGATTAATTTATTGGTTTCCTTTTTATGAATTTCATATTATCACCACAAGTCCGTGTATTTTCTAGATATATTTTTCATTCTTCATTTATATACACTTACCATCATTACATCATATTTTCAGGTCTTTTTATATATAAACATATTGAACTGTTTTAAGAATGAATTGATATTTGTATTAATTTGAATATATTAAAATAATAAGCCTATAAATGTAGGCCTATATACTATGTATAGAAGGAGGTATACTAAGAAGATCATGATTACAAAACACGAATTTATTGTATCATCTGACACTTCACTGCAATCGTTAAAACAAAAATTTTACGAGTTCTATATAAAAATATCAACGTATTCTACAAAAGAATCTTTCGAGTTATGTACAATCATCACAGAAAAAATATTTCTTTCCACATATGCCGCAAGATTGGTGCGCCCATGATCCACAAATATGACACTTCAATCCTTCCCGGTACGCCTTTTTGCAGACTGAGCATGTATAAGTATGGTTTGTGAAATTATCATCTGCAACGTTTTCAACCAAAGACTCACTTGATTTATCACTCGGATACTTTTCCAGAAGCTTGTGAAATTTTCTTTTCTTTGACTCAGACTCGGAAGAACTGCTTTCTCGTATTGATTCAAGTTTTCTCTTACATTTTGTATTACTCTGTTTTATTTTATCATAGTTCATTGATAGATAAACTTGACTTTCGGTTGAGCTTTCATGCATTCTGTTTCTCAATGCAGTATAAACGATTGACTGTCTCGAAAAACTCCGCTCTACTGCAGCCTCAGTAATAGCACATCTGCCAATTGACAACGCGAAACGTGATGCGTCACACCAAGAAACGGCTTTCGAAGTCCAGTAAGATACAAATTTCGTTGAGTATTCTTCAGATGTTTTATATACAGTCTCAGGGATCAGATCTCTTGTGATGAATTCTCCCAAGTGACTTACAAAGAGGCTCATGTCTACTTGTTTTCCTCTTCGCTTCGCCCAAGTAGTTGCATACTTGACAAGAAGGTCACATAATTCGGTTCTCTCTTCTCCTGACAGCTTCCGCTGATGCTCATGGTGATCCAGGAATTTTTTGCATTTAGATAAATCACAAGTAAAGTTTTTCTCAATGCGACGCTCGAATTGTTGACGTGCAATACTTGCCCCATGGTTGAGATCGGAATCAATCAACATCTCCAAACGACGAAAGTGTCGAAAGATTTCCTCGATTTCGTACATCAATACAATGCTTGATGACGAGTCACTTTGCACTCGGTCCGTTGCAACACCAATAGGCTCACACAGGATAACTGCTTTCTTAATGGAATCCCACTGAGCCGAAGTTAGGGGATCGAAGACTAATTTGATGTAATCTTTGAGATCTAAGTCTCTCCACCACGCGTCGATTCGGCTATTCCAACGAGTATCGCCAACACGCACTAGTACTTTGGGATTTGCTACACCATTTGCATTTTGGATTGCTATTAGCTGTTGCTCACGCTCAGGTGATCTGGAGAAATGCTCGCATAATGTAGAGTCCGCCTCTTGAGCAGTTGTGACAAAATCGACGGTGTTTCCAATGTCTTTGAGGAGTAATTGAAAGCTATGTGACGCACAACGAACGGAGAATATACCCATAGCAACAGATGTTTTGTCCGTACCTCTTAGAACATGAAGTTCGTTCTCTCCATCGTCTGTTTCAGGAACAAATATCGAGTCACTATTCACATTGTCGCCATCTTCATCTTCACTTATCTCCTGAATACTATTCAGAGCGTTTTGCATCGACGAAGCATTGTCGGCTACGATACAGAAGACGTACAGCTTTTCATCTCCGAGCTCTTTGATAACGCTCATCAAAACTTCTTGAACCTCATCAGCTCCCATTTTCCTCATTCTGATGAACTGTCATTCGCTGTCAACCGCCACCGATACGTTGAGATGTCGTTTACGGTTAAGTGTACCACCATCAACTAGTAAAAAAACATCACGGCCGCAGAATTTGTCGAAAAACTCATGCTTCAGTTTGGATGCCATTTCTGTAGGGTTTAAGGAGAGTGCCTTTCGATCGAAATTTTTGGGGATGGTAAATCCAAAAGCATCACGAAACTTCGAGTTATCTATTCCTCGAAAAGACCATCCAATTGATGCCCATGCTAATGTAATGTTATTTCTTTGAAGTTGATCTTTCGAGTTTGTGTTGATTAACTTTGTAAGCATATTAAATTGTGAAGATGTTCGTGCATCCTTCTTTGAGAGAGAGAGACGGATCAAACGCCAGTGACGACAGCTCTCCCACATGCACAAATGCCAATCATTCACTCGATGTCATACAAACGCTAGCGCCACTCGCTCAATAGAGGTATGTGTGAGACGACCTATCTTCTGAATGAGGGCGTATTATTCGAACAGTAGGATATTGCTTTTAAGAGTTTGATAGGATCGTGGTTTTTAATGTAAATGTATTTAACTCGTGTTCATACTCCACGTAGTGTATACTCTTGTTTGATACCGTGTTTAATAACCAAATATATTCGAAATAAGATAGGCCTGTAGAATTATCAGATGTTTGGCTATCAACATTGAATCAAAGCTGAATATCGGCCGAATGTTGTAAGCCAATGACGAATATCAAGCCAAGACGATGGATAAATATGCTAATAGAAAAGTACTCGTATGCTTCGTATCAACAAAATAAATTTCAAAGTCTGTCTTCAAGAATTGCCAGTTGTACATCTTTTACTGAAATCTGGTCAATCTTGGGTCAAATCTTGGGTGACACCCAAGATTATACCCAAGATCAATCTCGGTCTTCGGTCTTGGGGTGCACCCCAAGATTAGACCCAACCTTGATCAAAAGCCATAATTTTCCTGTTTTGGTTTATAATTAGATTTAAAAAGGGAAAAAGGCATCATCATTATAAAATTACGTGATAAATACTAGTGAAAACATGAAAGAATGAAGAACAAATAAAATAAAAAGTCAAAGTGGTTCAGAAGAGGGAACGTTGATTCAGTATTATGTGCACCATCACCTAATTCCGAATTAAGAAGAATCATGGAACGTGAAATACGTAAAAGCAAAGTAAAAATGAAAGTTGCGGAAAAAGATGGTAATTCTTTGAAAAGAAAATAGCAAAAATCAAATCTATTGAAAAGTCAAAAATGCAAAGATCGATGCTGTCCAATATCCCAATCAGGAAGTAAGGGTCCTTGCAACAAAGGTGGAGCGACTTATGAAATCAAATGTGAAGAATATGACTAAGTATACATTGGTGAGACTTCAAGAAATGACAAGATTAGAGGGAAAGAACATACGCAGCAATTGCAACAGAAAAATAATAATTCAGTTTTGTGGAAACATTGTAAAGAGAGACATGAAAACAAAATAACTAAAGTCAAAATGAATATTATCAAAGTGTACAACAGCGATGCATTTACAAGACAGATAGCAGAATCAGTAGAAATAAGAAACGCAAACAATGAAAAATTAATTAATACGAAGCAAGAATTTCATTCACTGAATTTGACTGAATTAGCGATATCACAGTAATTTCTGGCCTACAAGATTTCTACTTCTAGCTACATAATTGTGTGAGAGATATCTTGACCTTGAAATACAATTTTATGTTGATAGTATTGCCACACCTTTGAATTTTTCTTTGTAAATGATACAGCTGAAGCGACCAGACCGACGAAATAATTATTCTGTTTAAATAACTTTTGATTATTTTGCTTGTTCCGTTGCAATCGCTCGTCGAATTGTTCTTTAGATGCATCTATGATATAGTAATTTCAATTACATTATAAAATTAGTAGTAATTTAATTGAATCAGCAAATTGATGCATACAATTATTGATTATTATATCTATTCATAACATATTAAAAGCTGACAATTAATATCAGAAGTTCCAATAATCAAATCAATATTCAAAATTATCGTTGACATGATGATTTCATGGTTGCAGTGATATGACATTGATTTCTTTATTACTGCTCAATTCTTGCAACATGTTAGGATGGAAGTGCTTGAGTTTTCTATCCAAACATGGTACTTGCAAGCGACTTACAAAATGTCTGTCTGCTATAACCACCGTCAGTTCATTAAACATCTATTGAAGATCTATTTGTTGTTCTAAAAGTTAATTCAATTCAGAAATGCGAAGCTTAGACTTTGTCACGTTGGGCCATTTTTTCTAACAAGCCCAGCTGTGAGGGGACAAATTTTGTAATGGCACCTGTTTTCCAGCATCATATATCTCCAGTCTATAAATTTCATTTCAAAGTGTGAGCTTGTACAATTTTTGAAAAATTCCTGTTTCTGTGCCAAATAGTGAAATTCAGAATTAAAGAAACCTGTCATGCTACCATTTATGACATGAGTTATACTTCTGTGATACATGCCATTCCAGAGAAATCTAGATGTTGACTCTACTATCTGAATACAGCTGAAGCACATTGCATGGGAATTCATCAAATTCTCTCTAATTCATCGAAATACATCTCACTTCCCAATTCACTGTAGGCAAATGAAATTGACTTCGACTGTTTTAATGGGTTTACTGGGGTTGTTGCATGATAAGCTGCACCACTGGAAAATAATTTTCTTACACATACTTGAATTATTGCTAATACATTTCTGAGCAGCGTGGATGAGGTTTGCACAATCCTCACAATAGTCTTTGTTTATTCATATTGGGTTATCGACCCACTTGGGTTATCGATGTGATGTTATTTGACCGGTAAATTTCATTTCAAATTGAATTCAAATATCCAAACCCAAAAAAATAATGCAAAATTATGGATATATTCGTTGCATATCTACTTTTGAAATAAGGTCATTAATTTGACCATTTAGTGGACCAAAGTCAAAAGTGCTTTCATTGTATGTCAGAAATGCGTGACAAATAAGCTACTGCAAAGCGCATAACGAATTCAAAGTATTTCAGAAAATAGCCAAATCTCCGATGGGCCAAATCTTGCCCCCTTCCCTCTCAACGGGCAAGCTGGATATCAAGATTAGAGATCTCGGATCCCGGGATCTCGGGATTAAGACAGCCTCAGGGGCAGTCGGGAGGTCGGGATTAATGTGTTGAAATATTCTGTGATAATTACAGAGCAGTGTGCATCGTCTAACTTTCTAATACTAAAGTAATGCTAAAATACTAAAAAAATAAAAGCCTCAAACTTATTTGCAGTTCAAAGTTATGACTGTTTGCATTTGAGTCTACCATCAGCATGTATTGTACAAATAGGAAAACTCAGAACTGCACATTATTGATCATAAAAGTTTAATAGGATAGCTGCTGGGCAAAAACCCCTCCACTTATCTTTGTAGCAATAATTCATCATCCTTTTCTCTACAAGTACATAAGTCTGCATCAAGTACTTCAACTTGTAATCATGGCCCTAATTAAGATAATTGATATCAATTGTTCAGACTCAACATATAGGTTCACTGACGATTTTTGCAATGGCTACAATGTAAACGATATACCACTAAAGCCAGCGAAGATAATACAAAAGCATCCCTTAATATCAGTAAAGATTGGTGACGTTATACCTACAATGCCACTGATGGCGTTGCACTGAAATCAGTTACAAACGGAAGGGCTTTCTGTTCAGACTTAGGCCTCAGCCACACTGCGAGTTTTTCCAACCGTTTCCGAGCAAAGCGTTTTGCAGCAAATATAAAGTCATCATTACAGCAGTTGCAGACTGCCACACTGCGAGCAAAGCATACGATAGTAGTTAATAGCTTGCGGAGTACGTTTGCTCGAGACGCTCGGGACGTTCGTGTTTCCTTTGCTTTCAGGGAGTGTGGCTGAGGCCTTAGAGACAAATTAAACAGCCTAAAATATATTTTCGCTGCAATCTTTTTACTTTGTACGGAATCCAATATCCAGTGTAGCTTTTTCCGGTATGAAAGCAATAGAAACTAATAGCAGGAAAGCGACAAGTCTATTTTTCTTAATCACCAGATTCATGACATTGCCACCTTTGACATCTACGTTCGATGCTTCGTTATGACTTTCTATTTTTTGTGGCGCCGTTCACTGAGTATGCCAGTACCAACTCACCTGCAACTAGTCCATCATCTTCATATCAACAGCGGTAGTAAAAAAAGTTTATTTATTGCGGAGCTTCATTCAACTCCCAGACTTTGAAAGTCACATGAAGAGCAACTTTGCTGGTCCCAAACTTGACCCACGTCTGTCCTGAAGTCTTGAACACCTTGGGAGCTACCTGCGGAGTAACTGTACTGGTCCTAAACTTGACCCACGTCTGTCTTGAAGTCTTAAACACCTGTGGAGCAACTTCGTTGGTCCCAAACTTGAACCACGTCTGTCTCGAAGTCTTGTGCACCTGCGGAGTAACTTCGTTGGTCCCAAACTTGACCTACGTCTGTCTCTAAGTCTTGAACACCTGCGGAGCAACTTTGCTGGTCCCAAACTTGACCCACGTCTGTCCTGAAGTCTTGAACACGTCTGTCCTGTAGTCTTGAAACTGTCAATGATAAACAATTCTCTTCAAGTGTGTCTGATCACTCTCTCATGAGGCTTGTACTTGACTCTCGATTTTCTGTCCTGTTTACTCTCTTCATAATTTCAAGTTTAGCGACTTTTTCTGTTTTCTGATATTCTTTCGTCCACATGAAGCTGAACGTTTCTTAGCAGTCTCAGTAAGTACACAATTGCGCGCAGAAATTAATCTCAGCGTGAGAATGGTTAGCTTTTGCCGATGAAAGCGACTTCCTTTTGATGACACAAGAAAGTGAGTTCGCCAAAATCAGTCGCCATCAAGGACCAATGCCGCCGAGGAGTGGAGACTTTACACCACCCGCCTTGTCAGACTCAAGTCATTTGTCAAACCTGTGTCCAAACACAGTCAACTTGTGTTGAACTAGTCGGGCGCAACCACGCACACCGCTATTTGCCTCCGAGTTGAGTGCGGGGAACCACAGCAGGCCGAAATTCAAAAATCTGTTCGTGTACATAACGGCGGGGATTTGGAAGCCAAGGCGCCGAGGAAGTCAAGGAGGAGCGCAGAGTGCAACAGGTAGTTTATCCGCCCGTTGGGGTCACTGTAGGCTGAGAAACGTCACTGACGATGACCGGATGAGCGCAACAGGCAGTTTATCCGGCCGCTTTTGATTACACCGGCCACCGCTTCGGCCCCGGCCGCTTCCAACTCTGCTGGAGACCATCCAAAATATTCATTAACATAATCTATTGTTCCAGATCAATGCAAATTGATAGAATTGAGCACACACTCAAATAAAAGCCCAGAGAAGCTGAATCTTCGCAATGCATTATTTCAAATATGTTTTTGTCTTTCAGGACCAGCCCCAATGGTTGGTTCATAGTTTTACGGTCAGCTCGGCAAATTCATGGATGGCTCTGAGCTTTGGCTACATTTCTCTCAAGGTCTAGTTTACCTTTCGGCTACTAATTTCAGTCGTTGGGTCATAGTTTCAGTTCAGCAAAATGATGTTTGATTCAGAGTTTTGGATAGTTCTCACTTTCAATCTTAAATGCTATTTAAATGCTTGGTCCGTAGTTTTAAGGCTAGTTGGTCCAAGGTTTTGGCTGGCTGTAAGGCATGACCGTAGCTCTCACTTTCTACAGTAGTTTACCCGTCTATTTACTAAGTTGGATGATTGGTCCATCGTTTAAGGTTTGCTTCGTCAAAGTTTTGGCTGGCTGTGAGACATGGCTGTAGCCCACACTTTTCAGTTTACTCGTCTATTTACTAAGTTAGATGTTTGGTCCGTAGTTTTAGTGTTAGTTTGACAAGGTTATAAATGGTCAGCATAACACCAGGAGAAAATCGGCAAAAGCAGCTTGACCATGGCTTGTCCTACAAGCCCATTTATCTTTTACATTTAAGAGGCCATTTTTATTCAGTTTCTTCAAGTATTATTCTGTGACACTGAAGCCTGCTGGTTTCAGTATCTTGTCACTCTAGCGTTTGGGACGGTCATTTCATGTGATGTTTTGCATGAACACTTTCTCGTCTGTGCTGGCAGAAGTTGCCATCTGAGGCGGTAGAGCCGGTATTCAATTATAGATGTTCATTGTCGTCACCTCAGGCCTGGTCTCTCTCGCAGTACAGCTTATCTGACCGAGACATCATGGCGCCCTTCCAAGTGCAGTTGACGAAGTGAAAAATATTTCTCCTTCGCTGTCTCGTGTACCCAGGACTGATAATTAAGCACCAGTGAGCGGCGAGGCAGAATACAAGTCAATATTGTCAAGGAGTTGGCGAGAAGACGGATACTGAGCGAGTTCGGACGCCAATTTAATGACGAAAAGAACAAACACGGCGCCAAGACGCCAGGATTAGAGGCCGAAGCGTCCAAAACAACACTGTCTTAACTCCTAGCTCTGAAATCTCCCAAAGAAACGGCTCAAGGGATTGAGTCTTTGAGTCCTGATAATGCGCATTGTTGTGCAATAAGACTTTGTTAATATTTAGACAGCCTTTCATTCAATAATTCCCTTTTGTTTCAATGATGAAACTGTTGTTAAACTTGGCAAACACCAACATGAAGCTCGTAGTCTGCGGAATTCTCCCTGCCAAGTTCTGATATTAATCTTATCGCTAATTGTCACTCTATACCCTGTGGAAATTCTCAAAAACGAATACAGCGTCCAATACTGAAAGATACGATTTGTTCATTAAGAAGACATTGGAAAAATATGGAGACCTCAAACTCTCGTGAAAATTGGAAGTTATAGGGATATTTTGTGACCAGCAAAAATATAAATGGCTACTCCAATGTGTCAATATCCTCATAGAGGACAATTTAAATGATTCTCACATTTTGTAGAGAGAGAAGTTTTCCGTCTCTAAATGATGAACAGCCTTTGGGCCACAGAGCTTCAAATCTGCACCCAAGGGAAGGAGGAAGGAAACAAAGACAGCCTGTTTAAGCAGGTTTCAGAAATTGAATGCATGGCGCAGAGAAATGCATATGTTTTAGCAAAATCAGATCGCGGCTTCTTTTGAGATATACATGTACATAGATATCGGAAAAATATACTGTAGTGCTGAAACCAGAGATCCAGAAGTCAAAAAACAAGCATGATAATATGAGAAGACAATTTACACTCATATTGCCAATACATGTCAGGGAAAATAAAACTTGTTAAAGTGATTCAGCGTCCTTTTACCCATTAAGTGTTTGATGCCATTTTCTTTAAAAATATACTCAGTGACAAAAAGAATGAAACAAGTACCGATATGAATACTTATGACTTAAACTTGGTTGTACTGTACGTTTGTTTGTTGTTTGTAAAAGGAGAACTCGAATGCTCTACTCAAAAACATTTAATTTGATACTCATGATTTTATCAATTTAAGTTAGAAACGGGTGTGACCACCGCGAGCATCCAAACAGGCATCGATGCGTGAGGGCATGGATGAGCACAGTCGGTGGATGAATGCCAGGTCTAAGAGGTTCCACTGCTCGATCAGTCTGTCGGCCAACATCTTCAAAGACACTGGTGGGTGGTTGTACTTCTACCTGACTCTGCGACCAAGTTCATCCCAGCAGTGCTCGATTGGGGAGAGGTCGGGAGAACGTGAGGGCCATTCCAAGGTTGGGATTCCACTGCTTGCTATCCTGTTAGAGACCACTGAAGCGCGATGGGGCCTTGCGTTGTCATCCTGAAAAATCAATTGATTCGATGTCACTGCTGGAACCACGACCGGTGTCACGATCTCGTCGGCATATCGCTGTCCTGTCAATGTTCCTTTCACTACGATTGCTGGTGTTTTTCCATTGTGCCAGATACCGGCCCAAACCATGACACTACCGCCGCCGTACCGGTCGTGTTCTTTGACGCAACATGGAGCAAATCGTTCACTTGGCAAGCGATGAACACGGATCCGACCATCGTTGAAATCGAGAGTAAACCTCGATTCATCAGTCCAGAGCACACGTTCCCACTGACTGTCACTCCACGACTGATGACGTCTCCTTCGATGTTCCAGGCTCAGCGGAATTCTCACAGCGGGTCGTCGAGACTGTATACCAGCTTCTCGCAATCTTCGATATGCAGTTCGAACGCTACAGGCAACGTTCCCAGCAACCTTCCAGTACACAATTAGCTTCGGGACGGACACAAATCTGTTTCTTTTAGCAGCTAAAACTAAGTGTGCATCTGTCCGCTTGGATGATACCCTTGGTCTTCATGATCCGTTCTTCTTTTCCACATTTCCTTCTGCTTTCCAACGACACCACCATCTCCATACAACGACCCTTGAAATTTTCAATTATTTCGCAACAGTTGTAGAACTTTGCCCACAACGCATCATCCCAATTGCCATTCCTCTGGTAAAGTTATCGTGCGCCATTTCATAAGTCAAATCTGGTCAGCAGTAGGTGGTGATTCTGTTCAACTTCTAGCTGTTACTGTGATCAATATCAAATTTTGAAATTTGATGGTCCTATATCATTTCCTTTATCATATGGAGTTCAATGGTGATACATAAAAAGCGAGATATCATCTCAAACCATAGAAAAAAATGAAACAAACTTCCATTCAAGTCAATGATAGTTGGTTTCATTATTTATGTCAGTGAGGCCAAATCCTTTGTTCATGAAGATGGTTCCGCACAATACTTGAATATTCCATGCCTATTCTATCAACAAATTTTGGCACGCCCACAAATTCTTCATAGTCTAGTTTTTACCTATTATCAAAACATCTGCATTGTTCTCTCGGTACGTATACAGCACACAAGTTTCAAAGAATTGACCTTAGACCCACTGTATGCTTTCATACTCGCAACATGGGCTTAATTCGGGACCGACTCTAAATACACATGTACACATTCAAATTTTTGTATGTGCGTTCCATAATAAAATAGAAACTAAGAGAACATTGATGTATTCTGACTTGAACAGCTTGTGCGCCTTAATGAGCATGTAAAAAACTCCCTGTAACTCTTATGCTTGGATATCCATAAAAACATACATGTAAGTTTCGCTTTATTTTTGCTAACAACACCTGGCAACCATTTGGATCGTCGTAGATCTCTCGAGTTGAAAATAACTTGACCAGGAATGGCCAACCCGCGGCCAGTGATGTCTTTTTTGCGGTCTGCTCAATATTTTCAAAATTTACAAAGACACGGCCCAAGCACCCTTGCAAGTACTAAAATCATATTCGATTTCTGCGAAAATTATCTTTCTCGAGATATTTTCAGACAATGTTAAACATACCGTTTTTGCATACTCGCTTTCTGGAATTACGTCGGTGGCCTACACATGCGAGCAGTACAAGAATTGCAAACACAAATGTAGAAAACACTCTGTGAATTGCAACATCGAACTTAACAAATGAACTTGACGTGTTGTCTGCAGTTCATTAATGTCAGAAAAGTCATTGGTTTTAGGGTTTTCTATCAGCTTTTTTATGAACTTCTTATATTCAAATAATTTTCTGAGTATTTAAGTAAGGTGAGGTTTCTTGCATAATTTACTAGAAAAAATTGAATTTCTGATTTTATATAAACATTTAGAAATGCAGAAAATGTTGAGAAATAGTACAATATAAGTATCTTTCTGCAGTTTTTGAAATGAGGCGAAAATATGCATTTATTAATATTTTTTTCAAGAGGTGAAAGTGAATAATTAGAATTCATTTAAGTACTGAAAAGTATAATTATAAGTAGCAATACTTTTGAAATTGGATTCGGCCGAGCTCGACTTCTGCATTGATAATCTGGCCCGCGTATAATAAAAGGCTGACCTTTACTGGTATGGACATGTTACCCAACATGCATCCATTTGAGATAAATAACAGCACGCGTCATACATCATGGAACGTAGAACATGAAGTGGAAATTGGCTGACCGCAAGGACTGTTAAGTTGAGCAGGAACTAAAATGGACTACTTATGAGCCACTGAGGACTATAGCAGTGTCAACTTTTCAAAAACATGCAAGGGGCTGATTCACAGTCATATTGTTTAAGCATATCACTGTGCTAGGACAAACTGATTGAGAACGAAGTTGAGATGGCACGTACCAAGCAAACTGCACGAAAATCCACTGGCGGCAAAGCCCCACGTAAGCAGTTGGCCACTAAGGCTGCCCGCAAGAGCGCCCCAGCCACCGGCGATGTGAAGAAACCACATCGTTACAGGCCCGGAACTCTCGCCCTTCGGGAAATCAGAAGGTACCAGAAGAGCACTGAACTCTTGATCCGCAAGTTGCCCTTCCAGCGACTTGTTCGTGAAATCGCACAGGACTTCAAGACCGATCTGCGATTCCAGAGCTCCGCTGTCTCTGCCCTCCAAGAAGCATCTGAAGCTTACTTGGTCGGTCTCTTCGGGGACACCAACTTGTGCGCCATCCACGCTAAGCGGGTGACCATCATGCCCAAGGACATCCAACTTGCCCGCCGTATTCGCGGAGAACGAGCTTAAACGAAAACATCTGATGTGAACCTTTTTTTCTGATGTAGGAACTTTCTAAGTGGACAAAAAGAAATTTTCATTGCCTTACAGAGATAGGAAAAATGGTTGTGCGTCGCTTGCGGATTGCTCTGAATTCCTTCAAAATGCTCTGATCACCATGATTCCTTCAGATTCGAAGAAATCAGATCATTGAGGAAAGTTTTCTCGATAATTTTATACCCTCCGGTCATTATTATAAAAGCACTAAAAGAAAAAAACTTCTCTTTAGAACTTGACATCGTCTATGTCTCTTTGCTGTGTGATCCGGTTGATAACAGTCACTGAGACCGCAGAATTTGGAGTGTTTAATGTTGAACTGGCTGTTCATTGTTCAATTGCTATGGTATTGTGTCATCAGATTGTGCCATTTCATTAACCTTGCATGTTCCAATGTTTCCTTTCTAGTCAAACGATGAAGAGACGACCTGTCTAATTCTGTGGGCTAAATAATACTTTATAAGTTCACACAAGTGTATGAAAAATCTTGTGCTATCTCTGCCACATAGCAGCAGCATCAGGACCGCACAGTTGAACGTCTATTTGAGATATCTTTGTAACCGATTAGTCCGATGATATTCCAGACCTTCCATGCGACACTTTTCATCTGTCATTTCACAAATTTAAAAAGTGATCAAAAGAATTCTTTGAGAATTTCAAATTCTTCATCTCCCTCAACACAGATCCGATTACAACGGCTGATAAAGTTTTTACAAGAATTTGGTCTGTAACGGAAGAGGATTTTGGTTCCAGCACGCGGTTCGAACGGAGCTTTAAGTGACAGCCCCGATGCTAATCCGTGAGCTCACCCTTTTCTTCATAGGAAAGGATGATAAGATTTTCCAATAATCACCACCACAACGCTGAAGAATTACACACAGGTGAGAGCTCATCATTAGAGAATTATTTCCCGCTTCTGAGGATTGTAGCATTCCAACAATAAATGGAATTCACACGTGAAGATGTTATCATTTTCGAGTTCACCTGTCTTTTATTGAATCTATAATTTTACAGCAAAGTCGCGTGATGATGACGACCGGAGGATTGATACAACGAAAGTTGGCAAAGATACGAACCACAGAATCGTGTTGAAAACACGGACTGAACGTGTAGAGAAGCAGGTGCTGAATTCAACCTCGGGTGCGGTATTATGTAATTAATAATGCCTGCGAGAGAGCACTAGAATGCCATGCGTACACCGCCTGCCTGCGAGAGATCACTAGAATGCCATGCGTACACCGCCTGCCTGCGAGAGATCACTAGAATGCCATGCGTACACCGCCTGCCTGCGAGAGAGCAGCACTTAGCTTACTGGCGAGTTAGTGCTCTCGGCAGATGTTGCGGTCGCCTTGTGGTCATCCAGCTCCAACGCTGCAAAGCCTGCAAAAGAAACGATGCCGCCCAGCCACAGAATTAAATTGATTAAGTGTGTCAGATTACTTGAAATGTAGACTCATTCAAACCGTTGGCACATGCAGGAACTTACTAAGTAAGCATTAGTGTAATAGAAAAAATAGCCGTTCATCGCTTGTGTATTGCTGTGAGTTTCTTCAAAATGCTCCGATCGCTAAGATTCAGACATGAACAATTTAAGCACCAAAATTCTTTGGCAGTAGTAGACGCTGCTTTCGCCCTACAAGAGTGCGTCAGTGCGGCTTGGAATGGCCCAGTAGCTTCAAATATCTAGAATGGCTGATTGGTGTGTACAAGTTTTGCCGATAAAGTTGGACCATCCTGCCATCATTGAAGACGATAGCAGGCGTACGGAAAAACGTTGACAAACTTCTCTGGAGAGCTTGACATCATTTGTGCTTCTTACTTTCTGTTTTATCCAGCTGGCTCTTAACAGTCACTGAAGCCTCGCATTATCCTGTTTATTACCGAACTGGCTGCTACTATTCGATATAGGTTTGGCATTATGCTAGCAGAATGTGCCATTTCATTATCATTACATGTTGCAAAGTTTCCTTTCAACACAGACAGAAGACGAGACGTCATGACTGACATACCGAAAACTCAAGTGGAAAATAAAATGCTTCTTAAAGGCTGTCTGATCATCACAAAAATGGTGATTCTCATAGAAATCCGAATTTCGCGATGTTAAAGTCAATAGGACTACATGTTGAACAGCACCAGTTGCTTGTTACTGGAAGCATATACTGTAGGCCTACTTACAAATTGTTCTGTAAATGTCATTTTAAACCAAAGCTGTAATTTGCGTCCCATTGGATTAACATGTATTTTTCTTTGATTCTGTCTGACAAGAGGATGAACTCACTAGAACTTGGCAGACATGCAGATTCGTAGTAGGCATAAGATGTAGTACATTATTCTGTGAAAGTCTCATTTTTGGCCTCGTTCCCTGCAAAAACTCGTTCTGACTACCGGACTTTGAGCCATCGGTAATAAATCAAAGTATCTGCATGAACAATTTGTTCAAAGGGCTTATGGCTTGTTCTGTTTGCCTGCGGTCTTATGAAACATGCGGGTTGTCGATTCTTGACTAAAATATTCTATCAAAATAATTTTAAAAGAAAAAATGATAACAATCGTGAATCTTCATTAAGTAAACTGACAACTTATTTGATACTGATATCAAGCAATTGTCAGCCACTGTAAGTCATCATTATTATTGTCGTGATAGCGCGTATTCACGATGTAGTTTTGTTTTCTATGTGTATGTCCGCTTTATTTCCACTGAATCAAATGTACTTGCCATTGAATTAGGCTCAGTAATCGATTAGTGTTAAAAGCAATTATTTGAAGGTTGCTTTCAATTCATTAAAAAACATTAGTAGACGGTAGCAGTAAATGTATTGTGATATTCGACGGCGACAATCAATTCACAGGAATTATTGGATGTCAGCAATTTTTTCATTGCAATTACTTGAGAGCAACAATCAATTTAATGATAAATCTTCGATGGCAAGAATTAATTGATTAATTGCAAATAGTCGACGACAGCAATCAATCAGTCGACGGTACCAGCAAATTTAATGAGATTATTAATTATCAACAGCTATTTAATGTGCGGCCGAAAAGCATTTTAACGGCAGCAATTAAATCATTTCATTGTAGCAAATAATGAGCCTAGTTTTGTCATTACTAGTAGTGGTGGAAACCTAGTAGATCTAAGACTGATATAGCCCAAAACAGCAAAACCTATATTTGTCGTAGATTCTTTTCATTTCAATTGCATGAGAGCAACAATCAATTTACAGTAATTCTTCGATGACTGCAATTAATTAATTGCTAATGTTCGACTGCAGCAATCCAATCACAGCGTCATTTGAAGACAGCTCATTTATTGCGATGTTCGATAACAGCAATCAATATTGTATCCTTATGATATTATAAATCTGCTCTAAATCTGCTTCAAGTTTCCTTCAATAAGAGTAATTAGAACTTACTGAAATTCCCGAAATATTCAAACAATGGTTTTTGCCTTTCGATTTGTCTTCTGATGAAATTTCGGGTCACAGATGTCAAAGTTGCTCATTCCTAAAATCTCGTGCGAAATCATGTTGGTAAAATTCTGCGACATACACTGTACGTCTTTGAAAAGTTGAGACTTTCAGACGATACCTTGGACCGTTGCTTTTAACGATTTCTGAAATACAACTATTAGTGGCGATTAATGGCAAAAGCGTAGAATATGACGAAGAATGGGACAGGCGGTTCTCGAATATAATGCAGAAAGGAGAGATTGAGGATTGAACAGTCTTCTTTTCAGTATTTCAAGCAGCTGATATCGGAACCTCTCTCAGTGACTTTCTAAAATTCTTCTAAGATGTATCGTTCCGTCAATGTGGCAGTAATAGTGAAGATCATAAGACACTCCGAACACCGAGCAAACTCATTTTCAAAGTGGAAAAGACAAAAGCTGAGAAGTTAACAGCAAGAGGCAGTAGTGAAGAGTCAAGTGAAGAATATTCACCTCGTTAGAAGGAATAAAAAATGCTTTATAGGCTAATTGATAAAGTATTTCGGACAGGATCGGCACAAAAAGTGAAAAATTGACAATTTGATCTTCTTTAAGTTAGGTGAATGAATGAGAACACGGAACCTTGTCAGGCGACTTTCTCCCAGTGTGGTCGAGTTGCCTATCATTGTTTTGTTGCTTTGAGTTCTTCACAAGAAACAGGGGTTGGAAATAATTGATTGAAAGAACAGACAATAACTACGACTTATTGCTATTCCTGAAATTATCAAACAATGGTTTTGCCTTTTGATTTGTCTTCAGATGAAATTTCATTTCATAAATGTCAAAGTTGCTCATTCCTCAAATTTCGTACGAAATCATGTTGGTAAAGTTCTCCGACATACAGTGCACGTCTTTGAAATGTTGAGACCAGATGTTGAAGTGTCGAAATCAATCAATTAATTTTAGATTTTAGCTTTGCCAATCAATAATATTGACCAATTTCTGAAACATAGGATTTTCTATGTGATACTGTGACACCTTCACTTATCGGCAACTAACTAAATGAAAGCATCTGTCCGAGCATTTATGTATGAATATGCAGCACTCATTCGCGCTTAATGATTTATTATTTCATCTTTAAATAAGTGACTTCGACATCTCGGCCTACACAGCTACTATTTCTTTTAAGTATTTTAAAATCGGTGAATATGAAGAAAAGAAATGTCAAGTTGACTATAAAGATCTCGTGCATTTTTTATCAATACACTTAAAAATGCAAAATCAGCGAGTACAATGATATCAAGTGATCAATGTCTCATAGGCCTATTTCTTGTCGGCGCTACAAGTACCGTACACGTGTCGGCAGTGATGTGTTCGACATAATATGCTTTCGTTATCTCACATAAAAGACAAATGCTAATCTGCTGTGAATGAACAGGGCGTTTATAGAAATGGTGATCAATGTCTCTTAACATAAGAAATAAGCTAATATTCAACTCATTGATTTATCAGATTCATGGTGAATTAGTCTGTGAAAAATGATGGTTCGAATCCTCTCTGCCCAATGTTCATTGCAGCAGAGATGGAAACCGGGCGCCGGCCTTACCGGCCGAGACCGGACCCCCTATATTTTAGGCTGGCACAGGCGCGCTAGTCAACATGGCTCTCCTCTTGTTGTTCGCGAGGAAACAAATATTCTTATGGCCACTTTGTCCTTGTGTGTTTGACGGTGAAGCAGAAATGTTTCGGCCATGCAATTAAACAGGTAATATCGTCTTCTTCTGTCTGTCTAGAAAGGAAGCATAGCAACATATGTAGTGCTAATGAAACGGCTCAATCTGCTGACCACAGAGAGTCATCTGCGTGTGGGTTAATAGGACATGATCCTATGTCAGCTATTGCCTGCAAAAGTAGCCAGCGATAGAAGTTGACATAGATATTCCATTCGTCTGTCTGTGGCTTGTGTGATTAGTCAAGCGCGGGCATTTCAGATAGAACTCTTATCAGAGAACCCATGGAAATTCACCGGTCAGATTCACTTGCAGGCCTGTCCAGTAAAACTACATATATCTAACTCAATTTTTCGCAGCGATTAATTCGACAAATGGAAATGTCATTCACAGCGTTCGACTCATCACGATCTAGATTTACTGACTATGCATGCTCAACGTGGGGTCAGTCATCTGGTCCGCCAGAATTCAGTCTTGAATTTGCATGGTGTTCAATGGAAACTTGACCTCCTTGCCCATCGAGACTAGTTATGGCCGTGACAATCAGTACTGAGGAACGTCATCTCTAGACCCAAACATGCAGACAAGGCAATTTATCTCTGTGCTGCTGACAGGATGGATTAACTTTATCGGCAAAGCTTGTGCACAGCAGTCAGCCATTCTAAATATTTGACATAATATCTGACATATTATCATAGCGATCGAACAATGAGCAGCCAGTTAAACGTCAAACACTCCAAATTGTGACAAATTTCAGTGACTGTTATCAGCCGGATCACACAGCAGAGACACAGACGATGTCAAGGTCTATAGAGAAGTTTGTGAGCATTTCTCGTGAGCCTGCTATCTTTTTCAACAATGATCAGATGCTTTATCGACAAGACTTGTGCTCGAGTATTTTGAAGGATTTCACGGCAATCCACAAACGATGAGCGATCAATTTCCCTATCTCTGTAATTCATTAAGAATTCTTTTTGTTCACTTCAGAAGTTTGGACTGAACTGAGATTTCCAAACAAAGCCAACGATTTTTTGTGAATAGTTTGAAAGTGTGCTAAAAAGTCGCACGTTTCTGGATTTTCCACTATGTCACAGAATAATTCTTCTCCACAAATATAATAATTACATCATTAGAAAAGCAATGAGATGAGAATCAATTTTTTGAAATCGTCTTTGTCATATGAAACAATGAAAAGATGTAATACATCTCAAATACATGAGAAAGAGTTAATTATCAAAATACTTAAAGGTAGACTATTATTGCAAATATTCTTACCAATATTTTTCTATCAATTCTACGTTATCTACAAGCATTTCGATACTCTCTAAAGCAAAATTCATCCTACCGAATTGAAAGCTGAGATGAAACAGCAACATCTCCTTCGAATGTATTTCATCATGATTTGTCCAACTTTCTTTTTCATTTTTGACGTTTTGCATAAAGGGTGACCTGACATGGCTGGTCATTTTACAGTAGAGCCTCTTCTCATAATGATGGACATTTTCCTGACTGTTCACAGCATAGGCGAGGCATGTTAATTTCTTGTTTTTATACATCAGTTGTTTTGCAATAACCTCTGACTGATGTGAACGCCTATCAGTTATTTTACTGTTTCTTTTCCGCAATCACAATGTGAATATTTATGTGTGTCGCAAGTACGTGAAACTGAATTTTTAATGCATATCGATTTAGATTCTATAATTTCAAAATGTCTATTTTACGGTGGTTTCAACACTTAACGCTATTTCAAGAAAATGTGTAGTGTGACATTTCATGGATTTTTAAGGTTCACAATATCTTCACCATTAGGAGTCGAGTGAGAGCGTTAGCCAGAGATTTCTGTGGCAAATATGTAGGGACTTCTATTGCGAGCTTTTCGAAAATCTATGGAATGAAAAGCTTAATGATTATTTTACTTATGATTATTTTCTGATTTATCACTGATGTCAGGCTTTGCTCGATGATAAAGTTCTCATCCAAGGATGCAATGTATATGCGTCTACTTCATAAACTCGTACATTAAATCTACTGACTTGGACTTTCTTAGTGTAAAGCCAATTATCAGTGATGTATTAAAATTTAGATGCCGATTATGTATAATTGAATTATACATATTCCACTTTTCATTGGAGACATGTCATTTATCTGCAGTAGACTCTATGCGTCTAATTCACAAGTAGATTCTATTTGTTCACAAAACTACTGAGAGAATGTTTTTATCTACAAGGCCGGACAATGCATAGCTATAAAATCGTGAATTCAAGAGATGAATGTTCAGAATCTACGAGAACGATCAACAGCTATGTATTCTCTGAGTCGAATGCAAGGGGAATACAAAGCTTTTGATGCGAGTAGATTGGACATAAGTCTGCATGAAATCAGTGTGATATTAATACAGTTAATCTGAATTCCTTACCTCTATATTTCTGATTAGAATTTCTAGGCCATCTTTTAATCGCTACTTAGATTGTTGCTAATTTTCCTGGCAATTAGTAAAAGTACATGGAAGTCCTGTAGACTACCGAGTAGTCGGATATCAAAACAAAACATAACATAATAAGTTTTGAAATGTTATAATGACTACTGGGACAGAGAATAATATAATAATCTTTGTCAACTTATTCCAATCAAGGATACTTCATTGTATTAATCCCATCCGCTGTATACCGCTAGTCCCGGAAATTTCATTACAGACCAAAAACATGGCAAATACTGTTCACATGAAATCATCGAATATATTGCAAAATAATGTACAATTCTTGACAACATGAGCCAAACAACGATGATTGAAATCGAGGAAAGTGTGCAGATTTGGGAGACAGAAAAATAAATGAAAATATAACTTTATACAAAAAACAAAGTCTCCAATGCTGCTTCTGATATTGAAACGGTTAAGGAAGTAAAGTCAAGTCCAGTTTAATACATTTGGACATTCGAAGAAAATTGGGGAAGGAACATCTTGCTGAGCCGATTCTCCTCAACATCTTACAGGCCTGGATATTCCATGTCTTGAATAGTTGACGCTTGATAAAAGCATAGCTGATCCAGTCAATGAAAGTAAATACCAGTACCGTGAATATTGTTGTGAAATAATGTTTATTGTATTTCTGCAGTATTTCTGATATACAAATATTTCTGCAGGAACTGCCTGTGAAATACGTTATTGTGTCAAGAAAGTTCCATCGATTTCCTCCGTGTTTTGATTGACATTGGGACGTAGTGACCTGATTCTTCTATCAGATATCATTCAACAATTACCCCTGTAATTTCTTTATACTCAATAGACTCAGTTCTACAGAGTGTAATTTCCTTTCACAGCAATCGTGATGAAACATTTGCTCATCAAGCGATTAAAGCTCTTTCCTATCGAGTTTTCCTCGCGCGATAACTGCGAGTCTCTAAGCACTCTTGATCCTCTGCGGTACACTCTGACAAACAGATTGAGTGAAATTGAAAGAGAAGCAAGAAAGAGACTTTTAAAGTTAATTGTGGCGATTGTAAAGTCATTCCTCTCTCATATTTGCATTATCAAGAGAAAGGTATAAGTCGTTGCTTCAAACCAAAGGCGATAAGGACATGACGCGTCTGCAACACAGCCACGGATGGCCTAATCGCAGTCCCATCAACAAGTGTTCCCTCGTCTCTTAAAGAGAATTCTTCGTAGCGCTTTAGGCGCTAAGCTATTGCAACTCGGAGCAAACGGGTCTCCAGAGAGAATGCAGCTCGTTGGATTTATGCGTACGAAGAGAGCCGTAAATTAGTGAGTGTAACACTCGATGTGCATCGAGTCCGATGAGTACTGCGACAACTTCATCAACCACAGCAGTGGAGACAACGACAAAGAGGTTGAAAAAGTCAAATAATTGTCTGCAGGAAAAACTCTTGTCTCATAATGAACAGCATCTGGGGAGACAAAAGTCGAAGAGAAAATAGCAAGGGAAAGAAGTTATTGAAGACTCAAATCTTTTAAAGTAGTGTTGCAAGTGAGTTACCTCACAGTATTTATTCCTCATTGACAGAAAAACGGTTCAGCAAGATTTTCCAATATTCTCTGCGAAATGCGCACCAGATCAGCTTTCTATGCTGCAATCTCTCTCATGGGGATACCATAGATATATTGAAGTGATCTATCGCACATAGATGTCTGTCTCATTCACTTCCGCATTAATTACAATGGGTCGCATTTCGCAAAGCTGATAGGTTGATTGGAGGATAGCTCGGCAGCAGTTTTAAGTCATTGACTTCATAGAGAAACGGAAATGGCACAAAACTGTGTACAGGGTTCACAACATGGAGTTGTCTGTGAGTCATCAAGAGTTAGGAGGATGGAGGGTTGCTGGGAGCTGCTGAGTATGTGACTGGGGGCGGCGTTGTTGTACAGGAGGTTGAAGAGGAGGCGGATGGAGTTGAAACGGAGGTAGGAGGAGGCGGACTTGAGGATTCGTGCTCTTTGCCTGAGATAAGAGTATGAATGCGGTGAAGATCCGCCTTCACTGGGGACGTGGGAGAGGAGCCTGACCTTGAGGTGAGACGTGGTGATGACCCAGAGCTGGTCTTGCAGGCGAGGGAGTATGGGGAGAACCTGTACGCGCCGCTGACACGATTGAAGGCGCCGGGGATGGGTCCACCTGCTGCCCCTGAGACCGACGACGGTGTAGACACTCCTGGAGAGGTGACGGGGGTCTGTGGAAGAACGCCAAGAGGAGGGAACGGTCCATGAGGAGGGAAAAGAGGTGGCAGTGAATTGGGAGGAACCAGGAAGTTACTGATGCATCCAGGAGGAGGATGGAGCATTCCACGCAGGGCTATTGATGGCATTTTGTCTCCCAGGAGAGCTCCGGGCCCGGCCGGGTGGGGAGGATAAAGAGGGCTAAGAACGTCTGTTGGACCACCCACACGGCTCATCCACGGCTGGTGAAGGCTGATCGCCGCTGCAGCTCTGGGACTCAGGCCAGGAGGAACCACTGTAATATTAGGAGGCGGGAAGGAGTTCGCCTCCCTCGGAGTTGACAGCCGAGGACTTGGTGAGCGGGAGACAGAGTTCTTAGCTCCTGTAGCTGTTGATGAGGAGGAAGAGGAATCCAAGTTAGGAACCTTTGCGGCGCTCTGACGACCGTTTGACTCTGAGTGTCGTGCCAGCAAGTCTGCAAGGGAAAACGCGGGAAATGAAGCCGAGCAAGTTGCAGCAAATCTGTACACAGATATTTATACAATTACATGTTGATAGACTTCCACAATGGTTGTACTGTATTGGTGGCGAGGACACGACAGCTTCTGAGATCATAGTTTAACGATTGCAGGTTGATGAACAATTTTGTGGCTAAGCATCAGAATGGTGAAAAATTTCCATCTGTCTAACTTCTAAAAAGTTATCAGATTGACTTAGAATTTAAACCCAGAACGTGGTTTGCAACTTTTGTCGATGAATTCTATACAATATTACATATTATATGTATGTATATATTATATATACAATATATTCTAAATATGATATCTATGAACGTTTAATAAGTCCTTTTGAGGACTATCTTGCATTTTTTATTTACAAATAATTTTTATATTTTATTGTATGTGTTATCCACACGTTAGAGGACTTCAGTTACAATACTTTTTACAGGCTTGTGAAATTTGTTAAACTCTAATTTTCTTTCACATTTTAGATCAAAAGATTATCTGCAATGCCATGAACAGCTCGAGTTTGAACTGAAGTCAATCTGGATATGATGTCGTGTCCATGAGCAGTTCTTATAACATGACTGAGTTTTAACATCAGCATTCACGTCCTGACCAACAACTTAGAAATGTGCACAGAATTGATGGAACAACTGCCATCGAACATAGATATTTAGTTGACGACATAGCAATTAATGCACATCCATTTCTTGTAAAGTCAGATTACCAAGTCTTTGACTGTGATCTTGACAACTATTTCATTGAAGGCATAGACATTGCAAGAAGACGGATAGTGATGTTGATAACTGGTGACATCTTGAACCTTCCTTGTCACTGCTCTAGCACAATTAACATGTCAAATGGCTTTCTTTCTCCTATCAATGAACCAAGAAAGAATGAATTTATCTTGCATGGAAATAGAATACCTGAAAAAATGTCTGTTGTGTTGACAGGTATGAATTCTCTTCGATTTCTACCTTCTCAAAGGTTTAATGTGTTTCCCTTACGGCTTTTCTTGAGTTCACTGCTCTCCACTTAGGCATGCAAGTTAGCAATTAAAGCGAAGATTTGGTTCCCGGCCCCGATATAATTCACACAAAGACGGCGCGCACGCAAACCAAGTCCAGAGCATCAGAAGAAGAAGAAAGTGAATTTCTTTCACGCGAGATGAACGGGCTGGGATAATTCCTCGTCCCCCGCCTCCTGCCTTCTCTTCATCTTTTTAAAATTAGCGCTGATCATTGTCAAAATCGATCGGACAGGCTTTTATTCCCCGCTACTTTAAGACAAGGCTAACGTGACGAATCCAATAATTACCGAAGTTAGATCAAAGGCTCGGCGCTACAAACTTGATCATTTCGCATGAGAAGTTTGTTCGTAAGACTTGAGGGGCAAGACTCCACACACAATCACACAAGGTGACTATAGCGGTGCATTTCGCGTTAGAGAGAAATGCTCGAATTAGTCCTACAAATAAAATCATCTTTATCATCTCCGAAAAGCCAAAATGGGCCCATTATTTCCTTCTGTCTCATATCCCTCCTCCCCCCAATCGTCATCAAAATGCTTTGAAATCTTCTCAAATGGATGCACCGCTTGAGAGCACCACGACAAACGAATGGCATGGGTACAGACGTACAGCGCTTACTGTGAGAAGGACGTTTAGGTGGAATGATTCAATTTGAGGCTGATCGCACGTACACCTGTGCCAAATTAACGCGGAACTACAAAGGAGGTGCGACAGGTAGCAAAGCTAGCCAGTGAGAGTGTGTGAGGCCTCTCAAGTGTGCCAACAAAGAAATGATTCTCTTTTTGTACACGGAGAAGTTGGACGCGTTGTATCACTTCAGAAAGCTGAAGTCACGAAGTAAAGCTCTGTACGGCTTCTGATATTAATCAAATTACAAATTACACTCGAAAGTAATTAATGTTTCATCTTTTTTAATGATATTCCAATCACCTTTCACAGATTTTTTCATTTGTGATGGTTTAACGTCACTGCTCCCCTTACTGGGGGCTTGAACGGTGTCACACATTCAGACTTTAATACGGAGTGTCGTGATCTTTTAGGCCGGATCCCCTTCCTGACAACCTACAATGACACTTTCGGTGCTCGACCTCTAGACCGAAGGATCGCTAGGCCAAGCACTTAACCACTGTGCCACGGAGACCACACAGGAAAAAGGAATTCATATAACTAGCAGCAAAAAAATTTGGACTATATGTTACTATCTATGTCATTGCCACTCCTAATGATATTCATAGAAATTCAATCGCTTTACCATAGATATCTTGGACCGAGCCCTCGACTTCAATATCGCATTTGAAGTATGCAAGGTTTTCTATAGCCCAGAAGGACAAGAAAATGAAGAAATGAAGGTCCTCAAAGAGGTCTCGGAGTTCTCCGATTCTCGTATCCACCTGGGTTCACAGCGCATCTTCTATATTCATGGCATACATTATGCAACTATTTGTGAATATTCTTAGACAATATAGAAATAATGTCCTGTGACGTCTTCATATCATGGCGGCACCTTCACAGATTTAGAAGATAGAATTTCCTATAAATTGAAACACTTGAAAATTAGGTCCAAAATATTTTCCGTGCTCTTCACAACTTTGAGGAACATTTTAGACAGACAGCTTGCTCAATTTCTATTCTCTTTTCTTCATACCCTGTAGTTATCCACCGTAAATATCATTTATTTGTTTTAATCAAGTCAATAGGAAGAGTAAAGCAAGTCACTTTCCCCTTTCCCGTAGAGAAGTGTCGAATTTCAGATAATTCTTTTCCATAAGTAAATCTATCTCTTTTCTCTTGTATTTCGTCTTATGCGAGCATAATAAGATAACATTTCAACCCTGATTAGTTGTCATCAAAGTATTTATTATACTTATTTGTCTTGAGCGTCATTTTTGTCACTCAGCTTTGAATAAAAGCCTATATCTTTAAAACGGTTGAACACATTCATCATATTAAGATTTTCTCATGATTACCTTTGCGAAATTCAGTTGTAAGGCGAGTGACACATGTCAAACCGGTCTGCCTTTATGCATTTACGGCATTTGAAGGGATCGAGGCGAAAATAAATGCGCCAAGACAAAGTCGGAGGAGCTTTCAGGGAGATTACCGCTTTTAATGATTAGGATGAGGGAGACGCTGTTTGAAATAAAGCCAAATGCAAAACATTTTCCAAATTTTAAAGAGGTGAACTCAACCAACGACCTTCCTATGCTGCAGGATTTCTTATTTATGTACCCGAGAAGTTTATAATGAAATTGATTTTTATGACCTTGATTAAAGATAATAAGAAAGAAAGTCAATACAGTCACATGATTGAGAATATCTGATAATTTCATGAAATGTTTCTGAATTCATTTTATAACAAGCACTTCTCCCAAGACATCCTCTAGTGCATGCACTAACATGGCTATTGCGTGATGCAAACGAATATTCAGAAACGCAAAGATATCAGATGAATACACCACGAGATGAGAAGAATGTGTGCACAGATATCTGTGCTGCAACATTTGCTTTGATTAATGGAAGTGATCTGCGTTCAGATTCTGTTTTAATTGCTCAGTGGATACTTCGCAATGCGGTCCATTCTCTTTTCAAATTTAGATAATCAACATGCCAATCATAAACTTTTCCAATATCGCTCCTCTCTCTCATCTTTCATTGAAGAACCAACCGTCGTTGAGAGACGGTAGCGTTTTTGAATTCTTTGTATTGGTCGTCGCACGGAACGTGTCAAATTTGACACTTTCATCGGCTCACTGCCATTTGAGCAGAGAGATTTCCCAACTGCGCTTCTCAGATTGGCCGCCCCCACCTACTCTGTGTGAACTCACCGGCGCCTAAGCGGCTACTGCTCCTCGCGTGACCGTCACTCGAACCCGTGGAGCGAGAACCCAAGGTAGAGAGGTCCCGCGGTGACGCATTGTTCCCACCGATCTCATCTGTATCCTCCACGTTGATCTCATCATCTTCCGAATCATCACCGGTGTGCGTTTTTGTCAGAGTTCCATTCTCACGACTGGATAACGAGTCAGAATGCAGTCTTCTGAAAAAAGAAATTCAAAAATATGCAGAAAACTGTGACTCAAATGTATAGATAGGCTTGAGAAATAGCTAGATATTAAGAAGATATTATTATCTGATGCACTAAATGAATATTATTTAGGAAGGTACAGTCGTCTGGATCACTACACTCCTCACTTGAAAAGGCTTGGACGTGCAGCCATCTGGGTCACTACTCCTTACTTGAAGGCTTGAACAGATCTGATTCGGTTCAAATTACCTAGTATGCTATGTTCTACAAATTATCTGTCTTCAATGGGTTTAGCTAGTTTCTAATATAATCGGAACACAAGGCACAGAAGCCTGTCATTTCGCAACGAAGTATTAACAACACTTCACACTAATTACTTCGTCAAATGATTCACAACTGCACTACAGACAATTTATCATTCGCAATTATTTGCAATTTTCTAACACAAAATTCGAGTGAGTTGAAAAATATCTCGTGGAGGAGAGAAAAAAGATTCCTCGTCTTGACAGGCTCAATATCAAGCCAGGAAAAATCACAGCGCAGCGGCGGACTGAAAAACTGTTTGCCTCTCTCCAGAACACTGATAGCGCGCGATCCGATTATCTTATGCGCCATCGTGTCGCGTTGAGGCGAGGCTTCGGCCAAAAACTTCATTTACCCGCCTCAAACTCTCACCAGCGCGTTGAGCCGAGTAGAAAAAAGCAGCCTTCTCTCCCATACTTGTCTCCGTGGGCAGGCGAAGTCCTTGAGTTGTGGCGTGAAGGGCGAGCTTGGCAAGAAGACGAGGTGGAAGATGGATTCAGAGGCCATCTCCAACCAAATTCTTTGACGCGCACCTCCTTTCACAATCAACCCGCGCGAGATTCTCGAAAAATGTCTGCCTCGCCTACTTAAGCCATCAGATCACGGAAGGAGAGAAGATTGTCGGCGTGGCAAAGTTTGAAGGTGACAAGACGAAGCTATGGGGACAAGAAAACTGCGAAAAGAAACTTGAAGGAAACGGAAGAAGAGAAATGGAGATTTTCACTTCTTCAGGTTGAAATAATTCGATGACTAAGGAGAAGAGTTTGGCAGGATGCTGCTCTGCTACAATGCATGAGGTTCAAAAGGCCCACGTAAGAAGTGATGCTGACGATATGCACGCCTGGTTCATTAACTTCAGTTGTGATATCAGTCTTCTCTTGTTGAGAATAGATAGATATCAGATGAGAACCTCTATGGAGCATATGTGCGCATTCATGGATATCTAGATGCCCATCATAGGAATATGATGCTATATAGCATTGTCAATTTCTATGGTGCGCATAGATCATCAATTTATCTTGACTTCGACAAGTCTATTCTCAGATCATATTCCCTCCATTGAAGCAGATATGCAATGTCTGATATTAGATATACATATTATTATATTATATAAACATATATAACTGTCACTGATACCAGCCCTTTATACAAGTACAATTCCAATTCATAACTTTGATTTTATGAAACAGATAATCATAGAAATGACATGTTAAAGATTTTGAGGAGTTTAAACAGGACTCACTTCTTTTCCCGTCTTCCACCGCCGGTATCTCGAAAACCCTTCGCGAATGGATTGTGATCAATTTTCAACTGGGTGATCTGTAAGGTAATTTAAATTTCAAGCCATTTCCGCCAGACCTTTACTGTAACAAACTCTCACCTTCTCATTTTGATATGCTGTGACGGCAATGAATTCAGTCTCTTTGAAGACGAAGGTACGGAAGGTACTGTAAGGTAGCTTGATGATATCGTTGGCACGGACAATGTGGAATCTCGGCTGATATTTGTGCATCGAGTTGAGGATTGTCTGTAAAAAAAGAGGAAACAGTGTTAGATTGACAAGTGAAGTTAATAATGTGTTCAATTACGGAGCAATATCATTCTTGAGATCATGAAATTTTCAAATATATAGTTTTGCTGTTTAGCAACTGGCAAAGCCAGAAATTCATTTTAATGGCAAAAACAGTCCTCTGCAGCGAATTCAGATAATTGCTAATATGTTCTATCGATTAAGTAAACCTGTTTGATTAACAGTTCGGTGCCGAACTCGACAATGCAAGATTCACGGTGATCAGCAAATCTATGCCGCTCCCCTCCCCCAAATAAGTCAGTTTGAATCAATTGATACAGAGTGCAGCAAAGATTTCGCCAGAAACACGCTTCGAAGGCTTTTGAAACTACTTAAAAACATCGAAATATTGGCAGTTAAGCAAAAATGAGAATGAAAGCAAGTGCTGTGTCTATACTCCTCTATGCTTCCGAAGTTTGTTCCCCGTGTGCCCGAAGAAATTGACGAAAGTGACCTCAAACACTCATAGATCAAAACAACCGCAAGAATCTCGTCACTAGAGCAGTATTCAGTATTCAATAGCTATGGTATTATGCCAGTGGAGTGTAAATTGTCGACGCATGAGTACGAGGCTTCAACCGAATACAGCTGGCTGTCTGTAGATGAGATATTTTCTTCTCAGTGCATCAGGGGTGCAAGGTCAGTGTGGAGAGCCGAGAGCGAAATTCAACTCAGCTTTCCGCAGAAGGCGTCCAACCTTGCACGATATTGAGAATCGCTCGTAGTGGAAATTCTAGAGGTTTCTATGGCCTATCATTTCCTTCGCGACTTGCAAGATCTTGTCACTCTTCACCGAGTGAAGAAAATCGAGAGCAGAGGAGGGAACAACTGTTAACTGACACGAGATTCTGGCCATGAGCAATAAACACATGGAGCGTGGCTTCGTTTACACTCACAGGTGACTTGAGGCAATACAGACTGTGCTCCTTTGTAAAAGATTAATTAATGCAGCAAAGCTAGAATGCAGATGTGAGATTTGCTATTAAAGAGCAGGGAAAATAGCGCGGAAATTCATAAAAAGTAGAATATATGTTTAGCAAAGAAAGCAAATTTTCAATGAAAAAGGACTTATTACCTCTTATTATTTTGTATAATCGCTAATACGTAGATTGTATATCTATGTTGCCTACAGAGGATTCGAGACAACTGTTGTATATTTTCTCAGCTATCACCGGATCTTAGATATCTATCTTGACTGGAGAAAGGGCAAGAGAAATCTTTTTTCTGAATACTTTAATCAGTACGGGGAAAATATCTTTCATGTTGAAACTTACAACGCTACATGTTAGCTTCAACGGCAATGTCAAATAACTTACATGTATACAAGTTTCTATAATTGTCGCAATTTCTCTGACCGTTGATCATTACAAAGAAAATTTTGAACCCAGTTTAATTAGTTTTTTAACTATTTTCCTTCGTCGCTGTTAAACTCTCTGGATAAACATGATACTGAACACTAATAATTAGATATCTCTGATTGCGATCAACAAGCTGATTCGACATTTATGATATCATAATGCATAAATTAGCGCAATATTTACAATGCTTTAATATTAGGCCTCTTATATTTGCAAAAAGGACTGTCTTTATGCAAAATAAATGTGCAAGCGGTAATGACAGTTTCATTGAAAGCAATATTAATTTATACGTTTGTCTATTGAACAGACTAAAATAAGTATTTGGACTTCCATTATTTCGTCTTTGTTTATAAATAAAACAGAAGACGCAGTGATATTTCTCCAAGTAACGTATTCAGAAAATAAAATAACATGGGTGTAGTGTTTCCAAGTGTGTTCTGGATTAGCGGAAAGAGAAAAGTTACTACAATAAATCAATTTTTGACTAATTTCAGCAAATTGGAACTTTGTTGCCCAAGTGCTTATCAGATACAGTTTAATTTTTTATGTTTTGGAGTTATCATTATTTCATGTGTATAAAAGAATGCAGCGATGATCATAGATAGCGAATAGGCTAAATGTTGAGACTTTTTGCCCACCATATAGTGAGGTTCTCCCGGCATTAGAACGAATAGCGTTATGTGAATAGCACAGAGCGCTTTCTTCATTTAGAATTTTCAATCCACTTATTTCGACATACAAAGTACTCGCACAATGTCTATGGCATTAACGACGTCGATTGGACCACTTTCGGTCATTCAAATTCAATAAAAGGAAATCTCTCAGATAATCTTTTGACCAAATGGCGAGTTGACAAGCGCTCGTTGAGAAGTTGCCGCTAACGAGTAGGCGATGCGCTACTACGAATTCTACTGGTAAGGCTTTGTCAAGGGAGCAATTTCCTCGCCAAGGAGAGAAGATCTTCTTGACAAAATTATTACTCAAGCGCCTCGGCGATGGACAGATAGAGCCGCCCCGCGCAGTTCCACTTCACCAAGTGCTGACTGCAACCTGTCCTCCTTAATCGTCCACACTGCTGAATATTTCAGTGTTGAAAGACATGCTCATGTCACAAATTATCCCACCGAAGCCGCTGGTGACGCAACACAAATCGCAGTAATTACTTTGTATGCCTACCAAGAGCAGTATCGAAGATGCAGCACCCTGGGGAACCATTTGCAGCGGCAGTTCAAGCGGGCTCAAGTCAAGAAATGTCTGCACCCACGGGAGTCCTTCATGGTGTTCAACAGGGAAGCCAAAATACAGTTATACAAGAGGAATCAACGAGAAGAACAAAATCAAATGTAAATTTGAGGAATTTGAGAAAATTAAATAATGCAAGAGATTGTTTAACAGACAGTCCTTCAATCCAGACAAATGCTTACGAGGTAGCAGTTGTGGTGGCTATATCCCCATATTTCTTTTTATTCATAAATAGATATATTATCTTCATGTTTCATCAGCATGTTTTCAAGTAAAATAAAATATACAAAATATCTTATGCTTCACTATCCATCCCAAAAGCTCCGATAGCGAGTACTCTCTAAAAAACATTTTTGAACTAATTGTACGAGTACATTGTACGAGTAATATGTACGAGTAGTTTACGTTCAAAAACAGAAATGATTGGTGAATCACAAAAACCATGTCTAGATCACAAGAAATGAGGCATTGAACTCAGCAGTGACTGTGGCACAAGAGTGAAATACCGAACACTGCAGCGATAAAAAATTCAAAACACTGCAGCGAAGGAGATATCAAACACTGCAGCGATAGAGATATCAAACACAGTAGTGATCGAGATAATTTGAATTGCCATGCAAATACTACCTTGATTAACATTAAAAAATTTTTTCAGATTCTAGTGAATTTCCAATAAAAGAGATGATCATTCTCAAAAGATATCGAGAGAAACAGAAAGTAGAATATCCTCCTCTTGCTGTCTGTCTCGTCTCATCGCGTGCTCCGTGTCTTTTGATGCGACTTCAATTCCCGAAACACAACCAAACCCTCAATTTTCCTAGTAGGGAGTCAGATAGTCCACCTGCCACTCTATGTGAGTCTATTCGGAGTTGCGAGCCATCAAATGGAGCATATCCTAGAAGGGAAAATTTTAACGAGTTTAGCGACTCTCTTAACGACTTAGGTCGCCTTTCATGCATCTCTCTTCCCTCTTTTAACTAATATCCACCCTGTCTCTTCTGTACCTCAGCCTAGTGGGCTGTCACGCTATCAAGTGCCTGGTAATTATACGTTAGATCCATTACCAGCGCGAACCTACCTTGTAATTTTCCGCTTTAGATCAAACACTCGACAAACAGACCCCCTAGTGGCTAAGCAGGCTGAATTTTGAAAGAAGGGACAAATTTCAATGTTGACAAGTCGAAGATCTGGAGATCTGCCTCTCATTTGGTGGTTGAAGGAATGGAGGCGACCTTTCCTCTGCGATCTACGATAATTTGAGCTGCGACCACCTATCTGACATCTCCATCAACCTTCTCTGCTTTGACAGGCGATTTCCCCGTGGCATAATTTCGAGTATGTCACGCTATACCAGAGCAGAACAGTCCCAGTTCTTCATCCTGTAATTTGCCGATATCTCCACTATGGTTAGTTGGAGAGCGAAACCTGTTATTAAACTCATTATTAACTGCAACCTGCTTATGAGGCAAATTATGCGCCTAGGTAGACGAATTTAACGCGACGCGTGGGATGTTTAGTGAGAGAAAGTTGGGAATCGTCCAATTATTGGCCGAGGAGAGGAAGTGGATGATTTCCTCCAAATTCAGAGCATCAGTTGTCATGACTTTCTTTACTTCAAAGTCTTTTCGCCTTCAATTTGAGATACAGCTTCATGAAAATCGCCAATGAAGTGAAGCTGTAGCTCGACATGTAAAAAAAAGAGACAATGAATTCAAACACTTTTGAATCCAGATATTAAACATCTTGAAACTCATAGACATTGATTTACATCCCCGCATCTGAATTTGTAACATAGAGCGCAACACACAAATGAAAAATTTCTATGAATGATCTAAAAGATTCCTGATTCAAATTTGAATGTAGCTCTCATATTCAGTGTTTTTTAAGGTGTTCCACGGGTCACATTCTGCAACGTGGAATTTTCGACTTGCATCGCGGATTCTGAACGCTCATCCGTTGCATGTAGTGTCTCTTGTCTAAATAGCACATGTAATTGACTTCAAGATTTGAAAAGTCACCTTGCACACGTACATGCAGAATCGCGAGTAAAATTCACTGCTAAATGCTAAATGTTATACTGCATTCATGACTTCTGCTTTTGCTTATAAATCCTGAGTGCGTTAGGCGTACACTAATGAAAGTCGATCTTGAGACGATTTGAGTGTGACTCGTGGGAATGATCTGATGACCCGTAGCAAAAACCTTTAAAAAAACCCTGCTCATATTCAATGATCAATCACTCCATATTTCTTATTTCTTCAATGCATTGATCTATCTTGAAATATCTTTCATTAGCATGGTAAACATAGAGAGCACTCAGTGTATACTTCTCCGTATTTCTTCATTCCTTATTCATGGAAGCAGAAATTTGTCAGATTCTATCTCAAGTGTGAAAGTTAGGAAAGACGAGAGACGTAGAAAATCCTGCTCAACTGCACGCGAAGAGACACATTGATAATTCATTGACTCGGCGGCCTGAGAGGCTGGGCGCTGACAGTGGCACTCAGCCCGTCTTGAATGCGTGGCGGCCCTAATGATCAGATAAGGGTGAGATGGGCTGATAGGGTGCACGGGTTGATTACTCAGGAGGCAAGTGTCTTGGCATTCACAAGATGTGGGAGCAAAGACGATGAGAGGACGAAGATCAGCACGATAAGGCGCTGGGAGTATCCGGAACAAGAGTAGAGTCCCAACCTCGTCGCCAAATCTCTCGGTTTCTTTATCCGGTGTGGCCTGGGTTTCTTACAAAGTGACAACAGCCAACAGAAGGCGATTGAGGCAAAAGTTTATCTGTTCCTTCTCTCCCTTCTATTCAAGAAATACTTCGCCGATTATTCACATTTCAAACCAAGAAACTCTGCACATTCTTTCAATTGTAATTCGACAGATAAATAGAAGTTCGGTTATTCTATCATCCTTTCACATGTCAAGATGACGGAAATAGCCGTTGTGACTAGCATTATAACTATTGTGAATACCGGGTATTTTAATAATAAGATACAAACATTTTACAATTCTAAACACGCTACTGAGGATTTGTTGAATAATAGCTACTTTCGCTTGCATGTACCAAGAATCAAGGTGCTTCATTTCAAGTTTTCTTCTGACTTTTTCCTAACTTTTCTGGTGTAGACTGAATAATCGACATTTTCTTAAGAAATTTGGATACTAAATTGACCAAAGCTTGACTTACTCAACAATTATACCACACCATAGAAGAGTAAATTGAAAGTTTCGTTCACTTAGAAGCATCATAGATATTTAATCAAAGTCATTCCTGGCCTTTGGTCTCACCAAACGTGATACAGAGTAAGTGGTGGATGCATGAAACCTGGGGTGATTGTAAAATCTGAGTGGTTATCTGTGTAAAGTCGACTGAAGCTGAGATCTATTCCATGTGACGTCACCGCCAAGTCATCCAACTAAATGCATAAATGATCAATGATAAGCTATGAAGGGCAAAGGTTTTATGTGAATTACATTTTATGTTTATAAGTATATGAGAATTAGATTTATTGAACATGAAACGAATGTAAGATGTAAATTTTTCAGTAAAAAGGTCCCATGTTAAGTAATGCCACTGTTTCGCTTTTGGTCAAATAGGAAGGGGTGAATGCGGGCATCATTTTTTTCTTCATTTCGATGTCTGTTTGTTGACCATCGAAAAAAGATGATCGAGTGAGGTCATCAAAATGCCAATTGTTGCAAAATACAAGATGTTTGCCAGAAAACGACGAGAAAATGAATGTTATTTGGAAAAGGGGATATTTGTGCAACATTAATGCCAAAATGCCAATTAACAAGAGCACTACAGCGATGCAATGAAAAATTGGCGCCACCAAAGTTTCTTGACTGATTTTTAGTATCCTCGACACACTTGGCTATTCAAAAAGCAAATAGCGGCTTTATGTGATTCGAGTGGTAGTTCTGGTGCTCATGAAAGTATCGTGTAGTCGTCATGTCAGCCCTACATCGATGCATATTCCATGACAATGCGTTTACTTTCGCTTACGATGCAAGATGCTAGCAAACACAAGTTGGGAATAAATTCAGGTCGTTATCCTCACTCAAACAACCAAATTATGAGAGATTTTCTCCGGGTTTACTTTTTCTGGTTCAATAGTGAGCAAAACTTCAATAATTCTTGATATATTAATTTCCACAAATTTGGAAAAGAAAGCTTTCTTTGCTATGAAGGAATGACCTACAGAGAGCAAAGCTCTGAGTATAAATATGGTTTTATAAATTAATGAAGATATTTCTCCGGATAAAAAATCGTAGATTATGAGCACAATACATGAAAAGTTGAATCATATGCGAAAACATGGCTTTTGTATCAACAAAACTCAACAACTTTCTCAATATACAATATCTATCTGCAGCTTCTATCATCGAAATGAATCATGGCTGAGTGGACAAGATATCAGTGTTATAACATCCAATGATTACGGTTGTCGTCATTAATTAATACTTGAAGGTGTAAACGCACTTCCAAATACCATAGCTAAGAAGCATGAGATTAAGAAGACCTTGCATTCCGCATATTTCAAGATTTGTGATCTCTCTGCTAAATGCAAGGAAATTAAATTTTCCTTAATTTCATTGTAGTTGATTATTTCTTCATTGAGAATGCTCATATTCAGAATGTCTGTTAATATTTCGACAAGTATAGTCTCAATTTCCTTATTTTATACAATTTCCAGCTCGATTCTCTAACATTGAAAAGCAATGGTATTATGTTTCTAAATGGTACATCCCAACGTTTCGTGCTCAGAGACATTCATACTTCCATGGCAGTAAGACATCCTGCTAAATAATTTAGTTATCTTCTTCCCTTTGATAAGTGAAAAAAGTTATCTTCCTCCCAAAGTTAAGTGCAAAAAATGTCTTTGATGATCACATATACAAAGGCTTTGATTAGTTGTTCCTTAACGGAACTTCCGATATGCAATGTCAGTACTATTGCTTGAAAATAATTCACAAGATATGAATCAAAATTCAAGGTCAGTCGTCATGTATCTATCAAGATAACAATCTGATGGCTTACAAAATGTATCTGGTTCAATGAAATTTCATAAAAAATAGATGGCTGACTTCTAGTACCATTTGACGGGCAGATAGATTAATAGTAATGTTGAACTATTGTTTAAGAGAGCAGATAAGCACTTTTCGGTGATAAAATCATTCAATCAGTTCGCTTTGAAATATTAAGTCAAGATGCCGACAAGTTACCGATAGCAATAAGAATTCCTTGATCCGTGACATCACATTCGGAGTATTCAATTCCACTGGATTTTCCGTTTAACTTTCCCGTGGTAGTTTTGTGTGTACGCGATAATCTGCCGAATTCTAAAAAGCCTCTTACTAAGTTTGTAGAAAAATGTGACAAGTTACTGTTTTGATGCTACTTTAATGCTTAGTCGGCCCGCACACCGCAACGACACATTATACCCGCATGTTTTCTGGATACATTCCAGAATTCTCTGAAGCTTCTTGACCTAAGATACCTAAACTTTCGAGCTACGCATGGACTTCTAAATTGAAGGGATATTCTAGTTTCAAGTCTATGAGTAACAAAACAAACCTATCTTCTCATAGAAATAGGTTAAATCGACGCATAGATTGGTCACATATTGTTTTCGGATTTTTATGAAAGTTTCGATCCTTTTTCGCTAACGCTAGATCAAGCGTCTTGAAATCAATAGAAGTACGACCTGTTGATATCTTTTTGTGACAAATGTCTGCATCAGCTGCTAACTTGAATGAAACTTGTTGAGAAAAATGCAACCAAGAATTAAAAAAAATCATTGCTGAAATTCGGAGACAAAATTACTGCCGACGCAAGGAAAAAGAGCCTCAGCGGTCGTGTGGAAACCTGACGCTTTCTTTGCCTTGATCTATCATAAAGTTCTCTAGAGAGTTCAGCGGCGCCGTTGCCATCCTTCGTGCGACAGACTTGAAAGAAGGAGGACGGATGCTCCTGCCTACATCTCGGATCGGCTTTGCTGCTGAGATGCAACTCCCAATGGACACGAGACCTTCGGGACTTTCTAGTCTTGGACGATGGGCAACGATGAGTGCGAATTTGACACCACCGATAGAAGTAACCGGACAAACGATTCCTTAGTCTTCATTTTCCAACCTCTAAATATTTCATTGATTTCTACTCAGTGAGATCGTTTCCAGTTCTGTGAAATATTTAGATGTCTATGTTTGATTGCTCTAAATATAGCAACTATATCGAAGTAATTAATACTCGTCGCCATTTTTGACAGATTGCCCTTTTATTACTGACAGCGCGCACAAAGTGTGTAAGAATTATGGCTTCAAGTTGGACAGGGCGACTGATACTCAATCAAGGCACAGATGTGACATTTTATCCACGTTTAACACACATAGAACCCGGTGAAACAGAATTTACATTAGTTTGCATGGAGACTAGCCTATCCTCGGCTTCTCTTTATCAGAGCCCTCCTCAGATGGGTATTATCCTGATATTCCTACTAGATAAATATAGAATTTTAAACGCAGTCAGAGAGACATTTATTAGTATTCAATCGTTTCAGCTTCCTACACAAAGGAATAAACAATAATGATTAAGCCTTATGTGGAATTCAACTGACTTAGAAAGACATTTATGATATTCCACCATGCAGTCTACTTCGTCAATTTCAACTTCTGGGAATATTACATATCAGTTTATTATAGCCTTTTGGAGGCCTTATACCCTGAAATTTCTTTGCAACACGCATAGACAAGACTTTTCATGGTTCCTAAACCCTCTATTCGCACTGACTTTAATGCCAATGCAATGAAAATACAACTGGTATCAGGGCCCAGTGGAGCAAATAATATCTTCACCATTTATCTAATTCGATAGAGCAATTTCATGACAAAAAAACCTCCGTACCTTATTTTTCAACAGTTCTGCATTCAAGAAAACTATCAAAGATTCTATAAACTGAGTTTTTCGCTTTTGTCCTCATTCTCTGCCCATGTTTAATGAAATTGTCCTTGTTGAATATCTTTGACATTTCGTTGTGTTTATTTAACTTGTAAACATATTTATAATTGCCTTCCCGACTCCATGAAGCCCTCAGTCTACAATTTTGTCATCAATTTGTCTGGTAAACTATTTTGCCATCAACAAATGCCTTCAACAACACCAGCTCGAGTGAAAACGAATGTTGAAACCACTTTAGTTGCAATCCATTCGCCCTTTGTTTGCAAGCTGTCAACGCCATGCAAAACGCAAAGTGTCAAGGCGACTTTAAGCAAAACTGGCCTCAAATATTTACACGCTGCGTTCTAACAACCTTGTCGGGTGAAGCGAGCCTCGCGCTTCAGTTGTGGCATTTCGCACAAGTTGGTGAGACTTTCCCGCTCGTGAAAGAACAAATTTGCCTGTGTCGAGTGGTCTCCTCTTCCAATACGATGCGGAATGATGTCAAGATGGCGGTAACTTTTATCCACCATTATTGTAAGTTTTGTTTCTTTAAATTTTGGTAACTGGTTATAAAGATTGATTCAGAGACGGCTATCTACAAACAATGATGATTCGGAAGATCAGACGTTGACATTCGTTTGAAGATGGCATTTTCTGAGTGACTTTGAAATAACGTAGGTTTTTGTATTCGGAATGATACTAAAGGCTTGTTATATGTAAAGAATTTGGTGGCAATGAATTCTTATAGCATAGATATCATGAACCACCCATGAACTACCGATGAAGATAAAGCTATGAATTTGCCTTAAGATGTCTATGTTCAGTACTTATATATAGAAAATCATAAACAGCATCGTGTAGACTTCTCATAGGACTTAGTATTGATCTCTCCGTGACTTCGTAAGCTAAGTCAGATTTACACCCGTACCTCCTGTGGCCTTTATGTTGATTACCCTTGGACTTCGTAAGAATTTTCTATATAACTTTAAAGACGACTATGATACCAATCAATCGACAAAGAATCTGATTATACATTCATGTCAACGTGCCTCATCTTCCGGTCATTAAGAATCGGAGAATGTCTACTTACCGAAACATGAGACAACAAATGATGGCGGGGACATGTGAGGAATCAATACGGTGATAGGAATGTTGCTTACACTCACGTAGCCGTGTTTATCTGAAATATTGTTGGTCAGCTTCAATTTATGGAAGGAGATCACTTTTTGCATCCATTGTTCGCCTGGCGAAGGAGAATCGGGATGAATATACATTCGTTTCGGCATCTCTGGATCAGCTTTGCCAGCCACCATCCACCGGCTGTTGTGGAATTTGTACCGACAGTCATCCACTGATACCACGTCCATCAACATGATGTATTTCGCACGCTTATCCAAGCCAGAAACTTTCGCTTTGAATGGCGGAAACATTCTCCTAAAACGTGAAGAAAGAGAGTTGACAATACATGCGTAATTTCAACAAGTCAGGCGATGTATATCAGAGGCAAGTAATCTGAAAAGAATCGACTCCATGTCATTGATCATATTCATTGATATTTCATTGATCTCAAAAGAAAGTTTAAAATGCAGTCGGCGTCCAGCTCCTCTGCGGTCGATTTTGAAATAACCCTCATCATTAATTCTTATATGTAAAATATGAAACAAGTGGCCATCATGCCGTCGTTCACTAACTCGACTGAATATTCTAATGGAAGAACGGTCCCTAGACAGCTATTTCCACTATAGTCAACTCATAGACATCTAATCGGCGAACAGGAGAATTATCTTTGAACAATGTACAGACGATGATTTCGTATTTTTTCCTTCTCCACAAATGACAGTGAGTGACTCAAATGTAGCGATACAGGGATTTGTGTTAAAAAATGTAGGTGAGAATTCAACACATTTCAAGAGTGAAGAGATGACATGAGGAACTTGCTACGAGCATTTCGAACATTCCACAAATGTGAGGTTTTGATAAGGTTTTGATAAAGAAAATAACAAAAGGTTGAACATACACAAACGGCCAAGATGTTTGATAACTGACAAGACGAATCCATTATCTTTAACCAACTTGCTAAATTGTAAATGTGGTGATGATTTGGAACGACAAGAAGAGGTCTTAACGCATGTCCATGCCGATTCCATTTTGTAAGTAGAATCACGTCATCGCCCTACTCTATGGTCATCGCAATGCGTATCATTTCCTCCCAAATTTGAGTTATTCTGTCAAAAATAATAAAACACACTCTATTTCTATAGAAATTTTAATACATGCATTGTCTTATTTCGCTTCTTCATTTGATTTTGACAAATTCGTTGCTCTATTCCTTTTTTCTGTTCCTTTGTTCCTCTTTGCCTGCTTGTGATTTGACATGAAGTTTTTTCTCTGTCTCATGATCTTTTTCGAGTGTCGCGACTTCACAGACCACGAGAATGTCCAGTTTCTTGGACACGATCATGAACTGCAGCAAACTCAGTTTCGTTGTGTCATAACGACCGTACTCCCGTGATGAGATGCCGCTCGAGAGAAAGTGTAAAATTGGCAAATATAATGGCGTTATTCTGCAAGACGCGCCATTCAGTCTGTGCCAAGCCTGTCGGCGAGCCCAATGATTCGGAAGAAACGTACGTGACCGAACTGCGCTCCTCGAGGTATCGCTGTGTGTTCCACTGTGTCACTTCCCCAACCCGTCGTTACAAAAGACCTCTTTGCTCTTTCTTTGATGCCTCAGTTCTCATGTGAGATTCTCACGTAGAGATGGCTGGTCCGTGTGAAAGTTGAGGAGTGAACACTGCTCACTTGTAAGGTACCATTCAGGCGTGGCGTCAGGCATCACGATTCTCACCTCTCATTCTACAAGGCGTTCGCAAACAGTTGCACTGTCACTCACGAGTATTCGACACAAAAGGTCGGTAAGTGAGATCTGGGATTTCTTACAAAAAAGAAACATATTTATTAACACAGCTGTTGAAGAAGAGGCGTGCGTAAATCGCCTGTCTTCTTCTCTTCCCACAAGATTTGCCCTGGAGGTCAGAAGAGACTTCTCTCACCTGCGTCAAGGAAAGGTTGTGCGATGAACTTATGGGACATCAGAAATGGCGGACTTCTTAATGGAATGAAAACAATTCCATTAAATTAAGGAAGCATTCAAATTTTATGAATAATTTTTGCTACATTATCCATCTCAATGAAAAATGAATCTATAACCAAGCACACGATGAGGTATGTCTATGAAGAAGTGAGTCTTAGGCAAGAAGACATCTACGGACCGTAGTTATTCAGTGAAACTCAATATAAAGTACTTATTGTATTTCACTCTGGATGGCTTTGGAGGTCATAGAAATGATTGAAATGAGTTTGAAATGCATTATTGCCCGGCATTGGAGGGCATATAATGCACCATTATATGCCCGCCAATTTCACATAGAATTCTCACCGTGTCAGATAGCCATGAGCTGTCGTCCGTCACTCCAGCTTGAGAATCCATTAATGAATGAATGGGTAAACTGATATTTCAAATCATTTTTAGATAGAAATCTGAATTTTCAATCTATTCACATTTGCAAACATTCATAGACTTTCAAACTTTCATGAATCAAAATCAATTCAGAGAGCAAACTTTCATAAACTTCAATAAAAGTCAAAGATTTCTTCATCTTCCCATTATCTGTGACTAACAGCGATCAAGAATTGCAATATTCATGGACTTCTCAAGAGTTACATATAATAGCATTATGTCATGGATTTTGCGGCAGAAATATCAGAGTCTCGGCTGCTAAGGCAGCCTCGCCTATGTCTGATATTGCTGCCCTAAAAACCTATGATATAATGCTACATTGCATGACTTCAGACATCGTGTTCTGTGCTACTTTATGACCTTAAAGGCTGTACAGAAGTTAAATAAATGTATTGACAGAGATTTAGGAAAAACGGAACTGCATTTCCTCCGTTAGACTAAAATGATAGAAATCTTCATTAACTGCTCGGCTTCAGAAATCTACATATCTGGCCTTCAAACACATTCTTTCTACTTCTATGACTTCCAAGGACCCATGGAGGTAGGCCTACTTTGTAAATTTATCCATAGACTTCAAAAGTCCAATGCTTGTCTAACTTTATTTTTCAAGACTTAAAATACAAGCAAGAAATTTAGTTCAATAAAATATTTCATAGTGAATCTCACTTCCGTTTGTGTCGTCACCCCAAGTCTAAATATTTTTTAGTAAATAGACTGTACATATTTTTAGCATCTTTTTTTCATGGGGAGACGACACAAACGGGAGTGAGATTCACTATGAAATTAAACAACCTCCCGTCAGCTGCCTTCAATAAAATACACTATCGAATAGAGATTGAAATCAGATTTTCATTCGTAATAATACTTAAAATTGAATTGATAAAGGGATTGTGCTGAATACTCAATCATTCTGGTGATAGACCATTATTAAATTCAGAATTTGTGTCATAAGTAAGGTAAGCTGTTTGACTTTCCGATTTCTATACTTAAAGTTTGAAGTTCGATATATTAATTTCAAAAATGGAATCTCGACAGAGACATGAATATTTCAAAGGTGATGACACACTTTCATTAGGAAATGGATTGTTGCAAGTTGAGCGTTAGATTCAATCACATTTAGCACCAATATTGTCAAGTTATTTTCTAATTGTTAAGAAACGAAGTTGCGTCAGCTGAAAATAAATCTTTTGTTCTATACACTCTCAATCGGTGAGATTACTTTATTTTACCGAAAATTGTATCCACCAGGAACAAGTGTATTACCTTACACACGAAAGGCGGTGAGTATTTATTTATAAGGACGATAGGAGACAACTCAAAGTTTATTTATGAAATGACCAGACCGATAGAAGCGGAACAACTCAAAGTTATTACGTCATGACGGGTCCTATACAAGTTTGAGCAACTCCCCGCGGTGTGAGGATTGTCTGATGAATAGGATTATGACTTTGTCGGTCATGTGTGTGTTCTGCATCATTGCTTTCAAATAAGATTAAAGGTTTACACATCCCACAAAGACACCATTGAGCGATCCATCCTCATAAAGGACTCTTTTTCAGAGGAAATTTATTTAACAAGATAAGAAGCTAAAAATCATCACTATAACGGCTGGATTAAATTTCCATTCAAAAAATCAAAGAATTTGGAAAGAAATGATGTCAATGGAAATAATATGATCCTCACGAATTGATGGCAGAAAGATAGGATTAGAAATGCTCAAAACTGCTAAGGATTTTGGGAATTTGCGATTCATTTGATTACGATATATGACAGTTTTCCATTGAGATACCAACCGAAAAGTTCTATAAATGCTACATTGTATTTTCGGACATCTCTTGTAAAGCATTGATAAATCAATTGATTGAATTTATTTTGCAATGTTAGTGGATTATTTATCATCAAATATACGTTTGAATGTTCTTATCAAGAAAATAAAAATGAATTTTCAATATGGATTATTGGAGCGTAAGTTGATATCAATGCTAAAAATGGCAACCGTTGACTTCTGTTTCTGTTGGTATACACAATTTTGTTCATACATTGTATGTCTGGTATAATACACCCTCACCTGCTTCGTAGATCATGGTTTAAAGTCTAAAACGATGCAGTTTCTCCTCTTGTATGCATCTATGAGCAACGACTTTCTCGAGGCCCAGAAAGATAAACATTTTTTGGGCGACTGAACTTTCATGAATAATTGATTCTTAACATGTAACCAGGTTATCACTTAGCATCATGCATTGAGGGCAAGTTTGAAATCCTTATACCAGTCTATTCTGAGACCAACTTGTCAATGCTTTATGCAACACATGACAGTTTCTGAGATGTAATAATTCTTTGAGGTGAAGTTTATAAATTACAACTGTAACATTACAATCCCATAATTCCATATTCCATCGGTCAGTGCGTTCATGTCTTATGTTTACCTATCTGAGGCTGCAATCATCACGCACATGCCAAGTAGAAAGGAAAGTGCCATGTGAAAATGATTTCATCAATCTATTTTTCCACTTTCAGAAAGTTCCCAAAACAATTGAGTCAAGAGATATCTATTCATCTGTAGCTGAGAAACAAATAGTGACGGCTTATTGATATTCGCCAGCCTCGTAAGTGATCCCGAAAATTGGACCGGTGGACTTTTCAATCCTTGTGGAGTGATTTGTTTAGTATGAGTGAATTTATATAGGACATTGAGAATGCGAAAGTTATTCATATAAAGTCATATAAAGTTTCAAGTATATTCAAGTATAAGTTCATATAAAAAAGCAAGTTTGGTTACATGTACAATGACGTCACACTACTGCGGCCGCTCGCAATGATTTGCTTTTTGCGCTATGATTTGATCGCATGAACGTATCGAAATTGTCAGTTTCTGCCGTACCAGCTTGTAAAGAGGCAGCGAGAGCTTAAGCTGATCAATGGACATTTTATATGAATAACTTCCGCATTCTCAATGTCCTTGTGAGTGAGTCGATAAGTTAATCTTAAAAAGTTTGATGCATTAAGACGCCCAAAATTTACTCCATAATTAATAGTCAATAGTCAAAATTGTTTATTTGAATGAGAAGCTACATTCAAAACCGCAATACAATGGCCACTTGGGCACTTACATGAAAGCGCTAACTGTAAAATGACACATTACATGCAAACATCGGAGAGATCAACGATCTTGTCTACAAAAGTCTAATCTTGTCTAATGTTGTCTGCAAAAGTTAACCATTAATGTTAGATCTGATATAGCTCTGATAATCTATGCATATGTATGTTTGACTATCATTGATTATCAAATATTCATCTGTCTACTATTTTAGGAAATAATGTAGTGAAACAGAAGCCAAATGTTAGACTTAAAGTAATGGTTTTAACTTTGGTATTAAATGACGCCACATTTAAATTAATATTTTCTTTGAATTAAGATGGAAGAAGTCAAAAAGCTACAAACAATTTTGCTTTATTTTTTAATATTATCATGTTTTACCCTTTAATTCATTTCTGTCATTGCTTTGTCTCATCACAAATTCGAATTTATTCAAATTTCGTCCAGTTTACAAGTACAAATGAACTAGCTCCAACACGGACATTGATGAACCTCAGAATGTGTTAACGAACTAGTTTATTTCTTATAGTTTCCAATCGTTGAGTGTAATTTAGACCGGTGAGGGGCGTTGTGATGACAAAGTGATGAAGTATGTAAAAGTTGTTGAATAGAAACTGTGAAATTTATTTGATCGGTCACCTATCATTGACAGGCAATTTACTTAATCAACATCGGAAAGAAAAGACCAACACAGTTCAACGACATGAGACGAAACTCTTCGGTGACACAAGTGTTTGTATATGGTCATCCCCGTCTATTAAAATTCATTACAATTCATCAACACTTCCAATGTTGAATTTTCTAAAGCTTTGCGGCTTTTAAGACTTCACTTTACATAAAAGAAAGTGTCAGAATATCCAATTGACTCTTTCGGTTACCAAGATGACTTATTTGAATAATTTTGAAGAGAAGTCACCACGAAGAAGTTCTGCAAGTTTTTGAGGGTTGTATATTATTATAGAAATTATTTGAATCTATATGTAAGCAGATTCTGCTTATGACAAAAGACAAAATAGCGAAAGGAATAAAGTGAGAATTCTGCAGGAATGCAATGTCAAATGTGCACACTTAAAATTGTGTAGACAATGAAATGGTAGAAAACACCAACTGTTGATTACTTACTAATCGTATTTCTGATTTTAGCTGACACTATACTGCACCGGAACAGGAATAATCCTAAAGTAGAATTGATTTTTTTCTGTCATCAGTTGCTTTTAACTGTGACGTCAATAATCACTAAATTCTGAAAATCTGATAATAACAGACGTACTAGCAAAATATGCACCCTAAACAAGGATTTGATTCGATCGAGTTTCCAGCTAAGCTGGCATCGAAATTTTTCGTGTAATTACATGTTCCTCAAACATGAAAACCTTTTATTTAATATTTTCTTGATATATTTGCAGAGAATATTTCGCTAGTCGTCTCATTTCACCAAATTCACACCGACTGCTGTATTGAGTAAAAGTGTAATCAAAATGGTTATGATATTACATAGTGAAGCAAGCTGTACACATCATATAATGAAGCAAAAACATCAAACAAAAGAATTTTCCGCTTTGGATTGCATAATTTATCAGATGACTTACAGCGCTACCATAGAGTTCTATTGTGTAAACATCAAAATTAAATGAACGTTAAAAAGATTATCGAGTAGGTTCAACTTTTCTAAGGACTAATTAAAATTAACGATGAATTTAATTTGCTTTGATTTTGCTTTCGGTTCTTAGATTCTATGTAACAAGCTTTTCAGAAATTGATATCAAATTCTACTGTCGAGATATTTTGACAAATGAATTAACTAAACCACTCTTATGATCCTACATATGAAAACATAGACATCGGAGATCTATTGGCTGACTAGCTTGCTGGTCACTTCAAGAAAGTTGTTTTTAGATATCATTTCTCTTCCTGAAATTTTGAATAATGACATTTCCATGTACATACATAATCTTTAAATACTTTAAGACTGACAATATAGCCTATCTCTTTTTATCCAGATTTATTCTTGCTTTACTGATTTGTAAAATCGCAATATTGATTGATACAAGTTTTATCGACAATCAACAACCATTATCAGAACAAGAAAGGAAAAGTCAATCTCACAGCGACATATTCCATTCATTGCTGTAACTTCAGATCAATCGTAGAAACATTCAGAAAAATAACTGTGATATCAGCAGCCGTAATCAAATGTGTTTACCAATAAAATAATGCCATCGGACATTCAAATTATTTCTTTTTGTCTAGACAAAGTTGTAAATACCTACAATGCTCGTAGAAAAATGAAGCACATCTTAAATTTCTGTGTTTTGTTAGAAAATAGATATTTTCAAACAGCAAAAATCTTTCAAAATACAAAATAACTTAAGAAATTCGAAGACGTGTATTTTCTGAAAAACTATCAAAAGTCACAGAAAGCAGGCGGATTTTGACTGGTTGCTTTCAAGCTTTACTTACACAGCTCAGAGTTGTAGAATAGACGCCAAAATAATACTAAATAAAATGCGTTGTTGAAATGCATTCAAACCAAACCCGCCTTTTCTTTTCAATTCTCGAGAGAGTTTTGTCTCCGTTCCGTCCTGAATCTGTCTGCTCTTGTGGCAACTCGTTAGAGATAGTCTTTTCAAACGTACAAAAGCCCTTTCAAATGAAGGCAGAAGATGTTTATGTATTATCACACACTTGCCTGATGAAATCCTTATCAGGATTGAAAGAAGATTCAAAAATTCCTCGCACAAACGACTTAACACAAAAGAAAAGTGCAGAATAATGCCTTTGATAATATGAATATTGAGAAAAAAGGAGAAAAAAGGGAACAAGGAACAAGAAAGTTTTATGCTTTCATTTAATTATTTAATACAATGCACATGCTTGAATATAAATTAATAAAAGGAAAATCGGTGAAGGTGTGAAAAGATTAACTTTGTCGGTAAATTGAAAATTGTAAAATAATTAATAAATGAACAGTGCATGATTTTGTCATTATATGTCATCGGAAATTAATCAAGAACGGGCAGATCATTGCAAATATTACTTTCAGTTATCAGATTGGAAAATAATCGAATTTTATACCCTTCGAGACATGTTGGGCTACAGCTTCGTGATATTTTTCAAGTTCATGATATATTTGCTTAGACATATTAAGATCGTTTTAAGTTCAATTAGATAGATATCTCAGCTGTATGGTTGATGACATTGATATCTTAGAAATAAAGGAATATATACACGTAGACGTGTAGTAAACTATGTAGAACGTATTTCGACACAAAATACCGTTAAGATCAATTTACTGATATGGTAATGTACAGGACCAATCGTCGTCAGACAGAATTTTTTCTAGAAGGATGGGATTTTTTTGATAATATTAAAATATACAGAAAATATCACTCTTTCGCCAGCAATATTTTTTTCTATTATGAAAAATATGACTATGCGTGAATTTTGCTATTTTTGTGACATATTAAAATGTCATGTTATTGTGAAAAAATAGCAGTAAAATTACATTATTTCAATACATTTCAAACAATTAATCAAAGTGTTGAACACATTTGATAAAAGAATGGCTTCATTTCCTATCATCAAATTTTGATCTTGATGGTGCATTTAAAAAATTGAGGAGAATAAGATTTCTTTTGGAGATGGAGTGTTGGCATAGGATGATAATTCGCAATGCTAACTTTGCTCATATTCAATATAACATTAACATGGATTTTTAGGGCAATAATGTAGAACGTTTGAGGGCACCTATAGGCGCCAGAAATAATCTATGTTAATGATATTGCGCGTTGTTTTAGGTATGCAACAATGCTGGAAAAGTGGGCACTAATAATAATAATGTGAAAGACATGAAGACATGCACACATTGAGATTTCTAATTCATCTCTCAACTGAATCGATGAAAATATCCTCATTACGATTTGCTTTGCTACCTTCACTATGAGATCCTTATTAAATTTCAAATTTGTTCAATCATTTGTGTGCACACGTGCGCTCCGCTCTACATGGATATAGATCACTGTCTATGAGAGCATCTTCTATCGTAATTATAAACTCTAGATATCTTATCTCATGTGACCATAGCACATTCGACAGCCTACCGGTACTCAGTCTGAACACTTTTAGTTATAATATAGTGATATAACTACGACATCTGTACTACCACAGAAAATGTAGCACGAGGCGAAGCCGAGTGCTACATCTTTCTATGGTAGTACAGATGGAGTAGTTATATCACTATTATCAAACGATCAAGAAATGTCAATGAACTCTATGGACCAGTGACGATATAGACAATCTGCTAAGAACACAAACGTGGTTGGCTTTCCATGGCATCCAAAGTCCTAGTAGATAGCCTATCCAATATTGATGTCATGCATTTCCATAGAAATTAACAATACCATAGAAAGTACTATTATCTACTTCTATGTGCATTTCCTTCATTTGAATTTCAAGTGAACCGATATTTAACTGGCATTTGCATGAGGTATAGCCTTATTATCTATACCCAAGATATCATCTAAGCTTACTTGCAATTTGGGTGCATTGTAGGGTAAAAAAATGTAGCACGGTAGCCCATTGGATTACATGTATTTTGATTCATAGAAATTCCGTTCTACATTAGAAAATGTAGAACGCATAGTTCAACATAGTGGAGATAGGAAGGGAGTTTGATAATATTGAATGGCGTAACTACATTACATAATTTTCATCACACATTTTTCGCAAAGTAGAATTCTCAATAAAAATCTTCGAAACACGTCATCATGAATTTTTGACCGGAATATTTCCGAATTTAGACCTTCAAATATTGAAAGTGTTTTAAGATTAATTAAATCGAAAATCTTATCACAGATAGACCTTGCTTCAATTGACTGAGCTGATAAATTTTCCTGCATCTTCTCTTCAAACACACTGTGTGAAAATTATTATCCAAAGCCTTTCAAGTGATCAAGACTTCTCTAGCAAGCGACAACTTCTCTCGTTAAGGGCGCCATGTTTCTCAGACTTATTTCACGTTCATAGGCAGACATTCTTTGGCGTTAGTCAAAGCGCCTTGTTCAGACGAAGCTGCCGATTCTGATTCACGACTTAGATGATCAAAGGCGAGGACTCTGGATCAATTAAAGCAGAATTGTATGAAGCCTCAACAACCAGAACACATGATAAAGAAGAATTAATACAAAGCAAATAATTTCTCGCCTCTTACTTGACATAGTCCGTGTTCCAAGGCGAGGATGTCTTTTACAGCTACATTTAGAAGTTCGCCGGCGGGCCGACGGCTGAAAGAATGAAATCCACAGCCAGCGGCCCCACGATTAATTGCCGACGTGATCTAAATTGTTTCATTTTGGGCGCATGACATCCCACCGGACTGAGACAGGAAACTAACGCCTACAGTATGTGTTGTAGCATCCTCTCAGACGTTTCATCACACAAAGGTATTGTTTCATGTATTCTACTCGTTTTGTCCTTGATAGTGCATTCGTTTCCCATGCGTTTAGTACGCCGTGTGTGATTTATAAAGGAGTTGACGCCCAAACCGTAATGGACAGAAGCGTAAAATGGCGAACTGAGACCGCCTCGAGAGAATGTTACTCATTCAAATTACCTGCAAATGCGAACCCTTCTCACTTTGATGTTCTGACACATTAAGTAATTCCCATTCTCTCTGTGTGTTTGAAAAAGGTGCAAAGATGTTTATATGTGAGAGGAAGATCATGAAAGTTAGTTACAAAGCAGTGAGATGATGAATGACTAGAAATCGTATTGTTTTGAGGATTATAGACAATGCAGATTTTACCACAGGCATGTTGAAAGGCAAAACTGCTGTTATTGAAAGCATGACAAGTTTGTTTAATTAAAACTCTAAGATTGGCATTTGTGTATTTAGCAAAGAAAACATTTTCATTTTTTGCATACAGGCAGACTGTAGCAATGTCAGTGAGACATTAAAACTATTGAGCGACAACTTCAAACATTAACATAGATATTGCTGGATATAGGTTAATACCGCAGAAGGACATAGATGTTAACATGTATATTTCCATAAAGCAAAATAACTATAGAAATCATTAAATATTGCGATTATAATGCGACAATTAAAATGTTGAAGGACTGCTAGCAAGCTCTACATCCTATGATGAGTATCTGACGAATATTGACACATAATTTCTGAATTTGAAAACAGCAGTAGAGCACAGACTGCGATGATGAAATTCTATGAAGTTTAAGACTATGAAACTGTTTATACTACTGTCCATATTCAACAATGTAGCTGTGTTATCACTCATCTGTATCGGAAGATACAGAACTCGGTGGCACGCGCTATTTATTTTCAATAAAGATATCTTATTAACATAGCATGAATTTCTAGCAAATAATGACATTGGTAAGATGCATAGATGAATATATTCAATGGCCATGGTCAAAAGGAACATTTTAAATGACTGATGGCGACAGATTCAATCATGATTTCTAACATCTTGAAGACGTCTTGTAATGGTTCAATCATAAGTAAGTAAAAGCATTATGAGTTCTAAAACCTTTTTGCTCGTTCAAATTTATGTTTGTTTTGAAAATCATCCTTTTGCAAAGTGCTAATAGAAAATCCAATTTCGGATTCAATCATTTCATGTGTAAGTTTTTTGCCTGATTGTGAAACGAATGCAGATTCTTGGATAACCTAGATTTTGAGAATTCTTCGAGAGGTGTCTAAAAATACTCGCATGTATGTGAAATCCTCTCGCTTATTAATTAGCAGCTCGAAGACCGAAATGATAGATAGAATACATTTTAATATATTATCGCATCACGTAAAGCAGTGATGATACATGGCATCTGAGAACCTCACCTTTTCACCTTATATTAATTAACCTTAAGCCAGATAAAATGTTTAGGTACTGTGTGAAAAATCTTTACTGAACCTCCATAATTTCTGAAGATATAACTGACTGTAAAAATATTGGCAAATATTGAATTATGAAAATAGTATAGAATCTTTAAGCGCTTCAGTCACAATAACTAGACTAATGTTTAAAGTAAACAGATTTCTTCACTTTATCATCAACTGCTGTTATTTATTTTTTGCGATCATGAAAGATTTCAAAACAGATACTGCAAAATTGTAATGAAGCTATTTATAGAATGCAGCACTATGTGTCCATACAGAAAAAATGATAAAATGTTCATAGCAATGCAAATATTTGATAATTGGGCCGTTGTAGTTCAATGGATCTTTAATCGGACAATAATTGAATACATAGATAATGAAGAACAGTCATAATTGAATTAAAATTAGACATTATTCATTTATTTCATAGAATTTTTCATGTAATAAATTCAAATATACACGAATCAAAATGCATGAAAATATCTTTTTGGTACTAACTCTGAATTCTTTACTATTAAGATATTGTGCCGCAAATCATTTAAAAAAGCGTGAAGCATCTTGCAAGCAGCTACGTCAGCCAAATTGCCACCAGTACTTTTCCTGAAAAATATTGATGATATAAATTCAAATGATCTTTGTGCATGACTTCAGTTTAGAAACAACGACATCAGCAAAATTATTTTCGTAGACCCTATATACTCTTATGCAATGAAGAATAATATCGGCTAGTGTAAAAATTGTCACGAATATTTAGGTGAGTCGTATACATCAGAAATTCATAATTTATGATGAACAAGGTCAATGCCATTAACTTTTGATTTCAATATATGAACGCACATTATTTACAAGTATGAAAACCATGCAAACACATAGCTTATGGGTGCGAGTTATTTCGGCTTATAATTCTGTTGAATTAGTGGAATAAAATATTCATTTCACAATTTCTATGCACTGTCTGGTGTTGTCATTGATTGTAGTTTCGTGTGCAAAAATGTATGTTTCATAAATTTGCAATTCAAAGTTCCGTCTTTCATTTTTAATTCGGACATTTAGTGCTTATAATCTACACAGATAAATGACAAATCCCCAAGGAATAAAATAATAACATTGTAGGAAATAAAAATAGAAAAATGCCTGATGCTCTTACCGTCCACTTTTGGTGATGACCATTTCAGTTCCAAGGTTATAAAATTGCTCCCAAAGGTCCTTTTCAACAAGTTCCACTTTCGGGTCATCTTTGACGTCCTCATCAGGTGGGTCACATCCTCGGAATCCTTGCATTTGTGCAGCCGCTAGCATCTCATGCGGCAACATGCCGGGAATGAAAGGGCCGGGCGGCAGTTTGTGGAACATGGAGGGCTGAATTCCTGCGATGCCTCCCAATCCTCCCAGACTGCTGAAGTAGGAGGAGTTGGCGTTGGCCCCAAGGAAATTAAGATCCGCCGGATGATGCATAGATAGCGCGAAAGGATTGAATGCCATGGGAAGTCAGTTGAAGCCGTTGGGAAGTAAATTGTTGCTATTGTTTGGCCGCGACGCAGCTTCTCATTACAATATGATAGAAATAATGGACAAGTCTAATATATGATCTCAAGATTAACAGCGAGCATGAGTTGAGCGGCAAGAGACGGTGTTGTGCGCCAAACCAGCAGCCAATCGAGGCTTTTCTTTCCCCTCCAGCCAATGAGATGAGCGATCTTTCCATTCTTTTTTCTCAGGAGCTTGTCTATTGTGTCGTTTGGAGATTTGATTGTCATTGTTTGTATTGTTGCTTGCATTGTTATCACAGCAGCCATACCGCCTCTTTTGTTGGCCGCCGACTTGACAAGGACACTGTCGCGGCAGAGTGGCCTCTGTCCATAAATGCGGCGATAAAACAAGCGTCACAATTGAACTTTAAAGACGTTTTTAAGAGAGGGATTGCGATTAATGAAGAAGATGAGAACTATTGTAAAGAATTCATTTTTATCAGCCTACTTGGATATTGCAGCTGTAGGCTTATCTTCAGACAGGAGTTATCGAATATTCATTGATTGTTGTCAGTTAATAATTGCAATAAATTAATTGATTGATTTAAAAGACAGTGAATTTGGATGATTTATTGCTTAGCAGTGGCGCCATCATTCACCATCCAGTGTTGAATCTAGGATTGGAATTCCGGGAAGAGGATCCAGAAACTTCAGGGGTACAACTAAATTTAGGTAATTTCATCTATTAAATATGGCCAAGAGGAGCTGTGTGACACATGTAGAACTGCAACATTTTGATCAGGTTAGTTGCGTGTATTTGTTTCAATGTGCACTGTACCCATAATGTTTTTATAAACAGAAGAAATTCATAAAACAAAATAATAATGATGTTGAGCTAAATTGAATAATATTCTCATACTTTTCTATTAAGAATGAACCTACTGATGTAAGTCAATTCACCCAACTAGATATGAAAAAAGTACTAGTAATAAGCCTATATAGCATGAATTATATATAAAGATATAAGCGACCTATAGGATTCATTTAATTTCTTCTAAATTCTCTTAGCAGAACTTTTGTGTTTTAAATAGGACAACATGATTATAACCAACTGACAATTAATTCAAGCAAATTGATCTTTAACAAAGCCAATTTAAATGCATGATAAAATTTTGTTATAAAGCCATAATTAGATAGCAAGAACTGGACACCATGTTAGGCATGGATCACCAAATCCTTCACTTTATGCATTCTCCGCTCTGTTGATTCTGCATTGATATTAATTGTAAATTCATCCAAACAGTTATACAAAAATATGCGGTCTTAAATGTGCATGAAACAAGGAAAATACGTCTTTCATATGAAACAAGAAGAATACGTCTTTCATGTATGCATTTTCAATTCAAAAAAGTTTTATTCTGCGACATTTCTTTTCTGCGTCACATTTTTGTCGCTTAGCACATCCGGTCCTTCAATTACAACCATCATTAAATCACTGAAGGAAACAGGGAATAACTTGCTACGTAACTTAGTATGAATGCAATTCATAGTACTAAATGATCGCCCGACTTTGTCTAAGGAACTTTGTCTGTGAATTCGAGAAATAAAAGGTGTTGATTTGCCTGATAATACCAACTACCCGGACTCGATACAAAATAGGCTGGGATAACAAGGAAATGAAGAATTCGAATGGCCTGCTAGAGAACACCCGGGGAAAACAAGTTAGTTTTGTAGATGGAGAATTGTGCTTCCGGAGGTAATTCCCACCCCTCCCGAAATACCTGCGTATAGATTCCTTGATGTTCTCCATCCTAAGGAAACATCGCACACAAACTGATAGATTCTGGATACCCTGTGATAGACCAATCAGTAATCTCTTAACATATTTAGCATCTGTATTTATCTTACAAAATGTAATGCTTTTATAATACCTTATATTATAAGCAGGGTTAGTCGGCATAATAAAGGATCATTTTGCCATTTTTTCGGCGAAAACTGACTAAAATTCTTTTCTTCAAGATTCCTGCTGTAGCCTTTTGACTCAGAACACGTAAGGAATTATCACTCCTGCCTTTATTGATAAACGCTAAACAGCGAGTTTTTTTATCTGTTTATCAATCTATCTATAGTAGGCCTGTATTTAAACAATTCAAACCTTATCAATATATTATTTCAATTTTTAAATAAGGATGCTCAAAGTATAATTGCAAGAATGTAAATTGTTTTAAAAAGCATTGAAAAAGCTATTGTGCTCTCTTTCTAGCGTGCAAGCTTTCGCCATTTTATAACTTTTAATCAATATAAAGGATGTGAGAACCACAATGCTAGAAATAACTAAGAACTAGAAAGAAGGCTAATAAAAACTGTGCAAGTGAAAAGAGGATTTATCGGAGATGGTGATGCTAATTGAATTTTATGCCAAAAGTTTTAAGTTGGAATCAAAGTATGGAAATTAAAGTTCTCAGTCATGCATATTCAATTAAATCAGATATGTACATGTACATGTAGGCATGTGATGAATTTTAAACAAACATCAATGTCACTATGAATACAAATAAATGCAACAGTCGGTTAAGACCCTGTTTGATCACTATGAAATGTCACCAATTATCAATATGATTTGTCTATTTCAGGTTCCTTAAACAGCAACCAATTTTGCACCTTTGGAGATTGTATTTTGCACCGATAGATTGGACGTTGCTATCTAGACATACCTCACGTTATTAAGACTGCTGGTGCGAATTTGCTGCTTGTTGTTCTTTGTTCTCCCAAATCATGATTTTCTGCACCTGTCACGAGCATTATTTCTAACAAAAGTAGAAATACATTTTAAGTGACTTGCACATTGTTTGATTTGCGAGATGAGATTTGCCGGTGAGGAAGCCTTGTTGATAAAGTGTTGCTAATGTATCCCATTGCGTTTCTACATGAAGACAGGCGTTCGCTCAACAGATTCCGAGTAAAATGAATTTAATAGATTAATTGATCTATATTAATCTTTAGATTTAACGAAATCAAATTTTTCACTTAAAGGAGACAACCATGCTTATAACCCTACTTTATGTTCTGTTATCTATAAGCTACGTGTGATTCAATCAACACTTATCATCACATCAGCTCACACAAACGTATATCAAACTATGCAAGCTGTACACTGTAAACCGCTCACTACCAAACACATATATATTGCATCTAATCAGCAAATCACAGAGATTTGTTCTCATCGTTACATGTCAAACACATACGAACATATACCGGTACCAAAGAAAGTCAATATTCGTATGAAAAACATACCCAATCTCTGTAGAGATGCGAGAATCTCGTATCAATTGTTACTTTGAAATTGCATGTGAATTAGGTATTAATTTGTATGCGATTTCCGTTTCCAGCAATTTGCAATGTATGTATCCAAAAAAGTCAAATATCAAAATCAAGATTTGGAATTTCACTTCATGAAATTACTGCAGTAAATTACAGTACTTATGATTTACTTCAGTAAGTTGCTATTTTAAGCATCAGTGTAAATCGTAATGTGCCAAAAGGTGAAACACGGATATGGGCGAAAACATAGTTTTCGCTCTTTTGCTGACATTGGCAGGATAGGTGAAGCAAAGGCGTATCCCTAACAGAAGGAAAAATCGGTGCTAAAATGGTATACAATGGTGGAAAAATTAATATTGCTGAATATCAAATTTAGATGATATTTTCACATTTTTCAGTTATATGTGGCTGGTCGATTTTTGCAAGTAAAGTTTCATCTTAGTCATACAAGTCACATGGATGATGTTGAGACCATTTCGGAGAGATGCATTCCATTAGAACTAAACGTTAGCGTATGATTCACATGTAGATTATATATTCTCCATTGGAATTTCATTTCAACAACCATTCAAGTGAAAAGCCGCTTAGGAGACTTCGACTGCCCTGAATTCGTACCAGCAGTGCCGTGAAATTTCATAATAAGCATAATTCAAGTATTCTGCTATAGAAATTTTATAAGTAATAATTAAGAGAAATATTTAACAAAATATTTCTGTTTGGATGCAAATTTCAAAAAGGCTACGCCATCAATATTCGAATATTTTGATTTACCATTCAAGAAAAATGCATGCATACCGAAATTAAAAAAATGGCATGAATTTAATTGTTTAGGCGTAATCGAGTTAACCCGCTGTCTTTTTCACTTGTTTTGCCGGAAAAGTCTGAATCAAGTTTGAAAAAAATGACTGACATGATCATGCATTTCGTCAACTGATGACTTCCACAAGTTCATCATGTATATCGCGGTCAAGCATCTAACACATCAACTGTTGCAAACTTATTCTCATCTTGAATTCCACAGTATTACCAGTGTATTGCACTATTTATCTGTGAAGCTAATCCTACATAATTGGTTAAATGGATGCCTTTTTAGTTACAAGCTTTGATTGAAGTCACCTAAAATTTGCGGTTTCGTATTTCTGTCGATTTATTAGTGAAATTTTAGATGAGATGACTTAAAAGTACATAAATGGTATACACATTTAGAGGACATGAAGTTAAATGAAAGAGCGCATTATCGTCCGAGGAACATTCCATTTATGTCCAATGGAATTTAATATTGCTGTTATTCTACCCAATGGAAATAGAACCCATGCCAATTATGAATACTACTCGTATAATCAGTGATTCCTGTGGGAGAGGTGAAAAGACTATCTGCGATTATTTCATGTACAATTTCTATCAGATATTTCAATTTTCCGGATAATATTCCCGGGGATTCCAAAAAAGTAGTATATCTTCCATTTTTTCAGAGAATTTGATGCGTTAATTGATGCGCTAATATAATACTAACACCGATTTGATGACTTCTGATAGGCTATCATAATACTACTGCTCTCACAGAGATACCCTATATTCCATCCGAATGCCAATTGAATGTGTTGCATCATAAGAGGAGAATTCTTACCCGAGAGAATTCCCTAATTTCTAGGCAAACTTTGAACAGGTATTTACCAAGAACAATTCCGAGTACAGAGGGTTGAATTCAATGCAAATTGAGCACACAATAATGCCAACTACAAAATTTTCTACGACTTGTTGGTGCGACAATGCTTCACCGTTCAAGCTATGAATCGTTGTCTCATGACCAGCGCATAGTGATCAAACAGCAATTATGAACACAAGATATCCTGCTTTGAATATGCTGTCTGTGGCTGAAAACAGATGTCAAAAATTCAACTGCGGAACATCGCTAGTCTTGCTGAAGTGATAGCTGACGCCCAGTTCTAAACTGTCAAATTGCAGTCTTCTCCCACCTATGCCCCTTCACAGTTCTTCATTGTCGTCCACTGATTGACAGCAAAAAATGCAGCTTTTTATCTTCATTGTGTTAGAAAATATCACCAATTCACTCTATTACATGCATCAGATTAATTACCGTACATAGAAGGTAGACCATTGTCAGAAAATGAAAAATGGAGAATGGACTATGCATGGAAAATGGAAAATGCAGAATTTTCTCTGTCAGAAATTTATTGACGAAATGTAATGATTTATTCGTTGTGATAATGTTAAAAAATTCAAAACTTCCCGATTTTTCTTGTAGCATGCATATTTTCCATGCATATTCTATGCATATTTTTCAGTTTGTATATTTAATGGTAGATGGAATATGCCTGGTAGATTTCAGCAAAGAATCAATCAGGAATTAATGATCATTAGAAGCGCTTGAATTCTTGAAAGGAGTCTGTGGAGACAGATAACAGATCAGAAACCCTTCACTATATTTTATGTCCCACTTGACTGATGTCACAGTAAGTGATGTATGTCTCAATATTTACAGTCGGATGGACATCAGGGAATTTCGATGCTTTCAAATTGTGGCAATGACAGCTTTTAAAAGCAAAATTGATATTCAGCTATTCGTTTAATAGGTAACCTATATATAACCTATATAACCTATATATATTTGAAAGTTGCTGAATTACTCAAATAATTGCAAAAAAGAGATCTTGAAACATTCGATTATTTAGGTTTAAGATTAATCGTATTTTTGGCCTATGTATCGTTTTCCTGAAAGATTTTTTTCTCAATTGAATTTTTCTGTTGACAAACTCAGAATGCAGCCGATCAGCTGATGTTTCAACTCGTATATTTGCAGGTGTATGTATAAACGTCTTTAGCTGTATAATTAAACTAAGAGATGAAATTCCAACTTGTATTGCGAGTCATACGTTTCTGTGCTTGAAATTCTTCCAATAATTCCATTTGAGCTCTGGAAACTGCCATTAATAAACGCACCTTCCTTTCTGATGCTATCAATTTCATGGAATTTTTGTTCTGGATTCAGTAATGATTTAGCAGCTATTACGGAAATTTACTGTAATTGCTTGGAATTCGGTAATAATCATGCCACTTGTTATCGCACGAAATATGTAAGAAAATGTGAAAGGAAAGTAAAATGTAAATATGAAATGCGTCGCTCGGAGGTCATGTGTGCTTCCTGCTATATCAAAATATTTGCACCAATTGAACAATTGTGACTTTGACTGTACATATAGTGAAGATATCTGCAAGTACATCCCACCTTCTCAACATCAGATCTTCTAGTAAAAATTTCGTTAAGCAAAAATGGGATCGCTAGCGGGTTCGATAACTTGCAATCATTTCTGTCTTTACAGATTTACTTTTGTAAATGACCCAATGATAGAACTGCTTTTCCTCAATGACGAAGAGATAAATGACCCGTGAGACATAAAAACATTTCAGGAATTTGAATTAAAGTAAATTATGCTACTGTTAGTCATTTGTTAGTAGCAAGTTATCGATGTAAGATATATTTGGTTTTGGAATCTTGAGGATTGACCTAACGAAGAGGCAATAACAAAGCTTGAAGATAAGACAAAGTTAGAAAATTCTAAGGTTGCTGGATGTAAATGTTTCATGGAATCATTATACATTGCATTTCACCCAATATTCAAAGGACAAAAATAGCACAAAATGTAAGAGAATAGGACTTCACGAATCGGAGATATAAGCACGCATCCTTCCTGCTTTTCAAGGATAAACGTCCCTATAGACTCCTACATGTTTCATCTTTGCGTGTGACTACATCGCTGTCGCATATGTATGTCGTATGTCGCAAATAGATTTGTTGATGTAATGGAATATTCCCTAATGTGCGAATTCTCAGAAAATGTAGCTGTTCTTTTGCTAGAATTTTTCACGTGAAACATAAGCAGATCAATTTCAATACTTCTTTCGGAAAAATTTCATTCATATCTCCTGACATGCCTTATTGGTCTGTGAAATTAATTCGCCTGTTTAGGACTTGCTGAGGCATCTCCAATAGTAGTCTACAACCCTGTGGGAACGAATCTTGCGAAAAACTGGCGAATGTCAGCTGCAGTCATATTTGCGGGATATTCGCTGGCGAAGTTCGCCGGCGACAATTCGCGCTCTATATGTCACCTTTTACTTTTGACTTTCTCTCTTATTTTCTTTAGTAATCCGCCTCTACAGCCGAGGCTCTATCCTCTCCCTCACCTCCTCACTATCCCCCAAATATGGCTAATCTATCTAAGAAATAAGTGCAGACTATCATTCTCTGATAATGATAAGGATATAGAGAATCCGCATATATCAATTTTCATAACATTTCTTGACATTCAATAATTTACAACAACGACAAATATTTGAATAATATCACAGTATTTACTGCGACATTTATGGAAGATAAATACTTTTTTTAGTTTAAGCCTTCGTGAATTAAAAAAAGATCCCTTTTTATCAGATCAGACTGAGTATACAATATATTTTCATGTGAAGGTAATATACGAACATTACTACTTACCACTAATTAGTTGCTACAATATCCACGATTTCGCCGGTTGGCGAAAAATCAGCTCGCATTAGTAAACAAATATCTACCAACTAATTATAGCAACTTTTTCGCCACCTGTCGTTTTTTAATTTTACACATGTTTTTGGATAAATGATGACCATTTTCACATGCGGAGATAGTTTTTACACGAAAATGAACCTTTAAAAAAATTATCCACAAAATCGCTACCTCGCCAGATAATCTGTTGATATTAGCAAGATGTGTTCCCACAGGGAACAAATACATATACAATTATATCCTAAACAGAAGTCATAAACAGTATGGAACCTCAGAGTTACTAACAGCAGAGGTTTCATGAGCAGAGAAAACTAATTTTAGGTTTTGGAGAAAATGCTGCAGAATTGACATTGCAGGAGGGTTAATTCGAACTGCATCTCATAATAGTCACTCAAAATCCTTTGACTGAGTGTTTTAGCAGGGGGATATTTCATTTCTGTTATAAATAGTGGATCCTTTAGATTCGCATGTTCGGAAATCAAATTCTGCGTAATCAGATTGAAATTTTTGGTTATATATCGCACTCAAAATTTTCCAATATAAAAAGCAACATATAATTCGATTTAAAACTTGAAATTTGAATAAGAGGTTTGAAGAGGGCCATAGTCCGGCAGTCACAATAAGTTTCTGCAGTGAGCGAGGACGAAAATGAGACTTTCACATAACGATGAACACCCTATCTACTACGAATCTGCGCGTCTGCCGAGTTCTACCTGGTTCCTTTTCTTGTCAGACAAAATCAAAGAATAACACTTGTTAATCCAATGGGACGCAGATTGCAGTTTTTGGCAAAAATGATTTTTCTGTGTCTTCACTTGCAATGTTAAAAAACGGCTACAAGGTCTAGAGCAATAATTTTTGACATAGAATGTCTTCAAGTCATTTCCTTCTACGTTCTTTTGTTCTTATCATGCTTCTGATCGGCAATGTTTGTGAGAATGTGGATTAAATTGCTCAAAATTCTTGTGCTTGCCAACATTAGAAATCTTGCCATATCAGAATGGCTTACCTTCATAGACAGGGGTACATGAGCATGATAGGAAATGATCTGAAGACATTCCATGGCAGAAATATTGACTCTGGGATTGCTACTTTTCATAGAAAATTTGAATATTTCATTTCTACATAAAGTAGACCATTTCTACCCACTCAATGATTTCTACCAAAAGCTTCAATTTGCGTACGTGCTATTGAATTTACACGTGTTTTTCTTTGAGCATGTCTGACTAGAAGAGGAACTAAGTAGAACTCAGCAGACACGCAGATTCGCTGCTTGCAGGGAGCAATCATTCTGTCAAAGTCTCATTTTTGGTCTTGTTCCCTGTAGAAACTCGCTCTGGCTGCCGGACTATTACAGAATCATTTAACAAAGCATGTGATCCTTTTCAGCGCGTAGGCTAAGATTGAAGCCACAGATATCGAACATTTTATAGCATAATTGCCTACCTAGAACGGACGCACATGCACCTTGAAAACAATGCTGCGTCGCTTGTTATTTACGTCGACAATGTTTCTTGTTTCACTTTGTCTCCTTTAGCTTTGTAGGCAGAGGTTCATCGGTCAAACTAACAAATGAGAACAGACCTGAATATGCCTGATGATTCCTGATATTGGATGAAATGGAAGCTATTCAGGTCTGTTCCCATTTTTCAACTGACGATGTTACTCAATGACAAGTACGAGTAGCTAAGTTGGTTAGCTACGTTCATTTGCTATTGCGTAATCGCATTCGCTAACCCTCCACGCCCAAATATGTCATCGATCTCGTGATATATGAAGTCCCTTTCGTCACTTTCAGGCAATTACTTAGTTGTGCGACCTCTTATATGTACAAGTCAATGAGCAAAGTATTTTTATAAAGCGCTTTGTTGAATTGTCCTCTGCAAAGACTATGGATTATAGACTATGGATACATAATCCATAGTCTTTGGTCCTCTGGATTCCCTAATCTACATGTAGCTACTCCATTTCAAGACAGACAAACAAGAACTTAAATGATATATTTTAAGTGCATCGGCCTGTCTGCTGTCCTAGGACCCACAATGTCTTAAAGCATGAAATGAATAATGGATGGCTTTGGAATTAAATCTGAAGCTTACATCTTTTTGTACAGTCTTGATGAACACCAAAGAGGAAAATTCCATCAGCATGAGCTTATAGACGATAGAAGACGAACGCGGACAACTCGACCTCGCCGGAAGCGTTAATTTTGTTCGTATGATGTGTGATTCGAGTGAAAAACAGCCTGCAGTGAATCCGAATTACCCAAAATCAAAACTCAAGTCATACGATAACATAAGCCTTTGGCTATTCTGATAAACATGATGCACGCGCATAATCTAGTTTTTTCAATTATTCTGCATGCAGTGAAGTGCAGCACATTTATAGCCAAAATATTCGCATTATCAGAATGGAACAGAACAAGATTTATCAGCAGGCCTACATTAGTTCTAATATATGCATAGTGCATACTGTCCATGAAGCATAGTCAATAGCCATCCTTTCATCATAAGCAAAAATATACACATTGTCAGCCGAGCTGAACACGAGGACGACTTAAAGTGTCAATTAATAGCAAGGACAATTTTTTTCGCGGTAAAAACAGAAAATTCCACGACAAGAAAATTGTATTTCCGCGGTCCGAGATGATCTGTACCTGTTAATAAGCCGCTGCCTTTCTTCAAGGTGCAATTTCATAGCTGGTCAAGTGCGGTGACAAGTCTCCAAGAGTTTCGACATATTCAAAAAAATATTGTTGAATTATTGGCGGGCCGCTTTCATTTTTAAGTTTAGATTTGTGCATTTTCAGGTATCATTTCTACTTTACAATGCAATTATCGATTATCGTAACTTCAACTTCTTTTGTAAATTATTTGCAAATGATTTAGGTCTAGGACAATTTATTCTCGAGTGAAGAGTTAGCAGAATGCAAAATCTTTTGTACGTAATCTTTGTGTAATTGTGCATCTCTATTATCCATACTGTTTTCATAAAGAATTTCCTGTACAAATGGAAGTTTTCAAAATTTACAGGTGACAGATGTTATAGATAGTCATGCAATAGCATTGATATCTGCACATGTACATGCACATTCAATGAAAAACACATTTCCGTTTGATGAAATACTATATCGCATGATTAGGCCTACGGTATGTGTGCCGAAATTGTAACTGAACAATTCTTCGCGTCCATGACTTACACTTTCACGACTTTTAGTTTTGATGCACAATTTTGTATTACTGATCAAAGGATTGGTAAGCAGGTGAACATCTAAAATTGCTTTCTATATACTTGCATCTTTTACTTGGAATCAAAAAATTGGTCTCTGAGATGCATTAACTACCTTTTGTATTGACATTTAGTAACGTCGCTGACTTACGCGCACAAAAATGATTTTATAGATGTTTCTACATTAAGCGGAATTCTTGCGAATTGTATGCATGAATGTTAATTTTTTTGTAAGATATATCTTGTACATATCATAGTTATCATTTGAATGGTCGAAATTCGATAGCTATAGTAGTTGTAATTGTGGTAGATTTATTTTTGTATCGTCGCTGACTTACAGAAAAAATATTTTCTGTTTAAGGTTCTCCAAATCATTAATATGAGCTTTATTCGTCTAACTATTGTTTCTGTATCAGCTCTGAACACCAAACTCAAGTTCCTCTGAACTAAAAGAATAAGAAGTATTCATTTGAATTCAGGAAACTATAATAACAAAGTTAACACAATATGAATTGAAGGCTGCTATCACTTTACTACACTGATGGTTTTCTCCGACGAATGTGAAGATGTTTGTTTTATTACACAAATATTTTCCTCTATTGTCTTGTAAAAATGTTGTTTGGAAATGTCCTTGACCTCCATTGTGAACAATTTCCAATCATTCGTGTATGTCTTCATTACCTCAGAGACATCATTTTTCGTGTATGAAATCACGTTAACGCCGACTTGCTTCGAGTTGTTTATGAAATCCTCAGCACAACTCACCTAAAAACGTCTCGATAAGACCAATCGTCGGACATGAACCTTCAGCTTCCCACCAATTGCATCCACCACACCTTTGCCGTGACTAGTTGCGAAAAATGACCAACTAGTTGTCACATTCATCTGAGCGCTAATATCAGATACCATTCTGAGCACATAGCGATTCTTGAAGTGGCTTGGCGCGCCGTCACTGAAGATTTTGACATCACTTAGTCCATCACATCTCGCCATGGTCCAACGGAGAAGTTTTGTAAGACAAACAAAAGTAGAAAAATATCATGCTGGAGGCAATCGGAGATAATGGCAATTTGGTATGCGCCTCCTCTATGCCACACACACGCCGTAAAAATCGAAATTTGAGGACCACCTGTGAAGTGATGCTGTTGAATTTCATCTTGCACTGAACATGAATAGTTCTCGGCACAATCCACCTGTATCATCACTTACGAATCAGCGACATCCGATCGCACGTTTTGAAAATAAAGTTCCTGTGACCTTCTCACAAAATAATGCTCTTTGAAACGGGGTAGTTCTGCTTTCAGCTTCTCAAACACTGAAATGTAAGTCTCGTGCAATTTCACTTTTTCCGCTTTGCCATCCCTGGTAGTCCAGAAACAGGGAGAATACGCTGTTTGAGAGTATCGGATATCATCTGCTATTTGCGACTGGTAAGACATCAAAGTATCATCACAAATACAAAAGTATTCTAACATGCATTTTTCATCTTTACCTTGACAACAGCATATAGATTCGATGAATGCTTTGACAGTTCGAAAGTTAAAGATGTCCTTTAAGGATTCCAGCATTTCCCTGAAGTTGAAACAACTTGCACACACATGTGATTGCTGGTATTTGAGACCACAATTTGACATGGTTCGGCCTCAAAGAGCAGAATTTTGAGAAGCTGATGGACATAGGGTCATTTACGTTTCGTTCGCAAAACAGAGCATAGGCTTCATTCAAAGTCATGCTGAGATACTTTCTGGAGACATGTTCACCATTTGAGTTGGTAGACCAAGTAATAAGTTCTGAAGAAAAAAAGTCTTGTACTTTTTTTACCAGAGTCACTCATCTTATTCCACGGAAAAGGGATTTGGGAGTCATTCTCAATAACGGCATTTTTCAACACAATTCTCAAAACTTGCTTTTTCTTTGTGGGAGATTTTGGTAGGGAAATGGAGGCTCTTCTTACAGCTTTTCCAAGCGCTTGTCTTAAAATATAACCCGAACCTTGAGAGGTAGATGGTTTTTCGTACAATTTCTCATTTCGTTTCCGATCGCGACAACGTTTTACATAAATCTTGTTTCTCTCGTTGTACTTCATCTTCTCAGCTTCACTAAGAGATTGTCTTTTCTTTCGAACTTGTGCCGTATTTGCTGCTCGCCTCTCTTGTCTCTTTCTTTCATTGTAAGCTCTTTTTCTAGCATTGACATCCATATGCACTCGTGGTCGACCCATGTTCACAGCCTCACGACGACAAGTCAATGATGGCGTTCTTCATCCATCGGAAATGACTGGAGAATGATCCCTTTGTAGCAAGCACAACTGATAAAATCATGTAGACGAAATCTTAGAACGATAAAATTTTCACCTGAAATTTGCAGGGAATAAGATCCTATTTGATTTCCATTATTTGCTATGTATCAGGTCTAGTACAATTTTGGGGCATTTAATGGGTCGATGCCGGGGGCAACGTCAATCGATAAATCGTCTAGTACAAAATACAATGTGAACAGCGGAGCTCAACGATAAATCGTTGAGCTGAGAGGAAGAAATATCGTCACGATTTTATAGTTATCGTTATCGTGCTAATGTGAACGCACCTTTAGTCAGCAATATATGTATCCGGTTTTTAACTCGCTATCTGTGCCATGGTAATCTTCCTATGGCCAATGCCGGCATACCTCGTCAAGGAAGATATCATTGATCTGCTGTGCATGATGAGAATGTAGAAATCATCACGCACTTGATATTGCTATACACACGTGGGAAGCATTTGAAATGGACGAGGTATGAAAGAGTTTAACTCTGTGAAAGAGTTTAACTCTGTGAAAGAGTTAAATCTGAAATGAATCACAGCTACGAATCAAATCTTGAAAGGAAATTAGGAAATTTCTCACGGATAGTTGAAAATTGAAAATCAAATACATCCATAGACATTGATTAACATGTTAAAATGTTCAAATTGTTTGAAGATGTTAGAAATTTTACTGAGGAATCAATAGAAACGGAAAATAAGAGCATGTAAGTCAGCGACGTTATTTATCGTCGCTGACTTACACTTTTCGAAGTTAAAATTTGTTTGTTTTCAACAAGAGAATATGACTGACATTTCATAAGTGGTCCCTCTACGATGAAGTAGCTTTTGATATTTATCAGCATTTGCAAAAATAATCTATGAACATGTAACAATATAAAAAATACATCATATAGCGTCGCTGACTTACGTTGCACAAAGCCTTCGTGTTTTACTTGAGTTAAAACGGTTGAACGCAGACAACATTGCACTTAATTTTTAAGCATGTCTTAAATTATTATTTTTATTGATAAAAAAACAGGATTACTTACATGATCACGCCATCAACAATTTATAAACATTTGATAATTTTTTGGTGGAAATCATGACATTTGTCTTTGTGACTGTCTCAAATACTAAGTAATGCATGAATACCTTAATAAAGTCTGAAAACATCAACTTTAGGTTATTCTTTGATAATCCCAAGCAATATTACTCAGGTAAAAAATATTTTATGTTTTTGGTCAATGGTTGTCATGCGCGAAGAATTGCTCAACTATGATTCAACGTGAACCTGCGGCCAGTGACTGACATCTGTGCGCTTTTCGATCGAGTTTGTAATCGAAGACCAGCACTAGCGCAATTGATGCATGATGCGACAACAACAGCTTCTGGTTGTCGATATTGTGCGTGAAGTGCGTGTTTTCTCTTATGTCTTGTAAACAAGAAGCAATGCACACAGAGACATGGATAGGCGATCATGACACAGTAGACTAGATGTTTGATACTTCAACAGCCATCGTCACAGCTATCTGATGCATTTCGGGAGCTTGGATTTCATATTTCCTGAACTATAGGCCTACTTAGTCCGAGAGCTGCTGACACTTTCTTCCTATCTTCGCACACAAAGGGCTTAATTTTATGGATTTGTAGATCTTGAAACGCTGAATACAAAAAACAAATTCTTAAGTCTCACATCCAGTCGCGTTCGATTATAGGCAAGGTTAAAGGATTCCCATTGGAATCCAATGCCAAAATTCAAGAAATATCTATGGATTGTGAAACACTTGGCAATGTTAGTACATTTTCTTTTGCAGAAAAGAAACCATTTATCAGAATGCCATGAAATTTGAAACATGATTGAGTTCAGAACATCAACTTTGATATGAAAGTTGAAGTGAGTCACATGATTCAGTATTTGATGTCTGAGAGTCTCTACAAAATGAGCAAATTTCATGTCTTGACTTAATTTTGGCGATTTTACTCAATTTGTAGAGGCTCGCAGACATCAAATACTGAATCATGTGACTCACTTCAACTTTTATATTGAAGTTGATGTTCTGAACTCAATCATGATTCAAATTTCATGGCATTCTGATAAATGGTTTCTTTTCTGCAAAAGAAAATGTACTGACATTGCCAAGTGTTTCACAATCCATAGATATTTCTTGAATTTTGGCACTGGATTTCAATGGGAATCCTTTAACCTTGCATATAACCGAGAGCGACTGGATGTGAGACTTAAGAATTTGTTTTTTGCATTCAGCGTTTCATCACAAATCCATGCTATTTAGCCCTTTGTGTGCGAATATAGGAGGAAAGTGTCAGCAGCTCCCGGACTAACTTGATTACTTGATCTCTATGTCACAAAAAAGTCCTTCTCGGACCGGATGTGGCCCTCGGGCCTTATGTTGTGCACCCCTGGGCTATATACCTTTAGCTGACGAAAGCTTGTTCGACTTATCCGAGAAATCACACAGAAGTTCGATTAATTAATTAATTAATAATTACAAACTTAATTTACAAACTGGAAAAATCTAGAGCCATTTGAAATATCAAATTGGTTCTGCAAGACCCCGCATGCATTTTCGCCGTTAAAAACATGTAATGCAGATCTTGCGCATTCTGCATTAAAAAAATAAGTGAATGGGCCATTTTTGAACAAGACTGACAGCTAATTTCACAGTTGCAGCTTGGTGTCGGCATTTCTCCCGGGTTTCCAGCAGTCGAGTTAGAAAAGCGCTCGCCGTTGCTGTCTCAATTCTTGTGGAAAGCGAAACATGTATCACTCTGTGGAGTCACGGCCTACAGATCAAAGGTGAAGTGATTAATACGAAGGTATACGGCGCCATATCAACGTATCGATGCGCCGATTCTAATCGTTACACTCATTGTTGCTTCTTGCGGTTCGAACTGCCCCGCTTCCCTTACGGCAGCTGAGGTTGTAGACAGGAGCTCGATATGCAACAAGTAATTAATTAATCTTCACCTAATTGATGGTGAAATGACAAAAATGTCTCCGTGACACTCTAGGAAGGAAGAGAGGAAGATAGGAGCAGACATAGCCTTCCCACCGACTTGTAACGACTAGCGCACTTGTTCTCATTAAATTTTTACAAAAACGATTATCAAAACTTGTCGTGCTTTGGCTTGTCAGGTGCTTTGTAGAGGGTGCATAGCCCCAGTCCTTCGAGCTTATCATATGAAAAATATCAGCAAAGAAGTTTGAGGAGGATTGAGGTACAGAAAAATGTCAGAGGATAACTTTGAGTTGTTCAATGTTAGTGCCTTTGACAGCAATTAGAGACGCCCTAATGCTTCAGATCGGCTATTTTCGAATAACGCTTTTCTAAGTGAAATTATTCGGCATTTATAGATGCTGATATTTTCGTGGTGAACAAAGTATGAGACTTCTAGTCTTCATTTATTTGTTGAATTCGATTCTTAGTCGTTAAGCTTCTGTAATAATTCTGAAAAGTGAAAAAAAATGTCATTTATTTACACTTTTATTCAAGTTGCGGATCGGCTTACATAGAAAAGTGTGAAAAGAGTGTGAGGTTCCGCGTTAATTGCTTGCGCAAATACATCACAGCAGACATCTAGACAATCTCCTACTTCAAACATCACCCGACATCTCCAAGAATGCAACCATTGGACATCCGCTGGCATCAAAGATTTTCAAAATAAAGAAATTTAAAAAAATTAATGAGCTACTCATTGCTGAAAATGCAGCAATCAAATAGATGCGTCCTAGCTTGGTTCCAAAAAGATCGCATCCTCTCACCTCTTCACCTTTGCAACTTTTTCTAATAATATTTTTCTATTTAACGCACTTTTTATTTTTTTTTCTTTTGAATAAAGAATTCATTATTTTCATATTGCAATTTTCAGTGGTGGGCGTTCCGATAAATGAAGCGATAAAGCGATAAAGCGATAATATCGGAATGGCCGAAAATTTATCGCTTATCGTTTATCGCAAAGAATCGCAAAATTTATCGTTTATCGTTATCGCTTTAAATTTTCCTGCGATAACGATAAAGCGATAATTTTTTTAAAAAACAAAAATTTCTTTGGCTCATTAGACAAACATTCTACGATTTGAATTAACTGCTCGAATGTGGCTCTTAAAAGCGTCAATTGGAATTGCATCGGGTATTACTAAGCTCTATTAAGGGGATCACACCTTGACACCACACAGTGCTTGATAGTTCACAACTCTTGCATGTAGAATATCAATGCGCGATCCCGTTCCGATTCCTCGTTGAGGTCATCTACGATTTAAAGGGTTAGATGAAGGTAAGTTGAACAGCGAGTTGGTACATTTCTACTGAATTAGTACTCGTTAATAAAAGCATGAGATTGTTTCATTTTCACTCATCGCAGTATGTGCCTCGACTTCTGATCCTGCGTGTGTGCGCGTGCATTCACACAAAGCCTTTCGCATCGATTAGCTTCGAAATAGTCGTCATCCATGGACAGCAAGTATGACGTCGACCTCACTGAGGTAAGTTGCCGAATAAGATGTAAAGAGGATTGGCCCCTGACAGCCGTATTTGAACGTTTCAATGAGAATCATTTTTTCTTCGCGTCTAGATGGCAGTCGGTGTCAGTCGGTATTGCTCATCAAGTGATAAAGTGCATTTGTCTTCTACCATCGAACGTTCAATCAGCACATCATGCAACGTTTTTATAATCTATTAATCATACTATGTATGCGCATATTCATGAGAAACTACCAACATTCATTTAACACAGTGTTTTCCAAAATCGTACCTTTTTAGACTGCAAGCAGTCGAGTAGTGTTTTTAAATCCTCATCGTCTATAAGAGTAGAAAAATACGTCGCATATGCATAAAAAAAGGAAATATAGTTCCTATATTTACCTTTTGTGTAGGCCAGGCCCATACTCTGTGGTAAACAAGTAGGACAACTAGTCGCACAATTTTTTAAATCTCTTGTTAATGATTATCAATTTGGATTGACCAATGACCCTTCTCATTTCCAATGAGATGATTGTTTTATTTTAGCAATTCTGATTGACCATTCTCATTTCTAATGAGATGAACGCCGGGGAATTGGTCTCCCTGATAGGGGAACTAACCCCTGCTCAAATTTGGGAGGATTCAAAGATGGTTAACACGGAGGCTGAGGGCGCCAAATGAGTATCTCGCATCCGGGCGCAAGAAACTCACGCTACGCCACTGTAGCTCAGTCAATGTCAGTCACATCATAAGGCTAGCGCAGGCTGAACAATATAAAGCGACGATGACATACTTGTAGATAACTATCTTTCATAGTTTCTAGAGTAGACTGATATTGTAGCCTACATTGTACGTAGGCATTGCACGTACATATGCCTACATGTAGATCACTTGGCACTTGGCCTACCCTACGTTTATAGACATTTATTTCCAGCCGTGTAGATATACGTATGTATCGTAAGTTTATACAACAATATGATTTCCTTAACTATCGAATTGCGGTGCCTTGGACATATTAATTCCCTTCAGTATTTTAGCAACTGTAATGAGCACTACATTAATTTTTTTCAATTTTTTAGCAACTTTAATAAACACTACACGCTCTATTATGCTGCAGTATACCGCATTAGCTTGTCGATAAATCGACGTACCCACTGGATGGGGTTGATGGAATAGCCCAATTGATATCTATTGTTTACGTTGCAAATACATTAATTATTAAATTTTTATTTCATCTTACGCATGTACTTTAAAATTATGTGCAATGTAGGCATACCGTAGCATAGTTAGGGTGCAATTTAATAATTACCGGTAGGGCTAATTGGTATTTCTAAGAGCGACGCCGCTAGAACTTCATCAGCCAAGGACGCAGAACAAGAAGAACATTGAATTGTTGTTTAGTCTATTGATGTGATTATTGATTAGGCTGGCAAAATTATCGAAGATATATAGGTCTTATCCAGTAGCTAGCTAGGTACAATGATGAGTGTATTGTCCCTCGATGTTCATACGTTACGAGTGAGGTCCCACAGATAGCTACATTATAATTTTGGACTTTGCTTGTCAGGCTTGGACATGAGTTGGGAGTTGCAAATTGCTACATGCTATTTACGTCTAAGAGACAAGTGCAATCCGATCGTCATCCTTTACCATGGTGATATACTGAGACTATGGGCCACACTAAGTAGGCTACATGTAAATACTTATTTATAGATTGCGTTTTTTGAGCGCGCACTTTTCAATTAAGCTGATAAAGTCGACCATCATCATTTTTTTCATTGTCTGCCAACATGTTTACCATCATCCCTCAGAGTCTAGTAAAATACATACACATACATGTGCTTATAAGACGCTGTATCAATGAAACTACATGTATATATGCGTTATATTTAGCTGTCTTGTAAATTTCGGGATCGCAAGAATTTTAAGGTTATATCATTGCAGCTACATCTGCTGTATACAAGCATGTGTATTATTTATTTTGTCATAGCCGAGGATATATCAAAATAAAATCACTGATTTTTTTGTTTCAGTTTCAGCGTCAAGAGGACTGCAATATGTCACGCAAGAGGACTACATGTATGGAGGACTTCTTCCGTGTTGAGAACAGGAGTAGTGGTGTGACTCAAGAGAAGAAGCGGAACATTTCCGAAAGTTTGGGATCTGCAGACGTTCCCCCGTCTCCCACTCGAATTCCCTCATGTCCCTGGGTAGTGAGTTAGAGGCCTACAGCCGCTCAGGTAGTCAAGCCATTGAGTCGACCAGCCACACCTTGTGATTGCGCCTGGATGTAGTATTTCCAGCCCCCTCATCCATTTCTTAAACAATATTCACTTTACCAACAGATGGAACTCTCTGTATGACGCGTGCAGCGTGCTGCTACAGTGCGTCATGAACGACGACGCTCGCCTGGAGGCCCTCAATGAAGTTCTACGGAACGAGGGGGGCGCCAACCGGAGCAGGAAGTCCTTCAGCGGCTTCGACGACCAGGACAGACAGGTAAAGTACCAAATTAGTCTGATGCAGATTTCATTTTAGCTGAGATGAGCCTACATGTAGATAATAATGTTTTTGCTTTTGCTTTTGGTTTACAAGTTTTAGTGCCTGCTATGCTATCAATTTAATGAGTTTTTTACGTTATCACCAGGTGCTGCATGAGTTCTGCAAAGTCATGAGGCCAGTCGCCAACTGTCTGGACCGGCTACAGGCGGAGCAGAACGCTTACCTTGGTGCACTGCTTCCCAACCTCACTCTCATGAAAGTGGCGCTGGAGCGCATGGAGGAATCGCAAAGGGACCAGGCCCTCATCTACGCACAGCCCTTGGTGCGCGCCCTCCTCCGACAAGAGGGCAACAAAGGAGGATTTGACAACAGGTAGGCCTACAAATTCAACAACTTCACCTATATTCTGTAACATAAAGAGGTACCGGTATTTTATTCTCTGTTTAATGTTTGCGGTGCTTACCTTTTTCTATAAGCCAGGAGTCGCGCAAACTCCGGCATAAATGGCCTATTCAGTGTTCCAGTTCGGCCTTGTTAGGTGCTAGCCTGTCAGGCCTAGCTAGTGCTAATAATGTCAGCTTTAAATGTACACATGCATATTTCTTGTGCTGTGTAGTTTTGTTCCCTTTCTTTACTATACAGGTGCTCGCAAATTTAGGAGCCAAATTTATCATCAGTGGACGTTGACTCTGTCTCAAAGAAGTATTATGCTTCCGATTGATTTGTTTTGATGGTTAGTAAATCAATATTTTCCTCACAGGAGCCAGGAGCATTGTAGCCTACTCCCTGTTTTCTCTGTCCTAGTGTGCCTTCTTGATCCCTGGCCCTGACACGGCCTATATGGTGGCCTAAATTGCCTGCCGATCCTGGTATAGGCAATAAGTACATGCAGATGTCCCGCTACTTGTTTAAGCTAATTACTTTGCTTTACAGATTCAGCTCCATGTTTAGAAACATGGATCTCCTCATGGCATCTGCCCTTCATCCAAACTACGGGATGTCGACGTTCGGCTCCATGGCTCCGCATATGAAGGAGGAGATATCCATGAGGATCCTAAAAGAGATGACGGCGCTCGTCAGACAGGAGGAGGCGAGAGAGGGGGGAAACCAAGTTACGATGAAGGAGCATCAGGAGGTCGGCGATGACCCCTTTGCCGAGCTCTGCGAGTGTGAGGATGGAACCGAGGAAAACCGCGACAATAACCTGCAGGAAGACCTCAAAAAGGAGCTGCAAGGGTGGAAGAGGAGCAAGGAGGTAGGCCTAACAATGTGTTTAAAGTCTTGCCATGTTCTTTCATGCGCCATGAGCATACCGTGTACAAGCAAGTGATAATTCGGTGCATTGTAATGTGTAATTGCAGAATGTGTACATGTAAGATTGCAATGATGTATGTGTTTTTTTCAGGCAACTGTGAGGAAGTCGCACTTCCCTGCGAAGCATAGGGCCCACTGGATAACATTTTTCATAAAGTACAATACCGGGATCCCTAGCTCTGCAGGAGTAGAGCGTCTCTTCAGCGTGGCTGGAGACGTACTGAGGCCGAAGAGGGATTGTCTCAGTGATGACAATTTTGAACACCTCGTGTTTCTGAAGGGAAACCTCCACCTCAGCAAGAGGCTGCAGCCAGGAGGGGCCGATGAGGATGATGATGATGATGTGTAGTATTTGTATGATTCCTCTCTGCTCTGATTGTACTTTGTGGTGCGGTGAAGTTTGTCGTGGTACCTGATACATGTAGCTTGTTGTTTTTATGGTTTTTATGTTAACAATAAAGTTCTCAATTCGTGTCTTTCATCAATGCTCCTATTTATTCAATACCAGCCTATGTTGTATTTTAGGCATGTACTTGTAGGTTTCTGTACGATATTATTGAGGCCAAAGGCCCAGACCAATGAAGAGTGCATCAACATAATTAATTGTTACACATGGCCTTGTATATGCATGCAGGCACGACTTCGATTTCATGTCCTCGAGCTCTAGCACTCGATGTTGTTAGAAGACATGGAATCGAAGGAGTGCATGCTTGTGCATGGCCGTCGTGTAACAAATCATCATGTAGAACAGCATTTATTTTAGTGAATTCAGTGTAGAGGTTTAGTAGCAAAAAATGAGCCAATTATAGACGTTAGTAGAGACAATTTCAGGATTTATCGTTATCGGACTTTATCGTTATCGCTTATCGCTTTAACCTTTGCGTAAAATTTATCGCTTTATCGTTATCGGACTTAGCAAAAAAAATTATCGCTTTATCGTTATCGGACCCATCGGAAAATTTATCGCTGCCCACCACTGGCAATTTTGTTTTCTGTATTTTTCAAATTCATTTACGTATTTATTTGCCACCAACTCTAAGGATTTGGTATATTTACTTAACTCATTTTTCAATGCAATGATGTTTCATATGATATTCTGTTAGTGTCACTTGATCGATTGCAGCCATTACATGCATTTACCTTCTTGTCGCTTCATTTCCGTTGTAAAACCTGCGATGGGCGAGGCGCGAGCAGTAAGCCAGTGTTAAAAAAATACCAATTTTCCTCTTTTGAAATTATTTTGTTAATGTCGAGACATGACTGGATTATTGTATAATTACGTATATTTCAAACAATGGAAAGGGCTGTTTCTGTTGAAAGTCAGCATGACACAGGTACAAACGAACCGGAGTTTAAGGACCTTGATGGGACCTTCCCATAAGAGCGGCTATGTCCCTCTATGCCTGCATCCTCTGTAATTTATCAGGACCTGCAATGGTGGTGCAAGGCTGCTATTAGTTTGGTGTTGGATGCATTGGGCTAAATTGTTGATACTCTGGGTCCCACTGCGCACCTTCGGGTACTTTTCAAACTGAAACAATCGGAATCACAGTGCAAACGTGATATAATTAATATACATGTACATTGAAGCAGCATTGAAGCAGTAGTGAATCAACTAAAATATTTTTCTCCAATTTACAGGATTCATGCTCGCCATACTGATGCTCCTAGGTTGAGTAGCCGCAGACCTATGGAAGCAAACTATCAAACGTAACCGCCTGATCTCAAGTTTTAGCGAATTTTCAAACATTACTAAAACATTCTTGTATTTGGTCCACTGGATGATCAATTACTAATTGCTTCATACGTCTGACTTCCGCCACTTTTTGCAAACTTTTTGTATGACAAATTTCAATAAAACAAACCGATTATCAACATGCGTTCGGCTGCGCTGCGAACATGATCGTCGATTATGCTGCACATTTAATGAAGTCTTGAAAATCTGGATATTGCTATCAATGACATTCGTTAAAAAGAATTGAGTGTAGTTTATACATTTAAGCAGTAATTTCATGTTCAGTTCGAATTCATGTGAAAAATGTGTTTATTCGAACAAAAACTCATTTGATGATATTTGAAATGATATTTGATGAAATCTTGTACCATTCCTGTGCCATTTTCAAACTTAATCTAACTCTTCTTTCTGCAGCGTCATCAAACATCAAATTATGACGTCATCAATCCCAACTGATTTTGACGGATGTTTTCAGTGAAAGCTAACAGTTTTCCAACGGTGTGCAGCTTGCAATACAGTGAAGGACATTGGGTATATATGAAAAGTTTTAAGCGATGGCGGCGACACAAAATTTCCTTAGAGGGGGCAAAATACGGTATTTGTTATAGGCCTACATTGGCCGACGCGAAAGTCTAGATTTAATACATGTATAATTCCAAAAAGGTTGATGTAAAGAGATACTTCTACATATACATGCATATAGAATAAATATGAATATATGTATGTATAGAATAAATATATAGAGTAATATAATATATAATATAATAATGTATAGAATAAATAATATGAATTAAATAACAACAAATTAAATTTAACAGCAATGCAAAAAGAACTGGATAAAAACATGTGCACATGTATATACATATAACATACATATCATGTATATATTTTTTAATGATAATTTTTGCCATCGACCAAATAAATACGTTTTGAAAAAAAATGAATTACAAGGTCAATGAATAAGATGTTACAATTTCTGGACTTTATATGTAGTCGAATTCTCTTTTATGAGTCCGATGTTATACATTATACATTATAGCACCCGACTCATAAAAGAGACATTCGACCATTCTGTCCAGAAATTATAACATCTTATTCACTGACAGTGTCACTCTTTTTTCAAAAACGTATTTATTTGGTCAATGGCGAAAATTATCATTAAAAAATTACAGGTTGTCCGTAAAGTGGCGATACAACTTTGTTTTGCTCTCATTTCGTAAATAGCAACTTTAGAACAATGAATTCAACTGAACTGAATTAGCAATACTACCGGATTACTTATTTTCACATCACTTCATGGGGTTTTATTATAAAAAGCAGATAAATTATTACTTGATTGCTAACACATGTTATTGACTCTATAACTATCTTCGTGAAGATTTTTTGTTGACCAAAGGAAAGTCTTCAGCCTTTTAAGAGCGGAAAATAATCACTCTGCTGTTGTAGTGTGATAAACAGAACAGCTTCATGTAATTGCCTCTCCTTTATCTCTGCTCGTTATGTATCTCTGGTCATGTTAGACGCCGCCAGCTGCTATTACATGTTTAAGGTGTCAAGTCACTTAAAGCCGCTGGCGTTGCTAATAAACTTAACTTGCTTGTCGGTCTCAGCACAAGCCTGGTTGTTCTCTCTCTCCCACACACTCGAATATATAGTAAGGGCCAAGTTAGAACATCTGCGGAAGCTAATTAGGCATGAATGACAAAAACTAATGCGAAAACTCCTGTTTTCCAAGACTCTCTGCGAGAAGTGCCGTCGTAAGAATTCTCAACCATAAAAATACGTTTTGTATGCTCATCGAGCCAATTATTGGGGGATAGGGCAAGGCTCCTGCCCACCCCCCCCCCGACGTCGCCGCTCATGGACTTTCATGTATAGGCCTAATTGCGGGTTTGAATGAACTAATGTATGTAGGATTTCAACATCCATTAAATGTTTTGCATGCATGTGGATAATTTTGCCCCTGAGAAGCTAGTTAAAAGACGTTTTCCAAACGTATTTCTAATATTCGCTACCTAGTTGGCGTATAAACTGCCTTCGAAGTGCATGTAGTCATTCATATCCAGTGTATGTTTGACAGACCCGAAACATTTCCATTGAAATCAACATACAAATCATCTGAATTTTTATGAACAACAATCAAAGCATAGAGTTTCTACAAAGATTGTATGCCGTACATGTATATGACTGTGATAAAATGGTGATACTGATGTTGAAATTTCCATAAGAAAGTAATAGTTCAGTTGTCTCTGGGAAGTTGAGGGAGAATACAAATGAATGAGAAAAGGAGTTTTTATAGAACATTAAACATATTTGTAAACAATCCGTTAACATCAGACAATGATAATGACGTCACTGTTAAAATCCGTTAATATCAGATAAACAGCGTCTGCTTGCCTATTGATATCTTCGGATCAAAGCATGAGAAACAGTGAAAGCAATATGGCAAGAAATCTATTAAACACCACCGATGAGTCAATTTTCAATTTTGGGATCATTGTAGATTCTGAATGTCAATGATTTACTCTTCCGCTTGAAAAATCTGCGTGTGAAAATTTGAACTAAAATTGGAGTTACAGCAGTTCGAAAATATAAAAGTAGAAACTCATATTTTTCTACACTTTTCAGGAGACCGTCTTGAAAATAAGAATGTTTGTGTTTGTACAAGTACTAATTTTCAAATGCATTTTAAGCACCCTTTTAGATATCACATAACACCAACATTTCGGCCAGACGAGCGTCATGATAGATATTATTGAAATACGAAATTAAATCTAAAAAGTTGCCATAATATGATCAAATTTACTTTAAACGCCTCTACTTCAAAACTATCAAAATCCATTAGGATGGTGCACACTGTAATCTGTTATCAGCCAAATATCGGACAATTTACTAGCCATAATGATCAGACAACTACAACAGACAATATGAGACAATGTGCAGCCAAAAGAGGCTGCTCAGAGCAGACAAGATGCTGCAACTATCAGCCAAAATATCGGACAATGATGTCTACTTTTCTAAAAATTTTGTCTCTCAATTGATTGAACACCGGCCATATAAATTGATAACAACAAAACCTCTAGAATGTTATTAAAGCTTCATGCAATACACAATGGTGGCACATAAACCGCACGCATTTTCGCTTGGACACACTTGTCAGCGACTGTATCATTAGGTTAGAATCAATCACATCTAGGCTCTTAATTGGCCATTCATGCCCCATTTATTTATGTAACACCAGCTAATTGTGTCTAGTCACCACTCCTTATCACATACTCTGTAACTCTTCCCCGCACAATCACACTTGTACTGTTATATGCATATCATGAATCACTCTGATACTTTGTGAGCTGTATTTCGTTGTGTCGACAATTACTCTAGGGAAGTATATACCCTTAAAAATTGTAAAGATCATTGTAAAAACAGAACTAAAAGATGGGATCAATATGTGAAATATCCAAACCTGTCATTGCCATGCCTCAATGGTCCATAAAAAGAACCCTGCTTATTTAATGATAGGATATTCTTATAATTGAAAATTATCAAGGATACCATCCAATTTTGATAAAAGTGTATATTTTAGTCACAAGTAGTATGATCTGCAGTGAATGCAATAATATATGAATCAGTCCGTGCGATGAGACAAAAATTGTCTGATAAGCAGGAAATTTGCATGATAATAAGTAGCAACAACCAAAATACTGATTTGATTGATAAATTGTCGGATAAGTGGCTGTTTGCAATTTACAGTGTATTGTATATTAGATTTCGTGCCATATTAGCTGTTAATCTTGATATTCTTCACTGTAATCTTCACTATGTTATTGATGATCTTGACGCATATTTACCGTGTAAGGTTTACACTGTAAGTAGGTCAACAACCGAAGAAGCGCTTTTATAACTGAATTTGTCCATCCATATATCGCAGGCATAGAAAACATTCCCTATTTCACTTCAGGCTTTTTAACGTTGTGTCGCTTTGAAAATCTCTCAAACATGAATTTCTCTGAACCATCATCATGTTTTTCCGGTGTTTTTAATTTTTCCGTTTCCGGTCATGTCATTTGTAGCTTTAGTTAGATTTCGCTAGTGATCTCAAATCCAGAGTACTTATTTTAAAACATGAGGAGTTTGTATCGGCTTCTAATCAGATGATAACTTCAATTTGCATTCATCTCAATTGCTGTCAGTTAAATCATAATTAATTCTGCCAATAGTTTGAGTATTTTTCCTTCTTCTGAATCCTTTAGTTGTTTGAAAACGATGTAGATTAAAAACTCAACAAAAAATTTGGGACAAGCTTGTATTCGGATCTGATTCTCGATCTCATGAACGTATTCTTAGAGAAGCTCTTCACGGTGTGATGATATGACTATGCTGATGATATTTTCTTCAAGATTCGTGCAAAGATTTTCGGATTTTTATTCTTTAGCAGCTGGTTTAACGTAAAAATCCTTCTGGGAGAAAGGCTCTCAAACAATTCTTCATGCTTTTGCATGGAAAGGACTACCTAGTGACAGACTTAAATAAATCTAGCAATTCAATGCCTCCAGCTTTCCCCAAGAAATGTTCTGCTTTTTAAATGAATATTCTTGGGCCGTCTGTTGGGTGAAATATCCATTACAGCGAGAACGTATCTCCATGATTCTGTGAGAGAAAATTTGAATCCGAAATTCAAGCAAATCGAGCTGGTAGAGGGCTTTTTGGAAAAAAAGCAGAGCCCATAGCATATCCCTTTAAGTATTACCTCCCTTGTGGTGCGAATCCAGCCTGCACGATCTATAGCCATACGTCTCCAGTACTTTTGAAGTTCGTCTCTCCATCGCTTTCTTTGTCCGCCTCTGTTTCTTTTCCCTTCTCTTGGAATCCATACTAGCGTGCGGTGGCTCCATCTGTTGGCAGTTTGCCTGATGACTTGACCAGCCCATTTCCATTTGAGATGTTTCGCTTCGGTTAATACATCCTTCAGTCCTGTTCTTCTCCTTAATTCTTTATTTCTTACTCTGTCTCTCATTGTGATACCGATCATTCTTCTCTCCATCGCTCGTTGTGCTGTTCTAAGTTTTTGATCTTGTAATCTAGTTGTTGACGAAGTTTGTGATCCGGATGTCAATACAGGCAGGATGCACATCTCGAATAATCTTTTCTTATTTTCCTCTCTAAGCCTCTTACTGTTAGATAGGGCTTCAATTTCCAAAAGGACTTCCACACATTTTGTATTCTTCTTGAATTTCCTTGATCTTGGAGGGATTGGAAGGATATCAGCTGACCTCGCAAGTAAACGAAGTCTTCGACATACTCGATCTCTTGTTCAGTAGACAGAACTGTTCGGATCATTGGTTAGAATTTTGGTTTTTTCGATATTTATATTTATGGTTAAGAATTTTATATTGTTCAATAATTATCTAATCATGCTTCGGGAGTATTTGACTTTCGTATTCCTAGTTTGATTCAGTCAGTATTTATTATGGTTTTCAATTCACGGCAAAAAGTATTTCTACATGTGTGTTCAACAGCTCTTTAAAAATCAAACTTCTTGGATGGAAAATGAAATTTTAAATTCCATCATCAATCTTCGTGAGAGAGAAATAGAGTAACGTGCGAAATTCATAAAAAATTCTTTTCCTCTTGTCGTAAAGGATTCTCATACCTTTTTCATCCATGTACGGGGTTCCTGGTCCGAGTTTTTGGTACACTGTTCTCCAATCAGATTTTCTGGTGAATTTTGCATGATACTTGTCCGAAACAGGTGTTCGATTGCACATGCTTCTCATGCAGCAAAGTTTTTACGTTATTAAAACCTTCCAAATTTGTCATTTGATTCCGTTGTAATCGCGCATTTCTACGAATGGACTGATATGAACTCAAAGTGCATCAACTCGTATGATGCAGATGCTGTTTTAGCTTCCACTGCAGGTGCGAGCTTCCCATGTCTCTCGAATGTCTCTCAATTTGCTACAACTTCACTCTGCGGCCCTTCTCGGAGACAATTCCAATGACTTTCACACAATCTTTCTCAGTGCGGTGCAACTCCGAAGAAAATCAAAGTTGATGACATTTCCGAGTCTTTAGATGCACGTCCTCAAAAGTTCGAGACAGTCATGTATCAAGTTTGTGTCTAAACATGTAAGAACATGGTGAAATGCGTCGTTATTATCGAGCAGACGAGTGTGTGAATTTTACAGTCATTGTAGATTTCATTTGAAAGTTGTCAACAACTCCATACAGATGACTCTTCCACTTTGATGAGAATTCAAATTAATCGATTTAGAAGGAAAGCAGAGTGGGAGCTTGTATCATATTGTACCACTTAACTCGCATACAATATCCAATTATTTTAATTCTTAAATGTGATGCTTCTGCATCGGTCTGCACAATACTCGCAAAATTGATCAATGAGCAACGCAAAAGTAAATTGCCTTTGAGAAAAGTTCATGGGCAGTTGCATGTTGGGTGCAAATCGCGAACATTGAAAAATCTTGAAGCAAATTGTCATAGCCAGATATCAATATATCTTAGCCTCAAGAAAAATTTTAAAAAATGGTGATTAATGCATCAAACAAGTACTGAGTAACCCTATGTGGTTAAAAATCATATGACTTAACCCTATCAAGTCGCCTCCCCTATCAACTTCGTTTTATGTCTCCTAAAATAAGTCAGATGAAAGTTCATTTTTTTGGGATTGAACATGTATGTTGAACTTTCAGCAAAAATTAGATCAAAATGGACCTACTGTAAGGTCATTTTTAAAGGTCATTTTTTTAAAATACTTTTAAGAAAATTGATGGTTTTCATTTAGAGTAGCATTGAATATTGATATAATGTTTCTGTATCATGTTTACATGATGTTTATACATACACAGTTCAAGATTGTTAACATACACATTCATCTTATCTCCCAAAATGAGTACATGTACATTGTGCATTTATAATTGCACATGTATAATTATGCATGTAATGTATAGATGCACATGTAAATGTAAAATGTGAAAATATTAAGTTTTGATGTGAATTTTTGATATGAAGCCCACAGAATAATGCAAAATACATATCACCATTCGAAAGATTACATTCGGAATGGACCAGAACTTCGTGTTTATAACGAATAGGTTATTAGAACGAGACACTTTTAAAGATGGAAAAATGCAACAATACATGAAAAGACATTATTTACATTCAAATTTCAAATTGCTGTCTATAGTGCTAAAATTAATGTAGAACATTGTACTTATAACGGCATATAGATATACTTGAGTAAAAGTTTGCATAAACACTTTAGTTGTGATTGAAAATTTTTGAAAAATCAAAAAAATACATAGATTCATGAAAAATAAAAAAATTGAAAATACAAATTTTAAATTTGAATTTTTGGTGTAATTTTTGGTCTTCGGATCATGCAAAATAGGCACTGCCATTCGAAAAAGGAGACTCGAAATATATAGCAACCCTGTTTTCAAAAAGTTTTATCCATCGGAACATAGAACATTTGAAGGGGTCCTGCGACGCTAAAAATCGCTCGGTCCTGCTTGGGTTAATAGCTTATTATTACATGAATCACATATGGTTTTCACACTGTTATACCTTCTGCAGAACAGCAACAATGGAACACATTATTATCTATCAAACGGGAAGAAAGAAATAATTAGTTTTTATTATAAAAGACAAAAAGTAACAGACAAAAATATTCGTAATTTTTAATAGGTTGGACCAAATAGTCAGAGTTGCCATCGTATATAAATAAAAATTAATCTTGCCCCCTGACATCACGACGGTCCCCTCTGAATATTTGGTTTGGCTACAGAGTTGGGCAGGCCTGTGCATCAGATGAAATTGATTTTATGAAGCAGTCACCTTCTGTGAATTTCAAGTTGTCAAAAGCGTTATGTTTTGCTGAGCAGGATGCAGAGGGCATTATTGCATGAAGGAAATGCGCTCTCTTCAACCCTCGTACATTATTCAAAGTATCCGGGGAAGGAACACGCGTCACTTTCCTCAAATTGTTTGTCCTAATCGTCCACTGGATTATTTAATCATTCGAACATTTCAAATAAATGTAAAATGAAGTCAAGCGGCTTGGCAAACAGTCTTTTGTCCATCTCTGCTGCTACTTGGGCAGCAGGTCTCCGTGTTGATCGATGACATTTGAGTCAGCCGCCAAAACATTGTCCAATCTTCCTCACGGAGAAGAAAGTTGTCGCGTTTTGTTGAGCGTCTATTTGTCACTTGAAACTGTCATGTTTGTCACTTTGGTTCGCCTCAATCCTCCTTAACTTCTGACATAAGACGAAGTAGAGGCCATAATACGATTACAAAACCAAACAGAAAAGGGCTGAGGAGACCCACAAGTCAAGTGGTTCAAGTGCAAGACTCTCTCTAAACTAATATTGACGACTGCGACGAGTCAAGTGCGACCTGTCAACTTTGGTTCGGACCAACGTTCATCCGCACATCTTGAGAGGTGTGGGAATCTGACGCCAGTCCACAGGAGGACGAATTGTGGAAATTCTTGATGAGAGAAAGTCAACTGTATTAACTTAAACATGAGATGTGTGGGCTTTTCATGGTGAGAAATATCGGAAATAATTTCTTCCGTCGTCGTTGAAGAAGTCATAGACATCTCACTGATGAGGCAGTTCTGAAAATATGAGATGTGTTATGTAGGTGTCCATGGTGAGAAATGTTGGTCACACGTCGATTAAGAAATCATAGACATCTTGAAGCAGATAAGTCTCAAACTTCAAATGCGCGACGTTCCATGGTGAAAAATGTCAGTCACACTTCGATTAAGAAATCATAGACATCTCACTGAGTCACTGAACTATGGAGGCTTCCATGCTGAGAATTGACGTGTTAATATGAACCGCCCACACATAAATGGAAAAATGATCGACATCTCACCGAATCAAACATGAAGCTTTAAATGTGCGGGATTTCATGATAAGAACTGAAGGGCAACCATTAATGGACAGACCATAGACATCTCGTTCAGTCACTCAACCATGGAGGTTTCCATGCTGACAATTGACGTGCTATGTCTAACGACCACAATGTTGATGGAAACAATCGTAGATACATGTATATCCGCAGAAATCCATAACTAGATCACTAAGACTGGAGCGGACATGCACATTGATAACATTTATTATTTTTCCAGTGACTGTCAATGCTTAGGTATCGGCACTTTGTCGGAGTGCACTTTCAATTGTCATCATTTCCTGCTAAATAAAAATCATTTTATTTAAGCAACATAAGAAATACCACCTTCCCTCAAGAATATGCAGCAGTTACAATGCTTCGGTAACCATATTCTAAGTGAGATCTAGCAAAATTAACACAGATAGGTGAGAGAGAGAGAGGAAAAATTTATATTTCAATTGAAAATCAAAAATCACAAATTCACAAAGTCAAATAAGATATATACATCAGCAAATCAAATTAAGTCAACAAAATTATTAACTAATCTTGTAGCTAGAACCACAAAGCAGTTTTGTCTGACACATTGGTACAATTACCCGTCCATTCTTCATTTGAGGGTTTGCATCATACAAAGGCTGATCTATGCAATGGCAATTCTGATAAAACTGTAAAGAAAGTCTCTTTCGACGCATCAAAAAATTGTCGAAGGAATTTTCACAATTGCAGTTGGCATGACATTTGATCTTCTTCGCGCGCCGAAAAAGCTTCTTGACTATTGTATAACAGTCTGCACTTAATATTCCGAATAGAGGAGACGCATGCAACAAAAGGCATTCAATAACTGCAGTGAAGACTGTCCACAGTTCACAATGCTGCAATGTATTTCGCAAGACTCTTAATACATATAAACGTCTGGAACATCTTAGTTTAACATCTTTGAAATGCCTTAGCCACTTTAAATCATTCCTCCAGAAAACTCCTAATATCTTAATCTCTTCAACAACATCAAATGATAATTTACAATCAAAATTGTTTCCCTTTTTGACAATGTTGATCGCCTTGGTCTTCATAATATTTAAAGTAATACCATTTCTGTTGCCCATATCGACACGTTAAAAAATTCAGAAGATACTGCTGTAACAGAGTCAACTTCCGACCCAGCAAATATTGGGCACACTTCACAAATGTCATCTGCAAATTGGGCAACATGGGTAGAATCTGAAAAAGGTTTGAGATCACGACAATACACTGCAAAGAGATACGGACCAGTGAGTGAGCCCTGTGGGGCACCACTCGTCACAGGAAGAAACGGACTAATAAGCGACAACCTGAAGACTGCGTAGAACTTGGCAGACGCGCATAGGGTGTGCATCATTCTGTGAAAGTATCATCTTGGGCCTCGTTCCCTGCATAAATTCGTTCTGGCTGCCGGACTATCTATGTTAATTATGCCTTCAATCAAATTTCAATAGAATAAACCTTTCAATTTCATCTCATTACTGATATTTAATTTCATAACAAGAATTGATAAAAGCCATATTCTTATCTCATATTCCATTTCCATTGTGCCAAACATTGTCAATTCATTGCCTAAACCAGCAGAATGTCGTTTTCGTCCTCATAGAGGAAGTTCTCCTGCAAAACTAGTGATGTTGTTGTGCCAACGCAATCGGAAGTTGTGAAGAAAAAGTCCTTCGCTTTAGTTGGAGCTGGAAAGCGGCAGTTCAGTGAGTGGTAGACGATTAAAATCATGTGAACGCCATTACTTCCATAATCGATGCTTTTTTCACCCCTCCATGTGCAGTGCAAGCCTTGGCGCTTGATAATGACACGACCCCAACGCTTTTTCTTCAATTTCGATTTCCACGATCATTGTCTGATGACCCAGTCGACGCCAGAATCAAAGTTGTTACGAATTTGTGGACAGAGATCGAAGAAAATTTCGATTTACTAATAATTTTAAACAAATTTGGTTGGAAGTCGCAATACTGAGGGTGACTGGTTCGAGGCCGTACCGACGTTAAAAAGTGGAAGAAGAAGGATTCGGAAGAACACGAAAATAGAAAGAAGAAATAGAATAAGAGGAACCATGCGAGGGGAAATAGGAGATAAGTAAGACGAAGGAAAGGCAGACAATTAGAAATTGCATCCAATATTGTACATATTGTACATATTGTACAATATTGTACATCTTTACTAAAATTGGGCTCAGAAGATAGTTGAGGTACAGGACCCATGCTCTTAGCCATTTCTCTTTATTTATTAATTTTTCCCGCATGTTCAGCTGTTGACTTGTACTTTATTATTATTTTATTGCATTACAAGAGTGTCGGAAGAAGAAAAGTTTTCAATTACTGCATACTATATAATGACCATAAGGTTCCCTTTCCGCATTTACTCTACGTATTTCGTGAAAGTTTGAGTGAACTCATAAGTAATCATTGATTAGCTGTAGGAATTCTCTCATTCTATGAATAATAAATCTAATTTTGTGTGAATTTTCAACTTTTGTATTCATTTATGGTAAATAATTTAGTTTCAGAAGTTTTTATTATGTTTCCCGACGTGTGCACACGTGCATGCGCTCACTCCATTAAGTAGAGTAAATGCGGAAAGGGAACCTTTGGTCATTATATAGTATGCAGTAATTGAAAACTTTTCTTCTTTCGACACTCTTGTAATGCAATAAAATAATAATAAAATACACGGCAAGCTTTCGGGATCACCCGTCGTCAGGCCAGAGACAGAGAGAATGACACCAGAAAATCTAAAAGTTTGCAAGACCTACTGAATTTCAGTCACTTACAGTCAAGTCACAAGAAGACGACGAAAGGACAGGTCACTTCAACATAGATATCCACTGCTTATTTAGTCGTATGCAGTGGCGTCTTCTCTGTACCTGCGAGGCCTTCGGCGCATCCTCAAAAATGATTTTCCAACTATTATAAAAATGAAAAGTGTCATCATTCATTTAAATTCGATAGCTTCTCGTGACAGCTGAGCACAGGTTTCCGTCTCAAAGTCAGACGCTCAACCTCATTGAACAGTTTTGCAGTACGTGCTTGAATCACAGCTGTTTTCTTCGAACAGTTAGACACACAAGCTAGTCGTGTGTTCAGACGGTGCATTGATGTTCAGACAGCGAAAGAGAGTTGTGTGCGTGTGAGGCAGTAAGCGCACGCGCCCGGGCCAATATTGGCTTTTCCGATACGCATGATGCTTTGCCTTCTCCAATTTTTGCAATGAAATTCTACGCGGTTCTTGATCAAGGCTGGGTATCTAAATATAGCAAGGGAAGCGCAACCCAATTGTTCCTGGATTCGCTTTATGTCAGAGAGGTCACTACGTCAACAGTAACAGATGGCTGACGTTCATCAATGAATGCAGAGTAATGCATCTGACTCGAACACCCCGATTCGGTAGAATTCCATAATTTGTTTTTACGTGATTGATGTGACGCTATCTTTAGTACTGCAGATGAGATCATAACCACGCCGTTCGTCCGAAGATGACAACTGAAAAGATGACAATCGTCAAGCGAGGTAGACCAACACCTGATATAGAATTTGAAAGTACTCACAGAGAAAGAAATAAGAAATACACAAGACATTTTAATGCATCGAAATTTCAATCATGTGAGCGGCTGACCGGCCATGAGAAACGCAAGAAACTGTTGACGTTGCCTCCTTTTTCTCGAGAAAATGTGGTCTGGACAGAGAGGGGATATAGTAATCAGTTCCTTGAGTAAGGCGATTAAGAGACATGAGCAATCACTTCTCATGTGCACATTCACTTGGCCTTAAAACATGTTCGGGAAATTGTTATTAAAAATTCAACTTTTATGAAAATTAATGTTGTAACATAAAAAATGTCTGGTATAGAAATAGTATTCCAATGCCGAGTGAAGGCCTATGGTCTGGGCGCACGCGACGCCACTGGTCGTATGCCATCATTACGATTGAATGCATACGGCCTCAGCCACACTGAAAGCAAAGCAAACACGAGCGTCCCGAGCAAACACGAGCAAACGTATCTCCGCAAGCCATCAATCGCTCTGGTTTGCTTTGCTCGCAGTGTGGCAGTCTACAACTGCTGTAATGATTACTTTATATTTGCTGCTAAACGCTTTGCTCGGAAACGCTTGGAAAAGCTCGCAGTGTGGCTGAGGCCTTACATATTCTTTGCGATGTGGATTTTATTCTTCTTCTATACCAGTTCTTCTCCCGGTCAATAACACAAGGGGCGTTATAACCACATAATTAGATTGTTTAATCGTATCACCTTGCTAGAAGTGCAAACTGATTCAAACAGATGGCACATGCAGGAACTTAATAAGTGGGCAAAAATAAATTTTTCATATCTTGCAGAGATAGGAAAAATAGTCGTGCGTCGCTTGCGGATTGCTCTGAATTCCTTCAAAATGCTCCAATCGCCACGACTCCTTCAGATTCGAAGAATTCAGATCATTGCGCAAAAGTTTTCTAGATAATGTTGGGTGCTCCGATCATTTTAAAAAAAGTTAGCAGGCGCATGAAAAAACGTTCACAAACTTCTCTGTAGAACTTGACATCGTCTTTCTCTTTGCAGTGTGATCCGGTTGATAACAGTCATTGAAACCTCGCACAATTTGGCGTGTTTATTGTTGAACTGGCTGCTCATTGTTCGATTGCTATGGAATTATGCCAGCAGATTGTGCCATTTCATTTACGTTACATGTTCCAATGCTTCCCTTCTAGTCAAACGGAAGAAGAGACGACCTGCCTAATTCTGTGGTTATAACAGCATGCAGTAATATCTAAATGACATGACCGCCGACTCATGCTATGCGATTTACCGGTAACCATAAGTGAGTAACCATGTGCAATAAGATGACTCAAGTTAAGATACTTATCATGATACTAAGAAAATTTATAAATACTGTTTACATTATACACACACACTGAGTGTCGCTAGCACAACTAAGCATAGAAAAGAGCAATGCTCTCAGACTTAAACTTTAATTCTTAAAAATATACATATTATATTTTTAAAATTGTAATAACACAACTTGCTTGGCAGTCGCATACTCTGCGTTCCGCCCTACAAGGGCTCGCTAGAGCGAGTCGGGATGGCCCAAATTATCTTTAAATATCTAAAATGCCTGAACAAGCTAAAGGACTGCAGAACAGGATACTGTGTCTGTCTATCCTGTCTTTGCCTGTCTTTGATAATCATAAAGATTTGTAGAATGCCTATTCTGCAGTCCTTCAACTTATTCAGCCATTCTAGGTGGTAAGTTGGATTGGGCCGTTCTGAGACGTACTGAGGTGAAACCAGGGATGAAAACCCATGATAGCAAATAATCCGGAAAATCAGCTATGAATAAGAGAACTGAGATATCACCTGCAATAAAACAGCATCAGAGCAATACAGCAACCAATGTTAGAAACCACCATCAGTAGCTGGACATATTCAAAGATATGTATCTATTGTATAGGACTTGCATATCCCGAATTTGCCTTGACATAAAAGTTTGCAATAAAAAATACTTATAGTTCAGGTTTCTGATTGGGTACCGAATGTCAGAGGAGACACGCAAATACCATTCCAATATCCCAAACAAACAATTCATTCTCTGCTACTGATCTTGCTTCCAAAGATAGATAAGTTCCTGTCTCTAAGAAACTGATACGTTTGGTAATTTATGTATTAGAACGTCTACCCGTTGTTCAACAATACCCACACCCCCTACCCCCTTAAATTTTTTGTAATATTTTTACAAATCTCGTGACCCATCAGAATTTCACTCAAAAATCCGGAGAATCCGGAAAATTTTCATCCCTGGGCGAAACGCAGAGTATGCGGCTGCCAAGAAAGCATTATGCTTATAAAGTTCAAGCATGAGGACATTTTTCTATAATTATAGATTTAATCCACTTTCCACGTTCTTCTGAAAAGGTTTTTTATTTGCTTGCTTATCTCTATCAGCTGTCACTCTCCGGTGATCTGTTGGAATATGAAAATGTTTCCATGCTCTCTGGATCAACGTCGCTGGTGCGAACTTACCCACGAATTGGTCCAACAGGTTCAATTTATCGATAGCCAGTTTGTTTTAAAATTGTTTGAAAATCGTTTCATAAAAATCCTCTACAATTTTCATTAATCAAAGAACAACTTCGCTACATAAGTTAATGTCCTGCACCATTACCCACCATCATAATCTCATTCATTTTGACAAAGAGGCGAAATTGCCTGAGGGGGAGACGCGCCAGTGTTGCTCTGTTACATCGACAGACTCAGAGACAACTCGGACTAGACCAATGAGGCGCAACTTGCGAGCAATCATGCGAGGGCGCATTGTATTGGAGAAAAACCAACGGTGGAGAAAGTTTCGACTGTAGCGCTATTGAAATCCAATAGTTGTAACCTCAAAGACAATAAGGAAAGTGACGAACTGCTCAACGGAATGTCCGCCCGCCGACGTAGACAGCGGGAAAGTGACTACAACGACGGCGAGACGCAGGCCATTCGTCACCTGTAGAATCGGAACAGCCGCGTCCAAGGTAGAGCAGTCCGTGAGAAAGCGAGGAGAGAAATAGCGAATAATGAAACAAAAATGAACAGTCGGAGGAAGATATTCGTTAAATATTCATCAATGAACAATTAAATGTCGCTACTGACATGAGAACTCGATGGAATCAGTTTCATTATGTTGAGGAATGCTGAAAGTGTTTCTACTCCAAAATACATTGGTTATATTGAGATTGAGCAACATGGTGCAGTTAAAGACTGCTAAGAGAGCACGGTAAGGTGCATTGAAACCTGGTCTGAACTTATTTCGCATTTTTCGCCCGGAGACCTTGACTTTTCGCATTTTGTCTTGTTTAAAGAAATGGAAATTCGCATTCCATCGCTATCATTGGGTTTTATCGTAATTTTTTCCGCATTTACATTGTCATTATCATTACAAGTAGGCTATTTATTACATTACAAAAGCTTGCATACTTGCATACTACTTCTAATACTGCAAGTGGTGACTGAAAGATTCATATAATAGAAATTTTTTAAATTGCATGTATGTATTTAGATATTATGTCATACACATGTGATGACAAGTGCGGAAAAACTAGCTCTACTACAGAAATGGTACATCACTACATTTCAGCTAAAGTACAAAAAGTTAGGCATGCTCATACAGAGCTGTTCATAAAAAACGGACCACCTAAATTTCGTTGAAATTCAATCGATTCTCACGTCTTCCAGTCATGTCGCACATCAACGTGCCATACATCATTCGATAGCTTGCATTCTCAGCTTTAAGATGAACCAAAGATGATAGAATTGCATCCGCTATTGCATTTGCTGAGCAGTGCTTAAAATATAAAAATCACAATTTACAAATCGCAATTTTTCAATAAGAAAGCATGTGAGTATGATAATTAATCAGGTACGGAGAGAACGAGCATTTTCTGAGCTCTCTTCTGACTGGTCATCAAAATCGGTGAACTATACATGTAGGAAGAAATTAGTGAATTGCTAAATGTTTTGTTCTGAACCTTGATTCACCTTACATGGTGTTTGTTTACTGTTGCAGTAATAAGATAAAAAGGTGAAGAAATTTGAAAAAGAACCATTGAACTTATTTGAATAAAACTGACATATTCGCACTCCTTACATCGCAAGGATTCTCAATATACCAAAAATGACTCCTAATTAAAGACTGCTGCGGTATTTATAGGCCCACTAATTGATAGGAAACTCTGATCACAAAACAGTTATGTTAGAAACGCAAGCAAATAGAACAGAACTCAGAGATAGTCGCAAAGTGTATGATAATCGTGCAAGCCATATAGATGCATTTAAATTGAGAATTAGTGCTTATCATTGGCATATCTTTTATAGGAATGTCAATTGATGAAAATTGTGAAATCCTGCATGACGTTATTGATGAAGGGATAAAGCTGGCGATCCCATATGCATATGTGACCATTACACTGTAAATCATAAGGTGAAACTTTACGGGCAAAAATGGACGAGCCAAAAAATCCAGAACATCAGTGAATTAAATCAAATTTGGGTCGCGGAAAATATTGCGCATTGTAGAGTGATAATTATTGCAAATTAATTACGAGCATGGCAGGAAAAATCATGGCATTCCATAGAAATGAAAATTGGACTCCATCATTGTATCCATTAAGAACTTAATTTGAAGCTGGGACATTCCCATAACGACGTCTACATGTTTCATAATTTTAATAAACTTATAGTTAATAAGACTTAAGGTTTGTCCTTAAGAGGACAGGTGGTGCGTTCCCACCGGCAGACATTAAACGTTCAAGGCGCGTCAAACTTTTGACTATCCTAGGACTACATTTTAGAGCCAAACTTGACGAGATCGGTGTGGAGGACCTTCCCACTAGTCCATTTTTCACTCAGCGCTTCTAAAGCGGGGCTGGACCTTACCCCTAATGGTCCTCTGACTTGTGATCCTCGACAAATGCATGAATGCATGAAGGTCTTTAAGCACAAAGACTTGACGGATCTGATTGCGTGCTGGGCGGACCTACCCGGGGGTCCATAACATAGCGCTATACGGGCTGGACTTCACCCTTAAGTGTACGAGATCGTACAAGGCCGCTTAACAAGTGATCTCCTTGGTCAAAGTTTCAGGCTCGATTGATTAGGAACTTATATATAAATAGACACTTAGTAATCACCATGTCAACCCCATGGAGACCAGTAACCGACACAGTTCATTCATTACACTAGGGTAGTTAGCGATAAAAAAACGTTAAAACAAATAAAACAATTGAATTCAACAAAAAATAATTTGAACGATTATTATTACTATCATCATTGAGATTTGGGATTGGCAAGTTAGTGAAATTTCGACGGGCATTCATACTTTATTAGATATCACTTTAAGCACACGACTGGCAAACCGCCTTAGCTGGTGCGCCTACAATAATTAATATGCTGCTTTTTGCAAACACAATGTAAATAGAATAATCAAATATTGAGTTGCATCCTCAGATGAAAACTGGGAACAGACCTGAATAGCTGCTATTTCATCCAATCGGATGAATCCAACCTCATGAACATTACAGTAAATGATCTGAAGACATTATATGTCAGAAATTATGGTTCTAGACTTAGTACTTTTCAGTTGATAAGAAAAATCATAGAACATTAAATTCTTGCCAAAAACTACAATATCTGCCTCCAATTGGATTAACATGTATTTTTATTTCATTCTATCTGACAAGACGAGGAACCGGATAGAACTCGGCAGACGCGCACATTCGCAACAAACATAGGGTTTACATCATTATGTGAAAGTCTTATTTTCGGCCTCGTTCCCTGCAAAAACTCACTCTGGATGCTAGACTAATAGCTGCGACTCTTTGTCATAAGGCGATATATTGAAATTTTTGTTACCAAAATGAGTTTATACTTAAAAAGTAATGACAACATCCTCAATTTTTACGAGGCACCAGTACAAAAACCATTGTTAAACATTGAGCGTTTAGGCATCATTGTCATGACAACACTTGCCCACGACACACACACAGATAGATTCGTTTGCCTGTGGGCTAGTCTGACCCTTTCCCGACCAAAGCCCCGCACGCACAATTTAAGTGTGATCAAATGATGTTTTCCCAATCCTGGTGACTTTGAACAATTCATGTATGACGTGCTCTGCACGCATTGGTCACGAAAGGGTTATAGCGCATATAATCCTATCCCAGTCATTATATGCAATGCTAGCAAGCAATAGAGATTTACATAGATATTCGTCTCTCTTTTGTTTGTGTGATTGGCCAATCGCGTGCATTGCAGAAGTGACTCTTGTCATAGAGCCCACAAACTTCAGCGGTCAAATTTTAAGCAGGCCTGTCAAGTGAATAATACGTATCCTTGATTCAATTTTCCTCCGTGATAAATTCGTCAAATGTTAAATTAAATATTTGACGAAATATTATTCACACCGTTCGATTCTTCATGATCAAAATATACTGAGTGTGTACGCTAATGTGGTGTCAATGTTCTGGATCGTCAGAATTCGGGTTTGAATTTACATTACGTTCAATGGAAAATTGATCTTCTTGCCGCTCGAGTGTATTTCTAGAAGTGACCACAAGTATTGAGGAAAGTCATCTCTACACCCAAACACGCAAACAAGGCAATTTATCTATGTGGTCTGTGTCCGCTCTGGTCCTTCATTTTTATAGTGTCGCAATTCTATGGTCGGAATCATCGTTTGAGAGCATTTGAGACATCAATTTGATCCTTGGTTTGATCCCTGCGTAAAATTAATTGATAGGATTTGAATTCCGCTCATTCTGCCTACATTTGAATCAGCGCGGTCTCGCCTGTCCCGCAGACTTTCCTGTCATACACTTTATCATAACATATTTTATGAGGTAAATTCACCTCTAACTTCACAATTCTCCGACAAACATTCTCCTCATTCTTTCACTCTTTTCCCACAATTCCATTGACGTTTCCATTTGTCAAAATCTCTTCTCCTATCTCGGATATGTCGGAAGCTCTCTTATCCATCACATCTTCACCAACCTCTTCGGTCCCACGAAATGCGAATCACTGCTCCCTCTCCCCCTTCCAACCGTCCAAGCGCCGGGCTATTGAAGCAGGAAACATGCGGTCACCAATACAACGCAAAGAGGCGTCACAAAAGGCCAAGCCAAGCGGAACGGATGCGAACTCAGTCCTTGTCAATTCATCAGGATGTTCACTAGTTCTGGCCAAACAAAGAGAGAAAAGTCGAAGCGAAAGTGAATGCAGGGAGGCGTGACCTAAACTTTTCAATCTCTCTGCTTTACCGCTGTTCCACCAACAATTGACCGTCCCGTGCTACTCTAGTGTCAGATAGCGACTTTTGATGCGCATCTCCGGCTGTCTCTACGGATGAGACAAGATGAGGAGCTCCAAACTACCTACCAAGGCTTCATTAATTCCACCTACACTTCTTCAAGCCAATTAATAGGCGAGTAAATTTAATCAGCAGCATCAACAGGAGATTCAATCAAGCGTGCGCGCGTAATGGAATTGACTTTCTAACTTCTTGCGTGCGCGCTGATTGGCTGAGGAGTGATCTCTGTAATCCTGGGATTTACAGCGCACAGCGCGATTGTCCGATTCCCTAATCATAGACCATAGAAATCTGATCCTTCGCTTTTATTCAGCCCTCTACTTACCGTGCGACATGGCTTATTTGGTGACCAGCCGCTAGTGTGTTTCAAGGTTCAGCTTTTCTACGGCTTGGTAATAGACGAATGACAACCTTGAAGCAGGCTGTTAGACCGCAGCAATTTCAAAATCTGCCATGCATTTGGCGTTCATTTCGACAGTCAATTGAGAAGTATCTGTTCATGATTCATGTAAAGTTCATTATTAAGGTAACAGTCACCGATCGAATTGCTAATTTAGAAAATATTACTTCTCCAAGGTCGTCATGACAAAGAGTATTTGTAAAATACTATTATTCCTTATGTATTGCTATCATGATCAGTTAATCCGGTGGCAGTTTTTCAGAAATTGTAAAAATTTGCATATTTCACGCACTGGGTCTCGACTCGACTTCATTTAATAAAATCGAAACTTCATACACATTATCTATGAACATCTATGAAATGCAATTTGCGCTCCAATGTCTAGCGTCTTTCCGTCATCAGCAATCGGTGACAGCCCATGATGTCAACTATTTCTTACAATATGCTCCCTTGGTCACCAGAACTCCACTTTGTAGTTGAGAGTCCCTGAAAATTTCGAGTTATAACTTAAGTAAACGCCTTCAGGTTCAAACTACGCACTTGAGCGGGAGGTTGCTGTGCATGTATTATGGGCCTGTAACAAGTCTCTGTCAGGATGAATGTTTAGCATATAGCCTTCTTTACAAAACATTTAGGGTCACTAAAGACCCCAACGGAAGGCCTAGTTCGCACTACTTTTTTGCAGTACTCAGAGAATCAATATAAGTGGACAGAAAATCTGCAGTTTGTTGATGTTCATAATTTCATCTGCTCTCGCCATGACGAATAGCGTCGTTTGCGCACAGTACCCGAAAGCGGAATTAAACTCTGTTAGAAAGGGGTTTTTTGAAGTCAGCTAAAAAGGGTTTTTAATGCCGTCTCACAAGAACACTTTAACGGTTGCTTGTTCAGAACCCTTTACTATAATACCCTTCTTCAAAAATGATGAATCCTTTTAATATGAGATGATCTGTAGCCTTTTTCTATTGAAATTTTTAATCCATTACGTGCAGTCTTAGTTTTCACAGCGTCTCTACTTTGCCTTGCAGGTGTCCCACCTCCCTAATTTATAATCCTCATTTGTTAATTAACATTTCTACATTCTCTGCAAGATTTAATGGGATCAAATCATTATTGCCCTGAAATGTCTACTCACTTTTTATAGACATTAATTTTCAATGATGAATGACATAACATAGATGTTCATCAGGTTTCCATTTGCGTGGAATTCAATGCCAATAGAATAGACAATAAATCTCGATTTCAACAGATATTCATTCAGGTAAGAATGTGAATTCACTTGAATCGGGATTTCATGTAGTATTCTGCCAAAGCTAGCATGTTCTCAGATTAATATACTTGAAGCTCTTCTTAGATAACTATTCATTCCTGTACTATAGGCGCATTAATCTATACAATATGTCAGTAGTGCATTGAAAGTAGTATTTAGTGAATGCCCGCAGACACAAACATATAATGCTACTTGTATTCTCAAGGAATATGCACGTAGTTTCCGAAGCATGCACATACAGTCACTACTGTTGTCATGGTGACATGTGTCGACTCGTGGGCTAAGTTGGGGCATGAATCACCAATGAAACGCTCAGAAATACACATGTGACTGATTCTAACCCAATCACACAGTGGTTAACAAGTGCTTATAACTGAAAATGCAAGCAATTTTTGTGCCTCTATTGTGTATTGCACGAAGCTGCATTTTTATTCTAGAGATTATATTGTTATCTATTTCTATGTTCAAGATCATAGAGTTTTGGACTTCTGTGTCTATTATAGTTATACAGCTACGACATTTCAAAATATAGCACGAGGCGAAGCCGAGTGCTATATCTTTGAATGGAGTGCGGTTGGAGTAGCTTTATAACTATTATCGAACGCGCTATGGTCATCAAATAGATTTAGACATCGACATCTATCTTTGCCTACCGATCTCACTGGACTACAAGATATCATTATGGCCCCTCTGTTATGTCTATGTTACCGGTAATTTCGGTAGCGCAGAAATGGATCTAAAGATAAACATCTACGAGTAGATATAGCATCACATCTGTGTAGATGTCAATGATCTATAGAGTTCCAGAATGTATGATAGATCCAATTCTATATTACCGTCTTATGCTACCGTTCTATATTACTTCAAAAGATATTTTTCAATGTTTTTTTCTTATAAAAAGACACTGTGCAAAATATGATGGTACAAAATACATAGTAATGAAAAAGTGCGATATTTTGTGATATAGAACGATGAAACACATTGAAAGACACATTTATTTGGCTTTTTCGTCATTTTTAAAGGTAATTGGCCATCATATTTTGTACAGTGTATTGTGATTTCATCTGAATATACTTTTTATAAGAAAAAAACATTGAAAAATATCTTTTGAAGTAATATAGAACGGTAGTATAAGACGGTAATATAGAATTGGATCTATCATACATTCTGGAACTCTATAGATCATTGACATCTACACAGGTGTGATGCTATATCTACTCGTAGATGTTTATCTTTAGATCCATTTCTGCGCTACCGAAATTACCGGTAACATAGACATAACAGAGGGGCCACAATGATATCTAGTAGTCTATTGAGATCGGCAGGCAAAGATATGTTGATATCTAAATCTATCTGATGACCATAGCGCGTTCGATAATACAGACTGTTTCATAAAAAATGGATCACCCTTTAACATCGCCTTAACTTCAACTTTGTCTAACTCCGCCAAACTTGAACGAATTTCTCTGAAATTTGGAAGATATGTCAGTTGTGCTTACTAATATCATTGTTGGAAATTTCAAGCATGAATATTGACTTGTTTTCCTGTTATAGATAAAAAAGTAGTAGATAATCTGATCTTCATTTAGCAATGTTACACAAAATCATACCTCACTCTTATAAAATTACATTTGTTTCCTTTGTTATGTAATATGTTGTTCTACAAGCCAAAAGCTATCAAGCAAAACAAAAATAAAGAAAATCGGTCAATCAGAGCCAGTATAGCACCATTATTCATCAACAATAATGTAACTGCTACATGTGATTAACTGGACTTCATGTTCCATAGCTTCCTGACTTCGTTGCGGTGGTGTTGGCAGCACTCCTGATTGCTTTCAGCTAGAAATCTATCTCTTACCGATTGAAAACAATACAAAGCACAAACGAACAATAATGAGATCGGATTCACAAAAGGCAAAGTGTCAGCCTTGCTAGAACTAGGGTTTTCTTTGCGAGCTACAAGCAAGCGACTAAATGTCCCTTACACAAATGTGCATCGATGGCATAATGATGATTTTCGACTCTGTCGTAAAGAGGTCTCTGACCGTCCACGCAAAACATCCAAACGTAAAGACCGCCTAATTTTGAGATTTGTTAAAGTTGATCCAAGTCTCTCGTTAACTGAGATGGCTGCACTAGACTCGTCTATTTCTAAGTCCACTATTCGTAGAAGACTTATTGAGTCGAATTTCAAGAACTGTAAGAGGCCCTCTCAGATCGAATTATCAGATCAGCATACAAAAAGACGTCTCAGATGGGCAATGAGTCATTGTCACTGGCGAAATCAATGGGATCGGGTTGTCTGGTCTGATGAGGCATCAGTCCGTCTGAAGGATAGTGATGGTCGATTGAGATTATGGATAAAATCTGATCAGGAAATTCCGAGGCATTTACATCGTCCCCGGGTACAAGGTGGTGCGACTCTACTGATTTGGGCTGGCATTTGGACCAATGGCCGCTCTGAACTTCACATACAGCAAGGAACCATGAATTCTGAACGCTATGTGAATGTTTTACGAATGAACATTGGCCAAATGACAGATCAACTTGGTGATCCATCGACTTGGTTATTTATGGATGATAATGCTACGTGTCACAGGAGTAGCAGAGTCAACTTATGCAAGTCTCAATTAGGGCTTAGGACATTATCTTGGCCAGCTCGTTCTCCTGATCTGAATCCCACGTAACGTTCGTCGTTCACTGCTACCTACAGATGGCGTATCACAACTTACGTCACTGTTAAAAAGAGAGTGGAGAAAGTTAGATCAGTCAAAAATCAACGATATCATTGAATCAATGCCTAGACGAATTGGTAATGTCATTGACAATAAGGGTAGGGCCACAAAATATTAGCTTCTTAAGAAGCGTTACTGTATCATAGCTTATCAGATTATATAAGGATATTTAAATATATTAGGGACATGAAATAACATGAAAAATGCTTTCTGTATCATACTTATGTTTTATTTAGTCAAATTTTAGGATGATCCACTTTTTATGAAACGGACTGTAGTTATAAAGCTACTCCAGCCGTACTCCATTCAAAGATATAGCACTCGGCTTCACCTCGTGAATAATACATAAGAATTATCTTTATTCGCATAATTATCGGCCACGCCACACATAAGAATGGAATCAGCTTGTAAATCATGAACCTTTGTGCTTCAAACCTTTCGTAGAATCCTTTCCAATGACACGCAAAGGAATCAATTTTGGACTTGCGTGCATGTCATCTGTTCGTTGAATACTGATTGTTTTGTCAAATAAGCAATCTTCGCAACGGATTACCAATGATATTTGACAAGATATCAGATATCTTGGGTGCATTCATGATAGATGGTGAAAGGTGCAACTGCCGTCACGACGACTGCTATCAAATATTCATTCGGGACGTCCGCTCTTTCTTGATAGCTTAAAGGGCACTGAAGATCCGGTTAGTTCACTCTGTTGACTTCTTCTAGGTATACTTTCTGTCAGTGACAATGAGCTGTCGATATTATTTGGAGATGCGTCTGACTTCACTCGCGCATGCCTTTTACACCATCAGCGTGGCCAAGTGAAGAAGGGGCGAGAGTATAGAAATTGATAGTTTATCTGAAGTTGACTAGAATGGAAATTGACTCAAGGTCGCGGCACATCCGGGGAACTAAGTTGGGGCATGAAAAACCAATGAAAAGTTTAGAATTGCTATGTGACTGATTCTAAACCAATGATACAGCCACAGAATTAGATTCATCTGTGCGCGCTTCGGTTTCCTAGAAAGGAAGGGTTATATGTAGCCTTAATATCGGAATGGCACATCACAGAACTAGACAACTTGCTCCTTCTCGAATGTATACTCTCTAACAAAAGAAACCTACCAGGTAGATTTTCGAAATTTTTACAATGTTGAAAGCGTTCAATTTGACTTAAAGGCACATGTCTATATTCTATATTGTATTCTATATATATTCTAGATATATGATACTCTATATTAATGCTTTCCAATAGAAAATCAATTAAATCGTATATTGCTACGTAGTCTGCTATTGTGAGGCATCTCTTGTGAAGCGTACACCCATGGATGAAACTGCATTACTTGATCAGAATATTTCAGATAAAAGTGCGTTTATGGAAAACATGAAACAGCAACTTCCAAGCAAAAATTTAATAATTAGGCAAAGATAAGGTTAACAAAAGAGTCAGTAGCGAGTATGACCTCCTCGGGCATCAACAACAGCTGCACAACGCCTTCTCATACTGAGTACCAGTCGTCTCATGAAAGTCTGTGGGATGTTGTTCCAAGCTGCACTCAAGCATGTCGCGAGCTGATTTAGAGTTGTCGGAGGATGTTGAAGAGCGCGAACATGCCTGTCGAGGTGATCCCACACGTGCTCGATGGGATTAATGTCAGGAGAATGGGCTGGCCAAGGACTCAACTGATCGATGCTTGTGTCGTACAGGAAGTTCTGAGTTGAATTCGCACGATGAGCAGGTGCGTTGTCTTGCATGAAGATAAGACCAGGTCCATGTTGCTCCATGAAAGGAAGAAGATGAGGCTGCAGAATTTCCGCGACATACCGGGACGATGTCAAGTTGCCTTGAATGCGGATGAGTGGAGTGCGGTAGTTCGCCGACATTGCTCCCGATCCCCACACCATGACGCTTTCTCGCCCAAAGTGTGCGGCTTCTTGAATGCAGCAGGTCTGGAATCGTTCTCCTCTTCATCGGTAAACACGAACCCTTCCATCATGCCGCTCCAAAAGGAATCTTGACTCATCAGAAAAGACAACTGATTGCCACTGAATGAAATTCCAACGAAAGTGTGCTCGAGCCCATCTCAGCCGCTCCCGGATATGATGGGATGATAAACGCCATCGTTGGGAAGGTCGGTAAGCGCGTATGTTTACTTCCCGTAGACGTCTCAAAACGGCCATGTTACTGATCCGTCTTCCATCACGTCCCCGGAAGTTGTCGGCAGTTGCTTGTGCTGTTCTAAAGCGATCACGTAGATGTGCCAGCCGAATGTACCGATCTTCCCTGTGGGACGTCACACGCGGTCTCCCAGTCCGTGGTCGGTCATTCGTGCTCCCTCTAGTCCTCCATCTATGCTGCAGATCTCTTAATGTTGCCCTACACACGTCAAAGTGGCGTGCAACTTCAGAGATAGACCAGCCAGCAGTCAAAAGGCCATTCGCTTGGTTTCGTGCGTCTTCTTTCAGTCGTGGCATCTTTCCAATCGATGCAATAACCTGTTTTTTAAGAACCTGCTGACTGACAGAACTCGATTATCACAGTTCAATTCATTTCGTCAAAATGCAGACCGTGAAATCATGAAATCGTCATTTAACAAAAGGCTATTGTAACGAGGCGTCGTGCGAGGTAATTCGTGTATCGCTTGCTATTGGAAATGGCAAACAATAAGCTGTCAGCAGAGGAACCAGAGCCAGTTAGAGATGCGTGCGTGCTGTGATGTCACTTCGCACACACCAAAACACACATCGCTTTCTTGGCAAGCATTCGATTCAGTGTATGCACTATGGAGTAAGGAATGGTGAGGAGAGGATGTGAAAACATCAAATAAACTAATTTTCGTTCGCTAGCTACTTTCTTTAATAATGATCGGAAGGGCCAACATTATGAAGAAAACTTGTGCGCAATGATCTGATTTCTTCGAATCTGATGGAATTTTGGCAATCGAAGCACTTTGCTGGAACTCACATTAATCCGCAAGCAACGCACGACTTTTTTCCTACTTCTGTGAGGTATAAGGAATTCCTTTTTGCCCACTTAATAGGTTCCTCGATATGCCGTCGATTAATCACACTTCTAGCAAACCGAAGCAGATAAACAAAATATTTAATTCTGTAGATACAGCCGCTTACAAGTATTAAGTGAAAATGCGTGCGATTTTTATGTCACTATTGTGTATTGCATGAAGCTTGAACCTCCATTCTAGAGGTTTAATTGTTATCAGTTTCTATGGGCGAGAGCGTCCCCATCGCGGACATAAAAAGCTCACCACAAACTCATTTATGTGAGCTATGTTGAAGTTCGCTGCACTGTACACTCCAAGTTACATGTAGTCAATCATTCGTGCAAGATTAAGCCGTCGCACTGAATTAAAGTTGCATAGTATCCGAAGACGTTCCTCCTTCAAACTTGATAATGGAACCGGGTACGCACAGAACTATGCCTCTGGGCCTTCTCAAATAAGTAGCTTTTCACCAATACCGTCTGAAATAAATTGTTTGAAAAAGACTTGAATAGGATTGCACCATAGAGTAAGTATATTAAGTTATTAATTATCATTTATTAAATCCCCAATGTGTATACACTTTCGATTTTATTAATTGAACTCAAAGGAGATACAGGTGGAATTGTTTCAAAATGTGAGATGCAAATTTTTGCAGTTTTGCAGAAATTACAACGGAATTGACTGATCATGACAGTAATGCGGAAGGATAGATGGCATTTCACATATTCTCAGTATCTGACAGCCTTAGAGATTAAATGTTTGTTAAAGTAGAAATTCGATGGGTTCCTATTACTTTCATGCTGAACCTCAAGAGTATTTTCTTAAGCGTGATCATCACAGCTGCAAACTGCCACTGGCACAGCAAAATCACATAATCAAAGACAATGACTTCATTTAACTTTGAAAGATGTAAATGGTTCCACATCACTATTCAGATTCTAGAAATGAAACATGAATTTAGTGATCTAATCATAAAATCATGCCGGTGAAAATTGAATTAAAAGCGAAATATCAGTCAAGAAAGCACGAATAATATCACGATTTTTTCATGAAGACTTCCATTATAATGCTGCTCATGAAATTCTCCTGATAATTAGCTTAATTTCCGCTTAGTTAGGATGCTTATTAGCAAATATTCATTCTTTTGATATCAAACTTGTTTTATACTACTTACAACGGGGAGTCTTCTCGGTAGTATTTAAATTGGCAAAATTTTGACTTTTTCAAAACTGCTCAAATAATTTTTTGGACTACGGGAACGTAATCTCCGCAAAAAACTGAATCTTTTGATATAAAAATTTTCATTGTATACAGATACTGCTTTGAGTCGACACTCTACCTATATATCCCTACTCTATGGTTAACACCTAGCGGAACTCGAAAATACCAAGCATCATCATCTAGGTATAAAACATTGAGATACAGATGTAACTCCCATAACAAAGTGGATGTGTGCATGCCCAAATCACCGTAAATGTATATCCCAATTGAGACATTGCTCAGTACAATTCCGTTATTTATTCGTTAGCCATGTTATTTGTTGTCTTTGATTGTATTAATCTGGGCATTTGAACGGTCATATTTTCCCCTTTTGTTCGATCTTCCGTTCATTAGCCTTTCAGACCGTTCGTTCGTTTACCGCTCAAATGAGCTATCACCAACTTTCTTTTTGTTCATGGCATAGAACACTCGTTCAATCGTTCTTTTTAAGTCAAAACAAGGTTTTATTTTGATGGACCCTATATAGTGCTGCCGAACCTCGTTAATAGAAAATTAGTATCTATCGGTGACAGTCTGAAATTAGCCTGAGATTGAAGATGGATTGTCATTACCGAGGCTTCAATTGTTTCGCTTGGCTATGTTAAATTTTGTTAAAAATTACGATTGAAGGAGTAGACTTCAACTGAGAGGGAAGATCCCTTTTCTATTGACGAGATTCGCCTGTACTTGTTTCTGGTGACTTCTTTATGTATCACTATTCAGTAACTGTCTGCTGATAAACAACGCTCACAACAGTCAACTCATCGTCATTTATGCTTTCATCACCACATAATCCACACTCTTTCAATGATATGTCGAACTTAACTTAAACATATTCCTAGCTCCATTGGTAACCAGCTTTACCAGTTTTTCGTTTGGAATGCACCATTCTTCAAGAACTTCGTTAAAATTATTAACAGAAAACAAATGAAGCAGACATTGGAACATCCTCTTCTAATTCTCATGACTGGGTAATGCTGTGACTCGTGCGATAGTAGAAATAAAAATAAATTCTTGAAGGTTAAAACATTAACATTAAAGATACGAAGCTCTGTAAACTTCCGAATTTTCTTGATCTTTTCGAAAAACGCTTTAAATCGATGATATGTATTATAAATACATGTAGATATTGTATATTCATTTATTTATATTTATGCGTATATTCATTTATTATTAAGGCTCATCGGCGGTCTTGAATATGCAGTGTAAATAACGAATTTTCATCAAATTAGGCTACTATCTGGAATCTTGTACAGTCTATATAATATCATCGTTAGTTTTTAATCTTATGAAATCTTAATAAGTTAATTTCTACTTGTAATCTTGTAGCTAAATCTAGGTAATGTACATAAGAATTTTATAACCTTCAAAGTCCTCTGGCCGGCACAGTTATTTACTTCATATTCATTTGAACTTGACTGTAGAAATGACTTGACTGTTTGAACTATTTACCTGTTTTTGCATGAAGTAAAAAACGATGAGCGACTACTGCTTTCCTATTCACTAATTATTTCTTATTATATACCTGATCAATCTGGGCGTTGAATGAAGAAAATATGTCTATCAAACCGAGCGTTGAAATTTCCGAATCTTGCAGAATATGCTCTTGTCCTTGACTGTCATTTCGAAAATAACAACAGATTTTTTAGTTATTTATTAGAAACTAGAAAAGTGATTTACTCCTGGGACCGTGTCTTATTCTCGTGTATTGTGAATACTAAACACATGCTATTTCATATGATTTGGGGTGTCAAAATTCATTCGATAAGCACATGTACAATTGTACATGTTAAATTACCGTTCAATCACGTTCAATCAAGCAAAAAAGCCGTTCGTTCCGATCAACGTTCATCGGCTTCTCAGAAGTACCGTTCGATGATTCGTTCATCAGAAAAATAAAAATACCGTTCAGACCGTTCGTTCAAATGCCCTGGTATTAATGCTGCATGTAGACCTAATCGTCATGTTCATCAAATTGGTTTGCCAAGTTCATCAAACTTCCTTTTCAAGTACACTTTGTTTTAACTTATAATATCTGAGATTAAGGATTCTTCTCTCGCAAAATTCAATCAAAACTTACATTTTGATATTGCAGTTTTAGATGAATTTCGCATATGGAGTAATCGCTATATCAGTAGGCAACATCAGTTACTACATATCTGTAGTAACAAAGCTAGGTAGAGGCACGCACTAATGTCCAACTGAACATTATATGATTAAAATTTGACCTGATATATCGATGATGTCAGGGTATGTACCTTATGTAGTCTGGTGGACGGAATAGGTAGATAGGCTGCCGGGCTGATGAGGATCTTAAACTGAAAAAAATGAGCATAGATCCTCCAACAAACAAACAACAAGGATGTCTTTATCAAATCTTCTTTATTGACTGCTATTTTCATTTTTCAAAGAAGGTGCAATCTAAATTGCAATCTAACATGCATTATATAATTCACATGCACATCCCAACACAGTGTCGACTGGTGAATTGCAGCAAGAATTTTAACCTGTGACAGGAGTGAAGAAAGAGCAATTAGCGACCAGAGGCTGGAGCTCTTTATTGCCACAGTTTGGAGCAAAGTTTGGAGCGCTTATTCTCAGAATGTTTGGCCCTCCACAGATTCGTATTGCCAGATGGTAGTAAGCACTGATCTCTATCTCTTTTCATGCTTGCAGTAACACATGAAATCTAATGACATTGCATAATGCAAGGAGTTTCAATGTAGATATCGAAGATTTTAATGTCAGTGCTTGATGTGGCAATCAATTTCTATGACTTCATAATTTTTGAGAAATGCTGAAATTGAAAGACTTGTCTTAAAATTCAATTAAAAATCATTTTTGTATATTTGTATGTTTGAGATTTTATGTTTGATCCACAGTTAAATGAAGGTGGAAACCAAACTCCCACAGATAACTCGAATTCATTATCAGATTGACAATCATTCCAAGATTGACCAATTGCAAAAGCAAAAATGATGTACTTATGAAGCGGATGGCTAATATAAGCAGAGCGGGAACTGGACCGCTTTTTTTGGACCGGGCAACTCCAAAATTAAATCCAAAAAATTTTTAGGCCCAGCCCGGATGAATTTTGTATCTGGGCATGGGGGAGAAATTTTACGTTTTGCGCACACTTGTAGAGTACGAAAGCTGGCTGATTTTCAATACGAAACCGATGTACAAAAGGAGAATAACAAAATGTACGAAAGGATTGGATGATAAAGGAAATCCAATCGCTTTCGTAGTGTATGAGCACGAACAATGGTGCTTTCGTACATTTTGTTATTCTCCTTTTGTACATCGTTTTCGTAAGAAGCTATGGTATCATACAGTTTACAGCGCACTTTACCATCCTTAGCGAAGATATCAATTACGTCAGCTGAGTGTAATCGCTTTAAAAATCTAATTGTTTATTATATGATCGAATGCTTTAGGGCCTGTATGCTTTATGTACCATCTGTAAGTCAATTGAGAACTGTCAAGAAGCAGGATGAATTTTTAAACATTTAAGACGGTGAAATTTCATTTGTTGTATTTCACATGTTGTGCATGTGACGCGTTTGTCTATCACACGTTTTTTGGATCTTATTTGATGCACCGATAGCTGCAATTGTTGTAAGTTATATTTAGGTTAAAGTTTGGAAAACAAATTGCACTGAAGACATGAAGTCCATTTGAAAAGTGAGGTGATAAAGTCAAAAGTTCAACTAGACATTCAATCGACTGTTTTTGACAAAAAATCAAGAGAAATGTTGCTTGCTAATCGTCTATCGATTGTTGTTTCTGACTGAGAAGCATCTTTATGACTAATCCGTCGTATGCCGGTATTTATTTCATATTATTGTTTAAGAACCAAGTTGATAAGCCACCAAATGAAAATGATCAAGTGAGGAAGATATTTTTAATTTCGTACATAATAAACATTGGCCCGGGTGCTGGATATTTCATGCTTTCTTTACATGTTTTGCGCATTATTCAATCACAATTTAGAAGCCTAGCAGCAGACTATTAAGTTTGAAATCATTTTCTGTCATGTATTCGCTTTTCCTGACGCCAAACATTATGAGAAATAGTGAATACCGATCTTTGCTGCAAACTTGAAAAAACCTACTCATCACCTTTTGAGAGGAGACTCCAGTGAACACCTGTCTATTTAGACTACACATTACTTGAGTTTAAATTGCTGACACGCCTCTTGCTGGCTTCGATGCTTCGTATGTAAAAGAATGAACCGCACGCCTAAAATTGACAACTCAACACACATTCTAACTCGTTATCTCGACTTGACTCACCTTCCTCAGTAGCGCTCAGAGGCCTATATATAGCTGTACTTATGCCATAATTCAAAATGATGGAAGCATGACAAGAAATATGCCCTGATTAAGTAAAGTGCAAGCAGAAATAAAGAAATCTGCGAATAAGTAGGAGTAGGATAACTTTATTACGAATTGTATGACTATCCGCTGATCTGTTAATTGTTCAATATTTCAACCCCATTCAATTCAATTATCAATTCACAAAGTTACGGATTACATGATCAACATGTAGTTCAGTGCACATGAGTAAAAAATTATAGTAATCTTGAATATTTAGCCAGTACAGTGATAAGCTACGGGTGGTAACTTCCTATTGTCAACCACTGGAAGCCGCAGGGGCGTCACGCCATAGGGAGCCGGGGGAGCACGGGCTCCCCCAGATTTTTTCTAGGTAGTCATAAAATTCAGTTACTAGAAAAGCGCACAGAATAGGTTCTATTTGAATTGAAATTAAATATACATCAAATGTTGAATATCAATTACTAATTATAAATCAATTTAATAATTAACAATAATTTAGTGTGCACAAATAATTTTTTTGACAAAAATATTTAATCTAAAAGGATTTTTAATCTAATAAAATTTTTACGTTAATTATGTGCTGAATTTCATCTACCGATAAAATTTTTGATGGGATAAAAAGTTATCGGTTTCCTTATTTCTTGGCGGTTTTATGGTGGCGACTTCATAAAAAATTCAAAATCGTTTCGTATTTTCTTGTCTACGATTGTTTGAAATTGTGCTTATTTGAATTATTGTTTCCGTTATCAGCTGTTTGCGTCATATGAAAGTGTGAATATTTAACATAATTATTGGATCACACTTAGATCGGGAATAGACCTACGAGCAGTAGCACGATTGTTACTGATTTTATAGTGAGTTTTTTATCTTAATAAACTATCCAAAATATATATAACTTATTTAGGAAAAACGTAACCTAAATTTTATGATTGTGGTACTCACATGTAACTTAACTTAAAACTGAATTTGGTATTTCCTATAATAACCTGTTAGACGTATAATTTCCTATTCAGTAGATGTGTGCATTTATATGAAAATTTTGAAAGGAAGAACTATTTATGCAATTCTCATCTACATTACACGTATTCTGAAAAAGCTGTTCCTAGTATTTTACTCATGAAAATAAATTGAATCTAGTACCCGGCAAAAAATAATCTAGCGGCCCGCTCGTTGTGTCGATTCGAACCTATAACCGTGAGATCCTCACGCCATTACACTATCCACTACGCTATGCAGGCTTGTGTGACTTTTGTGTGTCTTAATCTATATTACCATTACTTCTTAAATTACTTACCAAATTACTTATTCATTTTCCTATATTACTGTATTACTGTATATGATTTGCAAGTAGTGGTTAAATATTCGAATCGTCAATTCATTTGATTTATAAATCCATGATTGAAAAGGAAAAGTGTTCTATTTATCCAAATCTTTCAAAATTGTATAAATTGGTGCTGATATTGCCAGTTTCCTCGGCTTCATGTGAACGTTCGTTTTCAGCCCTGAAAATTATCAAAAATCGGTTACGGACAGTAATGACCCATGATCGCTTGAGGGATTTACTGTTAATTGCCGTTGAATCTCGCCGGATCAAGAACACCGGACTTGATATCGATCAAATGGTCGATTATTTCTGGACCGAGTTTTCCTGTGAGAGACGTTAGTTTATTGTTTTCGTTTTTTATAGACTATCTTGAAGAAGCCGCTGAACTTAATCCTATATCTAATTGTTTTCTAATTGAATCATCATTAGGACTATACATTTACTGTTAAGTTGTTAGATTAAATGATTTATATAAACATATTACTGGTTTTGATTTTCTGAATGGGTATGAGCTTATGCTGTATAGGATGCATATAGAACACCTGGTTGAGAGGTTGTACCTCGGAGAATTTAGTTTCCTTCATAGTGTGCGGTGAAAGTGTAAATGAATTGATAAATCGAAATCGGACTATAGTCTCAAAATACATTATCTAGGCCTATATTACCTTCCCGTGATACTATCACATTAGAACACATTCAGCTTCGGCGTGAGTAAAGGGCGGCCTATTTACTGTTTTAGTAACAATAGACAGTTACATACTAACGGCACTTCTGAACATCAGTAATTAACAATTTTAAATTGATAAATAGACTGACATTTCTCTCAAATAACCGGTTTATATAGCACTTAAGTTAGGTTAATACCTATCTAAGAGGATATCAATGCCTTCATAGAAAAGCAGCATTTTGGGCTCCTCCGGATTTTTTTGGCGCGTGACGCCCCTGGGAAGCCGCTATCGTTTGTGGACGGTTGTCATGACAACGCATGTCCACGACGTTCTATTGTTTTCAATGTCAATGTTTCCAGTCCTTCTTTATTATAGAGCACGGGTGTGGGGGAGGCAAAGTGCGCCGTGACAATTAGAAGTAGGCCTAAATGAAAAAGAATATTGTACATGTATATTGCAAATATTTCTGGAGTTCAAGGCAATCGAAAAACAATCGTCACTATAGTAGCACTGTCGAAAACCTTTATGCCCATGCTGTTTGGAAAAAGGCGCGCCCGCAGGCGCGATGAAGTCGTTCAAGCAGTTCGATAACTCATGAATAGAATATTTTAGGGAAGTTACATTCATGTGCATTCATGGCTAGAGTCATCAGCTAAAAGAAACAAAAGGGGCAGTTGAAGTTTGCTCGAACTTTTCGCGCGCGTAAGCTTCAAATCCATGGCCTGAATAAGGATGCCCATTAGATCACCGGCCCTGTGATGAATGAATGAATGAATTTTGTATGGCTCGTGATTCCTTTATGAATTATTACAATAGCATAGTAAAGTGTTTTTTCCTTCCGTTGCCCTTACAAAAACATGCTTTCAACTTTTCAAGTGCTAATAACACCTTAAGCTTAGAATCTTTTCGGGTCAAAAATGAACGTCGGTCGTATGTGGGTTAACTTGTTAACTCATTCTTTATGAAGTAGGCCTTTATGCGATTTTCAGTGCGTCATTCATCAGGGAAAGCTAATTTGAGTGGTGGAATATAAAAAGGATTGGCTATTGACCTAGTCGTTTGCACACAAATTAAGTGCAGCCGTGATTCTTTCGGCCTTCGAAATGGCGGCCGAAAAATGTAAAAGGTTGCGCACCCCTGTTATAGAGTGTCGAATTTCTATGGTCTTCCTTTGGAAATATGTTAGGAGTAGAGCCCGACGCCACGCCGGCGGAGCCGCCGCCGCCCATGATTTCCATCGGCGTACAACGTTCATATTGTGATTGAATTTAAGTAGGACTTTTCATAACAGAATGTTGCAATTTTCGATGGGGCAAATGTCATACGAACATGCGACAAGTGACATTGTAGGTAGAACCTACATAGAACAGAAAGATCGACTGTTAAGGCGAGTTTACATTGACACCGTCCACCGCGACGATCAAGTGGTAAAGAAAAGGGGCACTTTCATGGCAATAAAACATTGATAGCTTCGCTGAGTCTAACACATTCATTTCATCATGATTCGCGGAGAATGATAGCAGCCAGTAATTTAAGTACATGTACTCTTACTTCAATCTTTATAGACGCTTCGCCGCCGAGAATTAGAATGAATTTCTAATGCCGCGCCAGGGACTGATAAAGCGGTGATATCGATCAAATCTTCCCGTTCAACCGATAAATTGACTGATGAAAAATGAGAGTGACGTGACTGACGTCATGTAAAATGGTTAAACCGTTGCGTGCGGTGTGCGGTGTCAATGTGAGTCAGCCTTTAGCGCGCGCTGCGTGACTGAGGAAACGTGTGATCGATAGCCAAATTCCCAATAGGATACGGTAGTAGTATATAGTGTGACATCCGGCGCAACGCTTCGCTTCGCTTTTGCTTCGCTTCGCTTGCGCCGGATGTCACACTTTTGCGGGTTTTTTTCAAAATTTTCAAAAAAATCAAAATTTCAAAAATTTAGGTAGACTTCAAATTTCACGTGGCCGAAGGCCGAAGGGGCGAAAATTTAGGTAGTGACAAATTTTCAAAAAAATCAAAATTTCAAAAATTTAGCCGGTCTCAAAATATCACGTAATCTCAAATTTGAGAATTACAATTTTCTCGCTTAAATCATGACCGTTCCAGGACACCGAAAATCAGAAAAGTTAAGAATCTCAAATTTGAGAATTACAATTTTCTCTCTTAAATCATGACCGTTCCAGGACAGCGAAAATCATAAAAGTTGAGAATTTCAAATTCATGAATTTTATCCATCTTTCAGGTTTTTAAAATATAACATGTGACTAATAATATTTCTTTAAAAATGGATGAAACAAAAGTGGAAGGAACTTCAGAAATGGAAGAAACCGCAAGAATATATCCTTCGTTATCATATGAACGTAGTTCTACTTTAATGGACATTGAAAAGATTAACATTGAAAAATTGAATAAAGAAAAACACAAAGATAGAGTACGTTATATGAAAGATAAGGAATCTCAATTATTACTAAGATTAGAGCATTATAAAAAGTTAAGAAAGAGATGGTCTAAAGTTAAGAATGTAACACAAGCAATTGGCATATTCTTAACAATAAGTTTAGGTGCTTTAACAATTGTTATATCTTCAGGTGTTTTAGTAATTCCAGTAGTTGCTACAGCTTTAACAGGTACCGGTGTTTTTGCAACTTCACTTGTTACAATGTTAGATAAATCTTTAATAACTAAGAAACGAAAATCATTAAAAACTAAGCATTTACATATTAAAAAAGTTTATGACAAATTACACTACTACTTTCAAAGAGTATGTGATGATAATGTTATTACGTTAGATGAGATTGAAAAATTTGATCAAATAGCTAATGAAGTAAATCAAACCTTTCAATTACAGTCCGAAACAGTTGATGATAAGAATAAAGAGGATGGCAAAATTTCTAGTGATGGTAAAATTTCTAATGAAGAAAATGACAAAATTTTTTTAGAAGAGCTAAAAACTTTAAACGAAAATTTAAGCAAAACTTTATTAAACAAAACTTAAAACGAGAAAACTTTAAACGAAAAGATGTCAGACAACAAAGCAATAAAAAAATAATTTGTACAGTAAAATGTTTTTGCTGTATTCCAATGTTACCACAAAATTAAAATATTATATTTTAAAAATGGATAAAATTAGAGCTGATAATTTTAAAAGAATAAAACAATTAGAAGAGTTAATAAAACAAAGAAATATTGTGAAAGAAAATCATCTTCAACATAGAATGATAAAAGCTGGTATTCAATCTGATATGTTTGAAAAAATGCAGCAAACCGAGCAAGTAAAAACTGATTTTGAAAAAACTATGAAACCATTTAAAACTCTTGAAAAAGAAAGTACAAATAATGATAAACAAATTGATATAACAGATCCAGAGCACAAAACTATATTAGATGACTATGGATTACTAGAATCAAACATTAATAAGAAATTACCAAAATCTACGCAATTTGAACATTCTATTTCATTTATAGATGGAAAAACAATACCTAGATTCTATCTCGGACAAAAAGAAATATTTCCACAACCATTTCGAGGTTTAATTTTTTCACCAGATAAATCTCCTTTTAATTTAGATAGAAATTTTGCTAATCTTTTAAGAGGAGCAGATTTAAATAATTATGCTGTAGAAGATCTCATAAAATATAAAGCTATGTTAGACAGAGTTGGTGCAGTAAAATCTCTTAGATGTTATAAACAATTAGAAAATTTATTATCAACGGGAGTTAAAGTAGGAAAAGGTTTATCTGAAAAACAGAAAACAGAAACAACCATATTTTTACCAGATGATCCACAAGAATTACTAAATAGATTAAATATTTTAATATCTGCAATAAAAGAAGGACATAATTCTAGTTTCAATGAAATTCATGCTATATTGAAAAGACTGTTAGAAAAGAAGATTCTAAATGAAGAGGATTATAAAAGTGTAGCTGAAATATGTTGTTTCTAATTTTTATCTATGATTTTTATTTATGATTTTTATCTATGATTTTTATCTACGATTTTTATCTATAATATTTATTCAAAATTTTAACTAAAAAATGTGTTCAGCAGATTTATACAAAATTAATAATCATTTAGAAAATTTGACAGAGATTTTGGGTTCATCAAAATTTAGTACGACGTTAAAAATTATAACAACTACTTCATCACACACTTGTAATTTAGAACCCATTCTACATTTGGAACAAAATAAAAATTATCAAATTGCATTGACTAGTTTCTCTACATTTAACACTATTCAAAATGTTATAAAAGATGTGAATGATCAATTTAGATATTCTACTGATAAAGGCAAAACGTGGAAAGTACTAACTTTTCTTCCTGGTTCTTACGAAGTTGAATCAATATCAAATGAAATTAAGAGACATTTAGGTATACCATTTAAAGATAAGAAACAATTACATTTTGCAGTTGAACCGGCAGTTAATAAATTTTCTCTTACTTTAGACGAAAATCATCAAGTTGATTTTAATCATGATAGATCATTGTCAAAGCTATTAGGATTTAATAAACAAACCTATAGTCAAGGTTATCATTTAGGTGAGAAGATTCCAAAAATAACTGAAATAAATTCAATTGCTGTACATTGTCACATTATTGAAGGAGGATATATAAATGGTAAATTTTCAAATTTAATATTCAGTTTTCCAGCTTTTACTGTACCCATTGGTTATAGATTAAATGTAATTCCACAAACATTAATATATTTCCCTATTACAAGAAAAACTATTAACAACATTGGCATTAGAATCACTGATGAAGAAGGACAAGAAATAAATTTTGGAGGTGAAGAGATTATGATAGATCTTTTGGTTCGGGAGGTATAAACTCCCACGCGAAGCTAGAGAAGTTTAATTTTCTTCTTCTTTAGAAACAAAAAATAAAAAAAATAAAAATAAAATTTTTTTATTAAAAAATGAGTGAACTACCTCCATTAAATAAAAAAAACTTAAATTTAATCATCATCCAAATTTATCTAATAAAGTTTTGTCAGTTATTTGTGGAAGATCAGGTTGTGGAAAAACGTATCTATTATTTAAAATTTTAACGACTCCAAATTTTTTGGATTATAACAATCTTATAATTTATACAACAACAGCAGAACAACCCGTCTATCAATTTTTAAAATATGGATTTGAAAATAATCTTAAAAAAACAGCAATTGCTTCATTATTCAAAGAATATGAAAATTCTGAAGATGAAGAAGAAATAAGTTCGTGGTGTGAAGAAGCAGCAAAAAATAATCAGTTAGTTGAAACCAATAAAAATAAGCATATAAAGATACAATTAATAGATGATAGTGGTAATATGCAAGATCCTAGTAAACTAGATAAAACAATGAAACATTGTGTAATTTTTGATGATTGTGTTAATGATAGAAATCAGTCAGTTCAGAGAAATTATTTCACAAGAGGTAGACATAATAACTGTAGTGTATTTTATTTAACACAAAGTATGTATTCATTAGACGGAAGTGTTATTAGAAAGAATGCAAATATATTTATACTATTTGAAATAAATGCAAGAAACTTAAGTGATTTGTTAAGAGATTTATGTGTAAGAAATAAAGATGAATTTAAACAATCGTGTAACAATGCTTGGTCAAAAGATTATGGATTTATCACAATCAATATTGATAAAAAAATTCATGATAGAGTTATCGAACAATTGTTCTCTGACTAGGCTTCGCCTCGAGGGGCTTCGCTCCGACTGAAAGTCGATAGAAAATATTTTCGCGGAGTGATCGAACGGAGTGACCGAATAATTTTTTCTTATAAATTTTTTGTTAATAAAAATAAAAAAAATATGGTGAATGCTTACAAGATAGAGCATGTACCAATTTTAAAAGATTATCGTCATCCTACAAATCCTGCAAATTCGAAGAAAGAAGTTAGATTTTATTATCATCATAAATACGTAGCGCTCGTTACAGATTATAAAACAAAACATGGTATTAAACCGTGTGTAAAAACAAAAGACTTTCCACTTTGTTTAAGAAGTTTCCGAGTATTTTTGGCGTATAATAATTTATGGTGGTTGGTTAAGAAAGAACATTTAACAACACATGAATTAGAAACATTACATCAATTACATATTCCTGTGTATATGTAAAAACGGAACCGAGGTTCTATGTAAAAATTCATTTTTTCTTTTAAAAAATATGAATCGTGAAATGTCTCTCGGACAAACGTCTAGGGTTGATGAATTAATCAAGAAACAAACTGCTGAGTTTGATGCGCAAATTAAACATAGTAAACGTAGTAAACGTATTAAAAACAGAAACGTAGTAGGCGTAGTATTGGACGTAATATTAAAAAACAGAAAAAAGGAACAAAAGAAATATTAGAAACTCCTATTACTGATATCTTTTTTGATGATAGAATTAAGGATGAGCTTGGTGATGATTTATGTAATTTATTTAATCCAAATGAAATTAAATATGAAAATGTATCTGTTATTAATGTAGTAAATGACATGCGGAAACTTTTAGCAAATGGTAAAATTATTAATTTACTTGGAAAAAGTTGTTAAAGATCAGGAAAATATAATTCAAAATTCTTACGTAACCTTCTATAATAAAAAATCATTTGAAACATGGTTTTCGAATCTGGATGAGAAATCCGATGCTAACGAATGGATTTTTACAGGTAACATTAAATATGAAGATTTTTAATGAAGTTAGTACAAAGATCGCATAGAGGGGCAGGGATTAATATGAAATATAGAATCAAAGAATATTTCGGTGAATATTGTTATATTCCTTCTGAAGATTTTTGTTTTATTAAATGTTACAATGTTTTACGAGGTTTTAATGAAGAACAAGGAGAAATGATGAAAGAAATGTTTAATAATTTTTTATATAAAGAGAAAGCCACATCTAGAACAGGAGTAATGTCAAACTGCAAATTTTCTCAATTCAATAAATATTTTGGAGAATGTGTTCAATATTATAGTCCTGCCAATCGTCATTTAAATCCTAGAGGAATTGAAACGTTTCATAATTATGTTTATTACAATTATTTTCACGCAGGTTCAACAATTGGTCACTATTGTTTAATTAATAAATCTCATAAATTAAAAGCTATTAGAGAAATTGAAAATAATTTCAAACCCATATATAAAACAGTTACTGATGAAAATCTAACAACGCGTCCATATAAAATCATAACAAAGAAAAAATTGACTATAGTTCAACATATATTTGGGATCTCGAAAATTTTCCTGATCCTAACTGTTCAACAGCTCATCCTATTCCTTACGCTGTAGGAGCTATTAATTTTAATAAATTTATATGTTGTTTACCGAAACAAAGATTGAAAGAATTAGAAACACGTTTGTTAAGTGATATGATTAAAATTAAACGATCAAAAGATGAAGATGAAATTAAGAAACTTAAAAAACAGATTAATGAGTATAATAATTTAACTGAATTAGAATTCAATAAACTTCAAAATTGTGTGAAAATATTTACGAGAACTGAGGATGATGAATGTTCGATCGGGGGAAACCCAGAGGACGTATGTCCGATCCATCAATTTTTTAAAACTATTGGAAAATTTAATTATTCTAGAGTAACTTTAATAGCTCACAATTCATCAGGTTTTGATTCCTATTTTCCGATAAAAGCTAATTTTCAATTATTATCTAAACCGCCTCTTAAAACTTCAAGAGGAATATTGACTGCTTCATTACAAAATCCTTATACAACTGAATGTGTTAGTAGATACATTCAAAAATCTTTTAGATTTAAAAACAATATGAAAAAAGATTCACCGTCAGGTAAATTAGCACTTCAAACTATTATAATGAAATGTAGTTATCAACATGTAAAAACAAGTCTTTCTAAATGGTGTGAGAATTTTAAAGTTCCTATGAATGTGTGTAAATTAAATTATGAAATTGGAGACATAACACATGAAAATTATAAAGAAAAAGAAAATGAATGGAGACCATATTTAGTTAACGATATTCTTTCTTTAGCTTTTTGTATCTACAAATATAATAATGTTATGCGAGATTTAGTTGGTGAAGATATAACTACTAATTTGACATCCTCTGCTTTAACATTTAACGGTTGGATGAAAAGCGTACAAAATAACAATATAAATATTCATTCTCATATAGATTTATGGGCTAGAAATTATATTAGAAAATCTGTTAAAGGTGGAAGAGTTTCAGCAAATATAAGAAAATACATATCGCCATTTTGTAACATCTTGTTACCAATATTAAAACAGTATTTACCTGGTCGCTCCCCTGGGGGGCTTTGTCCCCTGGTCGCTACGCTGGTGGGGCTTTGTCCCCTGGTCGCTACGCTGGGGGGACTTTGTCCCTTGGAAGTAATTTAATAGATTTAATGAAACAGTATCGAGATTTAGGAGATAAAACTGAAATTTGTAAGAAAATTTCAAATCTACTACTTGAACAAAAAAATGAATTTCTAATGGCGTTTGATGCAACATCTTTATATCCATCAGCTATGTATGATGAAAATTCAGAATACCCTAAAGCTGAATCAGCTAGAAAATTTCGTCAAGAAGAAGAGCGGGAAATAGTATATAAATTTAATACACAAACATTTAGACCTAAAACTGGAATATTCTCTGTTGTGTTTCAATATCCGAATGATATGTTTTTCCAACCAGTTCCTATAAAAGATAAAGTTAAAAATCAAAATAATAATTCTCATGTGAAAGTAATCAGGTTTAGAAATGGTATATGTTATGATGTATTAACTTCTGTAGACATACAAGAAATTGTTAGATGTGGGGAAAAATCTTACATATTACTGATGGTATAATTTATGAAAAAAATTATCAAGTTTCACCATTTCGAAATTATATTGAAAAACTTTTTAATTTGAGAAAAAGATATAAAACAGAAGGAAATACTGTAGGTGATGAGTTAATTAAATTATTGATGAATTCGCTATATGGCAAAACTTTGCAAAAAGATATAACCACTAAATATCATTTATGGAATGAGAATACATTGAGAAAAAATTTCACTCAAGAAGTAAAAGATTATGAAAAATTAAATGATGAACAATATTTAGCGAAAGTAGAAATGGAAGATGATGAATTTCTCAAAACTAATATTGTAAAAGATGGGAAGACATCATTCATGCCATCACACTTAGGTTCTTTCATTCTTTCTCACTCTAGAAGAATCATGAATAACTTTATTTTAGAAATTAATGGTTTCAAAGAAAAATACATTCATTATACAGATACTGATTCAATATATATTTCCAATGAGCTGTTTAATAAATTAGACGCTGCTGGATATGTTGGAGGAGAATTGTGTCAAGGGAAAAATGATTATGGAAATGGTGGAATTATTTTTGCAATGTTTATTGCACCTAAAATAAAATATTGTATTACTGTAGATGAACAAGGGAGACTTAGTGAAAAGAAAACATTCAAAGGATATTCACAAGATAAAGTAAAAGTAGAAGATTTTCTAAAATTATATTCGGGGAAAACATTATCGACTACAGTTAATAAACCATGGAAAAGATCTTTAGAAACTGGAATTAGTATTCCTGATAAAAATAATAATACTGAAGAAAAAAAATTTTCTGGTCAAATAAATATTCTTAAGCGTCAAGCACCTGATGAAAATGAAATTATGTTACCTTATAACGGAGAAGATATTCAAGCTGAAATATTTCAAACAATAATCTGTGATAGTAGTTTAAGTGATGATGATGACACGTGGGAATAATAATTTTTTTATTACATCTAAAAATTTTATAACATCTAAAAAATTTATGACATCTAAAAAATCTATTACATCTAAAAACTTATTACATCTAAAAACTTATTACATCTAAAAACTTATTACATCTAAAAACTTATTACATCTAAAAACTTATTACATATGAAAATATATTTATCGAATATTTTGGTATTTTCTATTAAGTTTTATCATATTAAGTTTCATCATATAATGTTTTATCAAAAGATAATTTAAATTTATTTTCACTAACTATTGATTCTTCATCATCATCATCATAAATTGATTCTTCAACATCATAAATTACACTTTTTGGCATAGGATGCCATTCCCTGATAGGATACCATTCTCTTATTGGAATATCTAACTCTAAATTACATCTTTTATCTGATAATAATATAATAGAGAAAAATATTGGTCTTTGATCTCTTTTGGAAAATGTAATAACACCACCATCATCTGAATCACTTTTAGTTTTTATTAAAGATGATAAAATTTTAAATTGATTAGATGTAAATCCTAATTTAAATTTTGTAGACCCGACACATAGTTGTCTAACAGTATCTTCAACTATACCATCGTTATTATTTTCAATTGTAAGAAAATGAAATTTAGATAAATTTTTATAATTACTAATATTTTTATAATCTTTTTTACCATTTACACCATTTTCAGATGTTTCAGAATCATCATCTATATTATCATCATCTATATTATTATCATCATTATTATCATAAGATTCTTTAAGATCGGGCAAAGCCCTAGAACCTTCAGTTCGTTTATTATGATTATGATTATGGACATTGTTAATAGTATAAGGTGTTGTCCACATATAAATTTTTTCTTCTTGAGCTAAACCATTTATGTAAGATTTTAATAAATTAATATTTAAATTGGAATACAATCCTATATATGTATCATCATCATATCTTTGCGGCATTTCTAATGTTTCTTGTTTATAAATTGTATCTCTATAATATACTTGACATAATAATTCTTCATTATGTTTTTTACTCTCTATGTGAATGTTATATTGATTTTGATCGTCAACAAATAATCTAATTTTTTCTTTCGAAAAAGATTTTAATTTTTTAACAAATTCTTTAATATTGATATAATTAATAATTTTATTTTCTATCCAATCAGTATTACTAATTGATAATACTGCTCTAACAAACCCATATACATTATTATGTCCAATAATAACCATATTTTCTTTATTTAATTCAACATAAACTACATCATTATATTTGCTTACAATCTCCATAAATTTAATAAATGGATCCCCCGGAAATAAACAATAGTTAGTTTCTATAGAAGGTAAACCTTTAGTCTGTTCTCTAAATATTTCGGCTTGTAATTCAAACAAAAGATTTACATCTACACATGGATTATTATTATTATTATTATCAAAACATTTATTTTCAAATCCCGTTGATCTCGTCGAATAAGAAGAAATGGATGATGCGGACGAATATAATTTTTTTAAATTTGCTTTATCCATTTTTTTATTTTTATTAGAAAAAAAATTATTTTTTTATTTTTATTAGAAAAAATTTTATTTTTTTTATTTTTATTAGAAAAAAAAATTATTTTTTTATTGTTAAAAAATGATGTTACCAAATGTTGGTGGAGGTGCATATATCCCGAATAATCGTGAATTAGAAATAGAGATAGAAAATTATATTATGAAAACTGGAGACGTTTTATCTGGTCCATTGCATCTTTCTATTCTTCCGCAACAAAATACAGAGTTGACAAATAAACAATAGGTTGATACACAAATCAATGACTTAAAAGAAAAATATATAAACGATGTTTTGGTTCCACTGATGAATGAATTAAAGTTGCTTAAGCTTAATGACAAATCATTAAACGAAAAATTATTAAAACTTGATAAAAAGGATAGAGAGCTAGAAGCAGATATAGCAAAACTTTTTAAAAAGATTTCAGAACAATCAAAAATTTTAATATTACTTTCTTTAAATTTAAAATCTGCAGTCATTAAAAATAAACATCAGATAAAAATGTTAAAAGAACAATTAGAAGATGAAATAGAAAAACTTCCTGAAAGAATTAAAAAAAAATTTAAAGCAGTTACAAACTACATTCCAAAAAAGTGTTGATGAATTAAGTTCTAAAATTACTCAACAAATGAAAAAGATGAATAGAATAATAAATGAAGTAAACTCACTTAATGAAAAAGTTGATAAAATGAAGACTCTTAAAATCAATTTAGAAAATGAATTAAAGAAAAATTTACAAGAAAACTCTAAAGAAAATAAAGAACAGTTAGATGCTGTTAAAGGACAATTAGATGTTCTTAAAATTAAGTTAAATGCACTTAAAACGGCATTGAAGATTAATCAGCAGAAAATGCAAGTTAATAGAAAAGAAATTAAAGTACATCACACGCTGCTTGACGCAATAGATAAAGTGCAACAGTCAATTAATAAAGTTATCTCGAAGTTGTTGTCCATTCACAAACGTAAATCTTAAACGGACCAAAGGGCCTCAGGTTACAAGCCGTTCGTAAATATTTTTTCCCAAAAGTCAAATTTAATCTTAAAAAATGCCTATAATTTATAAACACAATCTTAAACATTTTGCTTCAAATCAAAAAATTTCTCATGAACCATCTATGAAATCTGTTTACCATTATGACAGTGTAGAAACAATCGTAACACAAAAGTTCCTAGGCACCGCAGGTGCCGTTCAAAAAGAAGAGGCTGGTATATTTTCTGGTATTGGAAGTATCGTTAACTTAATTAAAAATAATAAAGATTTGATTACATCTGCTGCAAAAGGAGCAGCTGCTATAGGTAGTACAGCTAGTGCAATATCAAATGCTGTCAAGTCTCAAAACGAATTAAAACAACTAGAAGCTATTCGTAAACTTAGGAATGATTCTGAAGAACTAAAAAATTTAAAAAAACTTTCAGAGGAAACAAAAAACAAAATTACTAACATAGCTGTTGGGGAAACCTTGAGGAGCGGAGCTCCGTCTGATAGTAAACATAAGAAGAAATCAGGCGTAGCCATAAAACGTTCAATTGAAGAAATAAGAGGCAATGGTATTAATAGCAACCTTCGGTCTAACCAGCAAAGCTGTAGCGGAGCTGGTCTAGCAAAATTCTAAAATTATGTTTTTTAGCAAAATTTTTTAATAAAATTTTTTTGGTAAAATTCTAAAATTATATTTTAGTAAACATTTTTTCTGTCTGTGAGAAAAACAAAAAAGTCAAATTATTTTTTATAAAAATGTCTTCGCTTATCGAAAATAAATTTAGATTAGACGATCCTCCGTCCGTCAGTTATAATCAAAAAAAGAATGACTATATAAGAATTGCTATGAATCCCGGATCTTCCAGTAGATTAAATACTGGAGGTGATTTCATTTTTGAAGTTGATAATCAACAAAGTTATTTATATCTACCTGATTCATTTTTACACTGTGAATATTCTTTATATAGTGATGCCAATTTTACAACACCATTACCAGATACCGATAATATTGCACTAGAGAATAATTTCTTTCCAAAATTATTTGCACAAATGCGTTTAGATGTTGCAACTCAAAATATAGAAACAATAAGTGATTCTCCAGGTGTAATTGATACAATGCTTAGATTTGTAACAATTGGTGAAAATAATAAAAAGTATGAAATCGAAGGTTGGTTTCCTGATACTAATGATGGTATAATTGTTGATGATTTAACTCACGCTGGAACAGATGCAGCAGGAATTGCGAAAGATGTAGAAAATATTGCAAAACATTTAAATAAAACAAATAATGATGCATATAAAGAAAGACGTGAATTTAACAAGAAAAGTAAGCAAACAGTAAATTGGTCATTGTCTCCATTATTCCAATATTTAGATTATGACAAAATATCATATCAATTAAAATTTAAGTTAATAATTCATCGTACAGCAAATAATGAATTAATCTTTTTTGGTAAGACTGGAAAAAAAGCATATTTAAAAATTGATAGACTTGAATGGTGGATTAAGCATATTAATCCTAGTTTAGAGATTGAAACAGCTATTGCAAAAAGATTAAATACTAACAAACCAATTCCAGTAAATTTTCTAAAGCGTACTGCTAGTTCAGTAACTTTTTCCGAACAAAGATTTAACTGGCATTTTACTAGAACTGCGAATACTCCAAGATATTTATTACTAACTTTTCAAAGAAATAATTCTCCAAGTTTTGATAAGAACAACAATCTTTTTCATATTAATACAATTCGAAGTTTACAAGTTTCATTAAATCAAACCCGATATCCAATTGATCCATTAAGATTCGATGATACCAATAATCAATTTATGGAAGGATATGATTCTTATAGAAATCTTTGTATAGAATTTGGAGTTGAACCACAATTAACTCCTGAAGATTGGAGACATTTATATCCTGTTTTCTGTTTCGATTTAAGTGCACAATCTGAAGATATTATCAAGACTGGTTGTGATGTAACAATTAATATTGAAAAAAAAGATTCCACAACTTCATTGATGGCTTATGGTTTATTGCTAGAAGATGTAAAATATTCTATTGAAATTCTTAATGGAAAGATGGCTAGGATAGGTTAGTAACCTGAGGACCTTTGGTCCGATAGGCTAAAGCCTCGAGGAGCTTCGCTCCGATAAGTTAATTAAATTCTTAGATTTAAATTTTTTTAGTAATTAGTAATAAAATTTTTTTGTAACTAGAATAGATTAAAAATTTTTGATAACTTAAAATTTTTCATAACTAGAATAGATTAAAATTTTTGATAACTTAAAATTTTTTTATTAAAAATGTCGCAAGCGAAAAGTAATAATAATAAAACTGTTGAATTAAAATTACGTAATATTGTTGACAAAAATACCCCTAAAACTATTACGATTAACAAAAAAAGTATTACATAAGTAAACCAATGATAGAGAATATTCAATTACAAGAAGAAAAGAATGGTGGAATTCTCCCATTAATTCCACTAATAATAGGAGGCATAGCAGCAGCAGGAAGTGTTGCAGGTGGGACAGCTGGTATTGTCCAAGCAGTAAATAAAAATAAATCAGAGAAGGCAGCATTAGAAGAACAAAAACGACATAATAGAGAGTTAGAGAAAGTTGCTAGGGGTGAAGGAGTAGTAGATAATTTTATTAGTAAATTAAAATTAGTTGATGAAGGAAAACGAGTTCTTAAAAATATTCTCCACAATGTTGATGATTTAATTGAAATTAAAGAAACTAAAGATGGTTCTGGAATATATCTAAGTCCTAGTATGATAAGGTAAAACATTTATTTTATCTTTTAAAATGAATTCTACAAATTCCGAAAATTTAATTAAATTAAAAATTGCTAATTTAGATTTATTAAATTATCTATTAAACAAAAATAAAAACTCAAATTGTAAAATTTATGAAGGTAACGACAACAAACAAAGTTTGGCTACTACCTACGGTGGTGATATACAAAAAACATTAGAAAACTTTCCTGGATTTATTTGGAGTAAATATTCGAAAGAAAAACATCTTCCTGGTCATTCATATACTGGTCCAGGAACTCGATTAGATATAAGACTAGATAAGAATAATAATCCGAAACCAGGTGAAGAACCAATAAATAGAGTAGATGCCGCAGTTTACAGGCATGATTTAGCTTATCGAAATCATGATCTAAGTTCTCGACATGCAGCTGATAAGAAGATCATTCAAGAATTAGATAGTATTCAAAATCCTACATTTAGAGAAAAAATTGAAAGAATGTTTGTCAAGAAAGCTTTACAAGCTAAAATATTATTCGGCCAGGGTTTAAATGAAACGACAGCAAAGCTGTCTGAGAGCAACGCTCGAACCTACGCGTCTCAAATGTCGAATGACCTAGGACGCTATGCGTCCGAAATTCATAAAGAATACAGAAAGCCGAAATATCTATTGAAAGTAAAAGTATTTAATAAAGATGATATTTGGAGTGCTGATCTTATTCATATGCCGAATGAAAGGGACTACAAATACGCATTGACCGTTATAGATTTATATACACGGTACGCTTGGGTAAAGCCTTTAAAAAATAAAAGTGTTCTATCAGTTAAATATGCGTCTGAAGAAATCTTTAAAGAAAGTAATAGAAAGCCAAAAAAATTGTTTGTTGATAAAGGGTCGGAATTTTATAACAGAAACGTTCAGCCACTATTTGAAACAGACGAAAGTCATCGCCAAGGCTCAGTTTATTCAACTGAAAATGCAGGGAAGGCCGTAGTGATAGAAAGATTCAATCGGACGTTAAAAAATAAATTATTCAAGAAATTTACTGAGCAAAGAAATCAGAAATGGTTGAAGATATTACCAGGAATTGTAGAAGAGTACAATGATAAAGTTCATTCTGGTATTGAAGAAACTCCAAAGAATGCTTCTGACGACCCTGATTTGATAAGAAAAAAATATTCGAGAATAATTATTCGAATGAGAGTAATCCGAATTTGCAGAAACCTAAGCCGAAATTTAAAATTGGAGATAGAGTTAGAATATTTAAATATAAGAATAAATTTGAAAAAGGCTTTGTTGGCTATTGGACTAAAGAAATATTTGAAGTTTGCAAAATAAATCAAACTTATCCGATTACTTACGAAATCAAAGATTTAGATGATGAAAATATCAGAGGCTGATTTTATCAAAATGAATTACAACGAACTGATTTTTAATTATCATTATCATTATTAGGCGTAGCCATAGAACCTACAGTTCGTTCAATTCTAACATAATATCTAGAAATGGTACTCCTTTTTGTAATTTAAATAAAACATAAAGACATAATTGACCGCGATATGTAGTTCCTGGTTTTTGAATTTGAAATGTATTATAAATTCCATTGCCAAGTAATTTTTGACTTCGTTTGTAGGTGGAAGTCCGTATGAGTCGAACCAATAGTTCTCAGCCTCCGGGCGGTCAAAATAATAATTAGAACAGTTTATATTTCTTTGTCCTGCTGACCAATGTACACCTTTTTCATCTGACGCATGAAGATTTGTTATGAAATTTACAGTTTGAACTTTGTTCTGGGAACTGAAGGTTCCTGTTGGCCTATTTTTTAGGAATTGTAATTCGTCACTCATTAGAACATGAAAATTCTTTATTCCTAATTCACTTGCGATTTTCTTTAGGTCGAAAGTTGTCGTGGTTTGCGTTCCATATAATTTAAAAAACTCCTTTATGTTGCTCATTTTATAATTAAAAAAATTTCTTATAGGGACCCCTAGAAGTCAGAAGGGAGGGGGTATTGATTTAAAACTGTTCTCTAATGATGACTTTCCTTACTACTTATTCGATTTTGAAATGATTATATTATAATTATTCTAATCTATATTGTTTTATATATTTCCATTTTCTTCATGAACTTCATTTGTAAAATATGTTTCATCGTTAAAATGATTGTTTAAAATTGTCATAACAACTAACCCGCATATCGGCGTTTATGCGTTCTGAGTTCACAAGAAGAATTTTATTGTCATTTGCTTTTATTGTCAATGCACTCTTATGTGCTTAATCTATTCATGTCTTCACAATGGGAAGTACTTTACTACCCGTATGTGTTTGGCAAACGCTAAATGAATTTTGCAAATCTATTTCTAAAACTGAATTTGAAAACAGACTTTGCAAATGGATTTTGAAAATAGATTTTGAAAACAGATTCTGAAAATAATTTACGTAGGGGTAAATTGAAATGTCAAAACTTTTACGCACGCGTAAGTTGAAATGCCAACAGTTTACCGATGGGTAAATTGAAATGACAAGAGATAGCACGATAATTTTAGGGGAAAGCTGCTAGATGTTTCTCTCTCTTCAATTATCAGCCAGTGTACGGGTTCATTGAATAATTTTGAGTTTATGAGTTACAATGATCTTCTAGTTCACACAATTAGTACTTTAAATAATGTTGAGCATACAATAACGAAGAATGACTAAGTAATAATTGCGTCTTCTTAATTTATCATAATGCTCTAATCTTAATAATAATTAAGAACCATTTCACCTGTTTTTAATTGAGATAACGAAGGATATATTCTTGCGGTTTCTTCCATTTCTGAAGTTCCTTCCACTTTTGTTTCATCCATTTTTAAAGAAATATTATTAGTCACATGTTATATTTTAAAAACCTGAAAGATGGATTAAATTCATGAATTTGAAATTCTCAACTTTTATGATTTTCGCTGTCCTGGAACGGTCATGATTTAAGCGAGAAAATTGTAATTCTCAAATTTGAGATTCTTAACTTTTCTGATTTTCGGTGTCCTGGAACGGTCATGATTTAAGCGAGAAAATTGTAATTCTCAAATTTGAGATTTTGAAAAATTTGAAAATTGGGTATTTTTAAAAACGCTTAAATTTTCGCCCTTCGGCCTTCGGCCACGTGAAATTTGAAGTCTACCTAAATTTTTGAAATTTTTGAAATTTTGATTTTTTGAAAAACCCGCAAAAGTGTGACATCCGGCGCAAGCGAAGCGAAGCGTCGCGCCGGATGTCACACTATATGCTACTTACGGTCACGCTGATAACAATAATCCAGTGCTCCATCTGTAAGATTCAGTATCACGCGATCAGTCATGGCTCTCAGTCAGTACTGTATAGAACTTATCAATAGTTCCCGGTCATCTTTTGTATGGAAATATTTCGGTGAATTGAGAACAAGAGACAGAAACGTTCCATTACCGCAGAATCATGATCAATATTATTTTTGTTTGTCGTGTTTGAATTCGTCGACTGTTATCACTGATGTGCATCGATATAAGAAAAGTGTATCTACAGCTAACTTACAAGATCATTTATTTGCAAAACATAAAATTCAGGAGAAGAAAACGAAATGCGAGTCACAGAAGTCTGTCCTTGAATATTTCAAATCAACAGGAACAGGATTCAATCAAATCAACAGGATTAAAACATCGATAAAAGTCAGACAGTATAAGGCACAAAAATGCTCTTCAAATCTACCCGTAGGCCTATGGTCAATAGAAACTTACAATACTTCCATAGAAATAAATTCTCCAAGTTCGTCTTTGTCTTGGCCGATGTGTACATGAATCAATTTCTATGAATACTTCAATAGAAAAAAGACTTCCTTTTCCTGAGGACCGGTCCGGTGAAAGTACCCGAAAGTTCACATTAGAATAAATGTCCCAACGAGAACTTTTGTCCTTTGATGTAGGCCTATTGTGGTTGGTGATAGTGTGGTTCTCGAGAAGAAGGAGTGATGTATTATAAATTTAGTAAAAAGCTTTTACATATTAGTATACATGTAAACCTATTACGGTACGTACGAGTTGACATTGGGCTAGCCATCCTAAACGATTATATGAAAAAATTGATATACACAAAAATGTTAGGTTTATATAGGCCTATATACACACCGTAACTGTAGCTTCATGCATGTGCACTCGGTGAGTGGGCCTGTAAGATACGGTATAAGCCTATTCAGGCAATTTTTTAATCAAATTTAATCATTTTTAGCATACGTGGTATACGCCGCCGCCGCCGCCGATGAATTTATTATCGGCGTCGGGCTCTAGTTAGGAGTCTTTGTACGAACACCTCACCGAGGACCTAGTCATTTCAGAAAGCAGGATAAGACGCTCGAATCCATGAGCAAGTTTTTGCGAGCGTTCTAAGAGCGTTTGGACGATTGCAAAGCAGATGACGTTCATGTTGAAATATACACTAATCAAACGCCTCATGTCTCAAATGATATTTCCGCTCATGTGAGCAAAATTTTGGATAATCTTCATAATTGTGTGAAAATCCGCTCGGTGATGCAGGCATCAATTTTTCCATTACACCGACTGAACCGGTAACACTGGTTGCCTCTAAATAAGTAAAATATAGAAAATATTTATAGTGCTATAAAGCACTAAATTAAGGTTTTGTGATATCAATTACTTTGGAGAGGCTTGCAACTAGGAAATAAATTTGCTTCAATCGCTAAATTTTCAAAAACTTAGAAAACTAAGCTAGACAAAGCAAAGAATCAAGACACATTCTGATACATGGTCCTTCTTATATTGAGTGATTTGGAGTATCTTATAGTTGAGAAATATAAGGCGTGGTAGCAGACATGCAAGAATATTGCACAGGCTCAGTCGATGTGTTGGCCACTACCAATGTAATTGTAATCAAGTGAAGATTCTGCAATCAGTAATCACCCACCACAATTGTTTCGAAGAAGACCATGGAGCATTCGATAGTATCAGGGATGTCAATGAATAGCATGGTATAGGACTCATATATCTATATCATATTATTCATGGACGTGCCTGATAATAGCAGGGACATCTATGATTAATGTAAAAATCATCTATGATTAATCCATGATTAATGTATAGAATATTCAGAATCCACACCAATAGCCATTGATGCTACGTGCCGTAGGTGAACAATTTCAATCACTAGCAGTTGGTATTGCAGTTGTTATCGACAGCTGCTTATTCTTGTGGAAGTTTTGTAATTCTCTTCTTGACTGGGTCCAGAATCTTCTTTCAACAGATTCCCTGTATGAATGGGCTCATTAGAGCGTTGGATAATTGTTTACAGTCTGTCTCACGGTTTTATCCAGATACACTCTATCGTCATTAATCAAGTGTACCAAAGTCATTGGCCTCCAGTCCAGTACATGCTCTGGGAGTCGAGCGTCCCTCAGATATCTTAATATTAATCATAGATGTCCCTGATAATAGTCACCTACCGTCTCATTCAAAGATACTTATCTTCGAAGTTTTTTGTAATGTCTTACGAATGTCGTAGGCCCAAAGTCAGCATAGAAATATCATTCCCCTTTCAATATCAATATCTTCAGCTCGGCTGCCCTTCCCGAGAACTTTAGTCTCATCAGGAGTTGAATCTGCGACTTGTCTTCACAAAGCTTGCAAAGTTGTACAAATTAGATGTCCTTCCAACCCGAATTAAAGTCATTATATTTCGATGAACTTTGGGTGGTTATAAAAAGTCTCTGCAGTGATTGTATTGCGGTTGAGAAAATGACTCAATCAGTGTCGAGTGTTGACTTGAAACAATAACCGACATTATCAGCAAATTATTGCGCTTCCAATTATATGTGTGATGACCTCTCCGTCCTCCGCCTGAAAAAGAAGATAGAGGGAGACAGTGGTGGTAATTTGGTCCATACGTCGCCAGATTGACAATCAACTTGCCCGATGCAAAAATCACTACAATTTAGACTCTCATTTTTCCACTCGTCTAATTTCGGAGCTGATGAGTTGTACCAACCGAGTCTGTCAGTGAGTGCCTGATGGGCCACTCAATGTGTCCGATCGGAGAAGGGAAGTGGAGGGGGCGTCACGAGCAGAGAGGAAGACCGGATGCGATCTCTGCCAGTCATTTTCATGCACAAGTCAATAGAAATATGTGAGAATCATCCAGATCGGTGATAGAGGAGGAATTTTGATGAAAATCAGTCAATGCAACAATAGAGACAAATCTCAGAACATCACCGAAACACAGAATATTCAATCAGATCTTTTAGAATTCTCACCTTCCCTTCAAATCTCTTTAAATCTTTCTCTGCAGACCAAGAAGATCAGGAAATTCCAAAATTCATTTGATATTCGCGTCCAATCTCTACCTCTGTAATTCAAAAGCATTTTTTATTTTTTATCTACGAGTATATCTGAAAGTATCAACATTTGTTTGAGTACTTTGTGATCCCAAATAACATGAAAATCCTGTGTTTGATATTTCAACATATATTTTCATAGTTTATTGTCTATAGCTTCAATGAGTGAATTGTACTTTAAACCTAGCGAACCAAAACTCGAAATAATATTGAACGTATATTTGAATGAAACATTTTTTTAAAGTATTTAGAAAGTAATGAGAAATAGGAGTATAGTGTCTTAGCAAATGAAGTAAATTTACATGTTGGGAAAGCACCTCAGAGATGGAAGCCATCACTGTAAAGTTTTGACATTGAGATAAAAATGACTTTTCACGACGTGCAGAAATATGAGGAGATTTTTGTTTTAAATTCCTCTATACTCATCTCTCATCTCAGCATTAACTTTCAAAATTTAACAAAAGTTGAATCAATTCTGCAGAATCTGCAGAATATTTGCAGGGTATCATTGCATTATGTATGCTAAGCGGCTTATCTCAATAGAGGAATTATGCCCGACTACAGATAGCTACAATTTCCATTCATACCTGAACTACATTAGATTAAAAAAAACGTTTCTGACGTGGATAGCTTACGTGGTTGCCATAGATGATAATTAAAGAAGCACATGAAATTAGCGGGCATAAATTGAAAATTTCCAAATTATGCCCGGCAACCTTGATAGAACGCTTGTTAAGGCATGAATATCAGTTTAAGTGAAATCATTTTCATGAAATCGGCCATGGACAGATAGATGCTAAGCGGTCATACTTAGAAACCATGAACGACATGCTAGAAATCTATTGATCACAGAGGTCGGACATCAAAGCTGTCATCGAAGCCTAGAGAGAGGACACAAGATAGTGATGGCACCAGTCTGTACACTGACAGAGCAGGTCTAATTCAGAGCCTAATCGTCATTTTCTTGAGATAACTTCTGATGTAAACACTGTATATCCTATCATTTTCCCACAGAACTGTATCTATCTGGGACATGCGACTTGTCTGAGCATTAGTGAAAATATAACATTAACAGTCTGTAGACCGCATGAAAGAAATTATAGGAGTTCATCCCTAGACCAGGGATTTATGAAATTCTCTCCATTTTTTTGCATTCTTAACCTTCATAATTAATTGCAAGCGATCCTGAGCAGGATAATCCCTTACTATGCCTCAAAGAGATCCTATAGGCGATTTTTCTGATTTTATCTTCAATTATCGACCATGTCGTTGATTTTCAACAGTCAGAATTCTATTTGATATATTTTCTTTCTTGAAAATAGAAGATGCTATAGTGATGCTGTAAAACATTTATTTTCTTTGTTTATCAGCATGTCAAACACAGAAGGGTTCTCTCTATTCCTTAAACTCACAATAAGCTCGCAATAAATACTGCAGGATATCATTTCATTAATAATTTACAGATACAATGATGAAGAGCAAATTTCGACGGACGATCAGATTAGTACACACATCCAGTAAACCAACAGATTTGCCAAAGCTCTCACCTCTACCATTCACAATAGTAGACTGATCGGAATTCAGCTTGTAGCCGGGGTTTGGCGCGATTTTTCAAATTCAATGTATTCTTAGACATGTATAGATTAATTCTTAGTCATGCCTGTATCAGTTGCCACTCATATCAAATAAATTCTTATCATTCAGTACAATATAGGCCTCCAGAGATTTTAGTTGATGAGTAGTTCTGATTCCCTACTCATAGCTACATTATAGTAGTAAATAACTTTAGTTTGAAAAAATTAGCTAAATTGCTTATGGACCATCAATGATAATTGAATTATTTAATTATCACATAATTAAATCACATATTTAATTATCATGTGATATATCACATAATATAAATCATGAGACATGCTTGAACAAATTATTGCATACAAATATCAATAATCAAGCTTCCATATGGTTGTAGCCATTATGAATCACTGGAGGCCTATAGAAGCATAACGGTTGCATTTGCCTCTATATTAATTAGATCATTTTAGAACTTAAAAACCCCACAAACAGACATCTGGTCCTTGGAGTTCAGGCTTTGAATTCACACTTCACTAAATTGTGCGCTCCGATAATAGTATTGAGAACAAATTAATAAACTTTTCACTCAATCAGGACATAATGGTCAAAAAATGTTGCAATATGTCATCGCAAAACCGTTTTTCTAACAGAACAGATGATAATGACATGCTTAACCTTTATTGCACCATCAAAATTTATCATAATTGCTTGATAATTGTTCATTATCAGATCTAGCTTTTGGGAAAACAGTGATATTTTTTGTTTTTAAGTGAAATGTGTCGTGTAAATCTTTTTAAAGAATAAAATTTCTATTTAACATGAAAGCACGCAATCTTGAATCAAAAACAAGTATGTTGTACAGAGAAAATTGATCAACGCTCGTCCAATCTGCTGGCCAAAGCGCGGTCGTGGACTACATCTAGAGAAAGGCGCTGGAAGAGCCAATCAGTCTCTCTTCGATCTCCTCTGACTTAGGAGATAATCGAAAGTAATATGCATAAAGGCACATGTATTGATTGAATGAAGGCCTATGTTTCTACAGACAGAAATAGAAAAAAACATGACTTTTGCACTGTTCAGATCTCTTCCCATCTTTTCTGACTGATTTCATTCCTTTGTTCGTGTTTCATGCTCAGGACAGCGGTGTAGGCTTTTATAATTATGATGGTGCACCCATGATATTTCTTTCTATATCATAATTACAAGATATAATGCACATGATTATTGTATGCATCATTGTCATATATGAAATATTACGTGAATTATTTTATTATATATTTTATCATTTAATTTTTTCACTTCAGTTTGCCTATGATTGTGGAAGTGTAATTTTACATCGCATGCTCGCATATTTTGCATATTCATCGTATATTTCATGGATTTTCCCAGGTTTTACCGGAGATTGAGAATATCATCTAAACTTAAAGCAAAATCTTCGAATTCACTTAGTTATAAAGTCAGAATAAATTTGCCAAAAATACGACAATTCAAGTTTCATATAGTGATTCAATTTTCCTTGGACAACTTCCCATTTGTGCTCTGGCGCTTGCAATTGATCACATTTGACCTGGCAGCGGAATAGTTTGAAGTTTGCATTAAGACAATTCATGTTGTCCAGACTCCCCGGGAAAGAAAAGTTGCAGGTCTCGAAATGATGACATCTAATCAAAGCAAATCGCGACGGCCCTTTGTCGTCCTTCACCTTCTGAGGTCGATAGTATAGCGTATACAAGGAAGGTGGTCGAAGACATGCAAAGATCTTGAAAACGAATCATATCTATTGAACAGGACCTCCTTTTAAAGTAAGATGAATAATCAAGGATTTCTTGGCTTCCGATTTCAAACTTTAGTAATGAATGCTATGTAAATCGACATAACAAGCTGCATATCTATCTGATCATGCTTTTGAAAGATTTGAAGCGATATTTCAAAATGCTGATCGTACAGAACGTTTTAAAGGATTTCTTTCTTTTCATCCTGTCGATGCTGTATTTTGTAAATTCACTATTGCTTTTGTGTGCATGATCTTTAGACAGGGGGCGACAATCCAGATCACAAATTGACTTCATAAATATAAACACCAACCGGAAAACAAGGAGACCGACACGTATAATTTGCTTTTAGCCCCAACTAAGTTACCACGGCGTGTGCCATAATTTCCATGCAATTTCCATTCTAGAACTTTCTATGGTATTGTTCATTTCTATGTTGCTCTCGATCAATAAACTATGTCCTCTCCCTTCGCTTGATGGTGCATAGACATGCTGATCTCGAAAAATGCAATACGTGTAGGATATCAAACGATATTTGAAAGCATTATCAACATAACAAACGACGGCTGCAGGCCGGAGTTTGTTATAGGATAATGCTTGAAAATATCGTATGATATCCATCATAACGCATAGTTTTACCTGTAATTCGGAGTGTGATATCTGGTGGTTTCCGTTTGTTATGTACTCGTACATAATACACGGAATACATCAGGCAATAACCATAGATTTCTAGATGCTATGAAAATACATGCAGAAGTCCATGGAAATATCCAAATCCATTCATTTCCATTCGAGTCATTTACCGCATGAAGACGGAGTGAATTTTCATCAATTCTGTTCAGAGCCTACCACTACATGTACATCAATGGTGTCAAATTGTTGTTTTCTAACTTACAACTCAGATCCCAATGACGGGCACGGAAAGCAAGAAAATTTTGAATCTCGACATTCTTGAAATAAAGCATGACATATTATCATATTCAAGATAGCATGACTCAAGCTTGATAAAATGCAATGGGTTCAATCGTCCGTCTAACTCTGATGGCATTCAAAGCTTGTCAGCTAAAAATTGTGCATTTTATGACTTCCTCTAAGAATGAGTGAACTTACAGTAGCATCGAGAATCAAACATGTCCTTCGGGGTTGCTCAATGATTAAAGAAATTCTGCGCCATTTAATCAATGCACAAGACCGAAGTTGTGAAATCTTGCTGTTGCAGGTTATGGAGCATTGCATACTCACCAAGAGGGGTATCAACATCAATGGACAGTATGCGCTCAATTAAGATGGAGCTCGTCGGTGGACCCTGTTATAAGAAACAAACAAGTCTCCAATCCAAGCTTCTATTTCGCAAAATTATTAAGCAATTATTTCATTTGCATATAGCGACGCACTAACAGACCTTTTCCGTTGAACAACAGCTCTTCAAACTATGTATTAACCTGTGCTATGGTAATCCTATTGTTTTCAATCGGAGATTCTGAGCGGGTATTTCTCCTAGGAGAAATACCTCATAGACATTCTATGGTTGGTTCATAGAATGTGGTTGGGTTGGTCATGGGTTTGGCATAGTTTGTTCTATGTTCGGTTCTATGGCTGTTTTTTGATTTTCATTCATGAATATAGGCCGGTTTTTTTGCACAACAAGATAAGTATCTTCTAACCTAAATGCACAGGACACAACAAAACGTACACGCTCACACATCATGAAGATGGACAACTGAAGGGACTCTCTCCAAATGTCCTTGAATCTACAAAGCCTTTAAAAAAACACGGTCGACTAGATAACATATATTTTTTTCAGGTAGGTACTTACTTTGCGGTATTCTACAATCTCAAACCAGACATTGATCAAGATTCAAGCTCATCATCAAAAAATGACGAAAAGCAGATTTGTGTTACATACGTATAACAATAATTTTGACATTTTTCCTTTTAGTTTACACGTGGACTCGTTCAATTGCCCCTCCTTCACATGGACAGGCAGTGGACAGCACTACAAAGCCACACCCTCCCACCTCTGACGTCCACGTGGATTATGGACTATCCCTTAGATAGTTCAGACGAAGAAGCTGTTCATGGTCCTGGCTATCCATGTTCTAAGATAAGCACTTCAAGTCCAGGATCATTTCAGACACTTCTTATAATACTATAGCTTTCATCAAATTACTCACTCGTCATCCAAATTGAAATATCTATTGCTCCGAAGCGAAGCTTCTCCAGATATCTGTGCAATATTATATACGTATACGTATGTGATATTTAGTCATCAAGGAATTCATGAAAATTTCCGTGTGATATTTTTTCATATAATACACTAAGTTCATTGGAAGACCAGAGATATCTGCACTAAACTATGCGTTATAGATGGATACTTTGCACTTGTTGCGTAAATAACTATTAGAGCATAAATATGAGTAACGTCATTCTATTTGAGAAAGTTGCATTTAATACAAAATCCAGCATTCTCATTTTGTTATTTTATGTTCATATTGCCTTTCAGCCATTTAAATCATTTTTTACAAACGTGAGGCACAAACTATGCCCTAACATATACTAAATTTTTGTACAAAGTATAAAATAAAATAGATAGTAGGTTTTAATTTTTCCCTTATCCTTTAAAGTTTGATCGACTAACCTTTTTGTAAGTATTATGCATCCCACTTTGTACTAAGGTATGGATTGCTATGTTTTACATGTTAAATTGCATTTATACGCACTGGACTTTAAATAATATGATTTGTCATACGACTTTCCATTATGTTATTTGCTTAAGCTTGCTTTCTTCCGTTTCCTGGATTCTTCGAATTTTTTTAACCGTGACGTGATTTAATTTAACTACCGTATACCTTTTTCTATATACAACAATTACTTAATACTATATTGCATCAATTTAGAACAAATATACAAATATCAGTTCACCTGGTGCAGCATGGAACGTTGAAAATGAACTTTTAAGTGCTGACCAATGACCGTGAAGCTGAGCTTTGGTATTGCTGTTACTCTTTTGTAGACCATGCTAAAACCAACTTTTCAATCCATGCTCAAAACGAATCTAATTTCTTAATTTTTCGCAACTCAGGTTTGTGCAGGAAATGAGTTTGTATACAGTAAGGACAGACCAAATTTAAGCGTTTTACCAATTTTACAATGAAAATAATTGTTGTGTAAGATTGAAGTGATTTTGTAAAGAGCTGACAATTGCGAATTATGCTGGTTTCGTCTTGTAGTTATCGTCTCCGATTGTCATAATTATTCCTCGACAGGAGATTCGGCAGGTGACATTCCCGCAGCATTCCCACGCTACTCACTACTGAATTAGTAGAAGTCGACGAGAGGGATAAGACACAAAGCGCGCCAATTATTTGCGTTCAATTCCAAACTTTGAAATGTAATTGTTTGCGGTAATGATCGGAGCGCCTGTTGGAGGAGGAAGGTGCCGTCATGGACGAGACAGAGATTAGAGAAGGGCCAGGAAGTGGCACAGACCATTGTCCTCTCTGGTGACATGTGTTGGGCGTCACCTGTGCAGAGTTTGAAGATCTTTTCCGAGTCAATTTGAATGGAATGATTGAAAAAGTCAGTAAATTTGAGAAGAAAGTAAAATGTGAATCACAGTTGTAAGGAGACAGTCATTTACTCAGTAATTCAGTGCGTTGATTATCACACATCGCTTTCGTAGGCTTTCTACGGAAGTTTTGTGTATTGATACGCATTTGCCTATAATATAGCAAATGGAACAAATCAGTTGAATAACTTAATGGCAACAATATCATGATATATCTGTGTCATGAGTAAGCTATGAAGACCGATTTTGGAATGCGACTAATAACAGAACCAATTGTTTCCCATTCCCATTGATAGCTGTGAGTTTCAATTACTGTCATCAATTGACTCTACTGCCTTGACTTATTCCGCTTTTGTATACCTAAGCCATTACACGCCTCACTGGGGTGTTTTGACAAACGCGTCCTGCTGATGGGGGGCCCTCAGCACCCCCTTGCATCTTTCCGAGACTAAAGGTTCAAATTCAAGATAAATGCATTAAATGAATGCTTTCATCATCACAAGACAGAAAATTATCATTGTTTTGACTTTCAAGGTCATTATGAAGGTCAAATCTAAAGTCAAAAGTCAAAAAGATGATTTTTTACTATACATGTACAGTGTATATTGTACATGTAACTATCATTTCTTGTAGACACCAAATGAAATCTGCCATCATTTCGTGTCAGAAAAAATTCATTTTTGAAATTCAAGGTCACAAAAGAGGTCAGGTTTGCATTTTGAAATCTGGTCCAATGAAAATGAAATGGGTGAAAATGAAATCTGCCATCATTTCGTGTCAGAAAAAAATCATTTTTGAAATTCAAGGTCACAAAAGAGGTCAGGTTTGCATTTTGAAATCTGGTCCAATGAAAATGAAATGGGTGAAAATGAAATCTGCCATCATTTCGTGTCAGAAAAAAATCATTTTTGAAATTCAAGGTCGCAAGAGAGGTCAAGTTTGCATTTTGAAATTCGGTTCAAATACGAAAATTTTGCAATTTGAAATTTTGAAATTTTGAATTCAAAACGTCGAAGTATAAGTAGAATTAAAAAAGGAGTTATCATTTGCTGCTCAAATTGACACGAGAGCATTTTCTTTGCATAATCGAATAGTTTCAGGATTAATAAGGAAGCCTGTGAAAGTGCAAAATTCGACAAATCTGTTAAGCATTTAAATCTTTGAAATTTCATTGTGATGAAAGTATTCAGCCGATTGAATCCAAAATTGGTAAAAAGTTGTGGAATACGTAGAAATTAGTCATCGAAAGTTTTGAGGTCAGATCTTGCTTCGGTCAGGAACTAGATTTAATCTTCGGCATGGGTGGGGCGGCGCTCAGCAAGTCCTCCCCCCCCCCCAGTGGGGCGAAAACACCATTTTCGAGCAGGACTCAAAGACTGCATCTTGCAGCTAATTTTTTACCTAAGAGGTATCGTCTTAAGATCCCTTCAGCCAATCACGATCAAGGTCTCTCGTGAGAAAGGAGACACGTCGTTTCATAGCTTATTGTCAACGAAGCATGGCATTTTGAGGCAGCGGTGCGTCGTAACATGCAAGTGGTTAAACTTCTAGACAACTATCAAAATACTAATGAAGCTGTAATCAACATGGTCACTCCTCCACGAATGCATCTGTGTAATCAGCACATGAAAAATGGCAATATCATGCAAACACTACCCTCAATAGATTTATAAGTAATAAAGTTAATTTCATGCTACAAGTACCGGGTGGACCAAAAGTCCCCCTCTAAAGTCCCCTGAAGAATTTTTAGTAAAAACCGAAATTTGTCTGATAAAATTCTATTTAGTATCTATGAATGCATATAATTTCCGTGTAGAAATAACAAAATTTAAACTGTACACTGTAAGCGTCCAAAGTTAATATTTTGTGTTCTTGCCCTCATTTCTCAGACATTGCAAGACACGAGTTGGGAAGCTTTCGAATAATGATTTGAGATAGGACGGTCTCGCAAAAAGCTGATTTCTGTTTCTCTGTCGTGGATACTTGAACACAGAATCCTGAAGAATCGACCAAAAGTGTTCAACGACGTTTACATGTGGGTCCGCTGATTTTCCAGTCCAATCTTTGCAAACAGTAAGTCCAACATCGTCCAAAACAGTGAGGGTTTCCTTCGCAGCAAGTGTTCGTGCACCATCATGCATAGGAACTGCTTTCTCCGGATACCTAACGATTCCACGATCATGCATTGAATCGAAGTAGACAGGTAAGACAGTCATCATTCACCGATCTTCTGTTTTCGACCATATGAAGATCCGTTTTACCGTATCGAGTGATACCGTCCGCGACCATAACTTTTGAAGGAAGCTTTGATTCTGGGACACGAGGTATGCTTGCTGGTGAAATGGATAGAGTGAATTGAACCGCAGGAATGAGCATGCGCTAATTACATCATACTTCACAGTGATTTTCAGAATCTCCAGTCCAATCCAGTCATTGCTATTTTGTATCGCCCGCAACTCAATCAAATTTCACAGGAATGCAAATGAAACATTACTTTACTTCAGGGTGTAACGAATTTCACGCAATTCAGAATGTTGCCGAAAGAACATTTAAAAAAATACCTAAAGAAGGAAAATGTAATGAAGACAAAACACTTCCTCTAGAGATCCAGTCAGCCAGAGCTAGCCATAGAACATCGAAATATTAGTCCGGCAGCCAGAACGAGTTTCTGCAGGGAACGAGGCCGAAAGTGAGACTTTCACAGAGTGATGTACACCCTTCGCCTACTACGAATCGGCACGTTTGCCGAGTTCTAGTGAGCTCTTCTTCTTGTCAGACAGGATCAAAAAAAAAACTCATATAAATCCAATGGGACGCAGATTGCAGTTTTCAGCTGAAATGAAATTTTCTATGTTTTCTCTGATTAATCGAAAAATACTAAGCCCAGAGTTACAATTTTTGGCATGCAATGTCTTCAGGTCATTTCCTTTCATCCTCATGCATCCCTGTCTATAAAACTAAACACATTTACATTTGGCGAGCCTCTTAATGTCGGCAAACACAAACATTTTGAGCTACTTTATCCACATTGAACCACATTCTCACATGCATTGCCGATTAGATGCATGATGATAGCACATGCACATCATAGAAATGACCTGAAGACATTCCATGTCAAAAATTATGACTCTGTGCTTAGTACTTTTCGCTTAATCAGAAAAAACATACAAAATTTCATTTTAGCTGAAAACTGAAAATTGCGACCCATTGGATTTACAAATTCAGATCTTTTGTTGTCTTATACGGGAGGTTCATTATGCAATTTTCCACGTTGTAAACAAAAAGATAGCTCTCCCTCAATTTAGACGATTTATTTATTTTTTTAAAAAATAAAGTTCCCCGACGCGTTTCGTCACGGTGGACAGTATCAAGGGGGTAAGTAAATGAACAGGCAGTTGGCTTAAATATAAAAATGATTAGGCAGTGACGACTCGTTAGATCAATTCATGTTTGCGGTTGATTTGTGGCTTGTTCAACGCTATGAAGCGTGCTTCGGCCATTTTAGTTTGCATCGAATTCTTTTGTTTATTTAGGACAGAAAGCTGAAAATTATCGATGTTCATCATTCTATCGACATGGTCAGTCAAACCATGTTCAGATAGTGCACTTTTACGATCTTGACAGTTCAAACTTCGTCTGAAAATCAATTAATGAATTAATGAATTAATTCGATAATGAAAATCAAATTAACCTTTGTGTTGATTTCATTAGTGATAGCTACTTAAGAAAAATTAATAAACTGGTCAGTAAGTATGAACTTCCTGTTCGTGTTACCTGCAAACCCGGTCAAACTTTAGTTAATAGCATAAATACTATTGAAAACAATAACAAATGTAATTGTAAACTGTGCAGGGATATTGGACCTAAATATATGTGTAACGATAAATACATTGTGTATAATTTTGAATGTAAAATTTGTCATAAAAATTACATTGGTCAAACTTGCCGACCTTTAAAGTTACGGCATGATGAACACAGACGTAGTTTGAACTGTCAAGATCGTAAAAGTGCACTATCTGAACATGGTTTGACTGACCATGTCGATAGAATGATGAACATCGATAATTTTCAGCTTTCTGTCCTAAATAAACAAAAGAATTCGATGCAAACTAAAATGGATTTACAAATGTTTATTCTTTAATCCTGTCTGACAAGAAGAGGAACTCACTAGAGCTCGGCAGACGTACAGATTCGTAGTAGGCGAAGGGTGCACATCATTCAGTGAAAGTCTGACTTTCGGCCTAGCTCCCTGCAGAAACTCGTTCTGGCTGCCGGACATATATAAGGGATATATAATCCCATCTGACCCACACCTAAAGCGGCAGCCCGCCATTGTTTCTCAATTCAATGATATCGGACCTCAAAGTCAAATTATGAACCTGAGTCCAATCTCATGGCAAAAAACGAAACTGTAATCAGGCCAAAACTTTTCCCAGCTACGCAGATGACTGATATTTTGGCTTCTGCAGATCGCTGCCTCCACCTGATACCGGAAAACTTCGTTTGTAAGCTCATCACAAACTTCTTCACTTTTTAATTTCTCGTGGCCATTTCTCGCTAGCCATTGATCATCACAGCTGCCCCCATCAAGCTGCTCTACCTGAATCCCGTGCGCTCCTACGGGAAGAAGACGAAGAAATTTATGACGATTCCGGCGAAATATTTTGTAAAGGGTCAGTATCCAGCATTGACAGGAAAGGTCCCTCGCCCCTAATTAACTTGCTACAGAGATCTCTTGACAGGACCTGCGATCAGTTCATTGACACTCATCACCGTCTGCAACCAAAATAGCCGACTCTCTGACGCCAATACCCCAAAGGCGAACTGTCCAATTCTCGTCAAACTATCTACGCGCTGCTCACTGTTCCCTCTTCTGCTTTAAAGACAAGTCACTGAGATCAATGTGAAGATTCTAAAAGAAGTTGGCGCTTGAAATGCAATAAAGATTTGTCATTGAGAGGTGATTTTTTCAAATTTTCAAATGCGATTTCAAAATTTAAATTTTCACGTTGCCTACAACCGATGAACAAAATTTGCATCCATACTGCGACTACCAGACTGCATGTCTTGTTTTGTAATCGATGCTTTTCTAGTTTTCATCGGTCTGAAACTTATAGTTTTAATTGACTAACAAAGTAATAGTATAAATAAACAGTATAGCTGAAGTAATAGCAGTCAATAGGATACTTGATATTAAGAAAATTAATTACATTTATTTGTCGGACATAAACTTTACTTGTACAGCAGTAATATGTATATATAAGTAGTGTGATGAGACCTATTATTGAAAATCTAAAATTATTTAATCTATTATTAAATTAGAAAAAATGATGTTTTATATGATGTTGGAAAGAATCAGGAATATTTTGATGTTAAACGATTATATAACTGATGTAGTGTACACAATTTTTCGGTCAGCATCCACAGACCATCTTCAGGTATAAAAAGAAAGAAATTCAATACAGGGTTAGTGCTATGTGAGCAATTCAAACATAAAATATATTTTAACTTAATTCGAGTAGGGTCTGGCAAGATAGGATATTAGTCAGGTCAATTTCTATTGCTATTGGTAAATTGTAGCCCAGTACTACCTGTCGCATATCATCATCATCTTTCATCTTAATATTTCATTGATGTCAATCATTTTGCTTATCCTATCTTGCCAGACCCTACTCGAATTAAGTTAAACTATGTTTTATGTTTGAATTGCTCAAATAGCACTACTAACCCTTTATTGAAGTTTTTTCTTTTTTTACCTGAAGATGGTCTGTGGATGCTGACCGAAAAATTTTGTACACTACATCAGTTATATAATCGTTTAACATCAAAATATTCCTGATTCTTTCCAACATCATATAAAACAACATGACTAATCAGGGCCGTTCCACTAAGAAAAAATGATGTTTTATTGATATTCGGATTCATGACTGATAAATATTGAATTATCTCTTCTTATCCTAATTCGAATCAACTGCTAGCCATTCCAGGAGAGAGCATTTTTAAACATTTCTTAGTGCGCTTAATCATTTATGTACCGTATAAATGTGCTGTAATTTTAAATGAAATTTCAACTGAATTTTGTTATTATTCATGCATATAAGGTTGGACTTAGTGTTTTGGGTCGACCTTGGGTAAGTGATGCAAAACTTGTGTTTTCTTTTCAAAACGCGGGTCATCCCTTTATGCTGCATATAAACAAATCAAGTTATAAAAATCAACTTTTTTATTTGAATTTTAGGATAATCTGATTTTTTATCAAAATTCCACTCAATTCACAGAAAATTTTAAAAAAAGAAAAACTTGCTATTATTTGCTATTTCATTCTGGGCTAGACAAAGCCGCACATTGAAAGTTCGAACATATTGTATTCGTTGCAAGCTTACATGTATTTTGTTTCATTTGTGCATATTGAATTTTTATGTATTTCATATATTTTACATCTTCGCAGTTATCTTCGCACCCCTAAACTGTCTGTGAAAGCCGACATTTATCCAATAATAAATTCATTCCAATTGCGTATTCTAAATATATGTTTAACCATGTACTCACTACGCAACTACAATATTTATCAAGCCCATCGAATGATATAATGAAAACAATTGCTTTGCTATGAGCAATGTGTAATTTGATCATAATTAAATCAATGATCTTCATTCAGTCAGTATATCAGTACAGATTAAATTAAAGGAAAGCTTTATAACGTAATGCATGCACTTAGGCTACTACTAATAATTACAGTCATTGCAATAAAAAATCGTTTCCCACTAATACCACACTCCTCATGGGCCCAATAGGAATTTTTACCTATAGAGGAATCTTTATGGCAGCACAATTACAAGAATGCACTGATTCTGCTCATTTATTCAAACTTGGGCTTGGGTTTTAGGATTTGACCCAAGTTTTGACCCAACCTTGATGCATACTGTACGTATTCAACTGATTTTTGTTCAACTGATATTTTGCCTTTCAATTTTGAAGTGGTATCATATTCGTTTGATGCTAACTAAGGATCAGATAGTGCAGCTTCTATTGATTCATTTTGAACTTGTGATAAACCGAATTCTTGGTGAGTTGGCAGCAAACAAAGACAACCTCGGTACATGTAGAGTTAATTGACGATTAAAACACCGTCTGGAAGTCATGATCATCTCTACACTGAACTGACTTGCCCACAATGTCACAATTTGCTGTCTCATTAAGCCAATTTCATCTTTCATGAATTGACATGCGTCGTGCAACATTCTGACGTTTGTGCGTCTTCCGGAGACAGGTAAACCATCAGACAGATCCCCGTAAGGCCTTGACCACAAGATTTCCTCATTCAGTTGGCAATTTTCGGCGACAAGGAAACATTCATGCTTCCGTGCTTGTCAGGGCCATTTCAGCGGTCTGATGAATTTGAAGGGTCATTTTAGACACTGTTAGTTCGTCTTAGGACACTTATTTTTGTCCTTTTCAATACGTGACATGCAGCAATGACAGAATGTAAATGAACAGATGGGAGTTCAAATTCAAATTCAAAAAGTGAATGGTTTTGAAACTTCTGTGCGTCGGTTGAACGAATGTTACTCTCGTGTGATGATGAAAATCATCCCAGCAGTCATTTATAAAAGAATGTAACTCCTACTAATTTGAGTAATTAATTGAAGTAGCACTGATGAGGACTGATGGCGTTCTCCAATCCGCAAGTGTACAAATAAAATGCTGCTGTAGCATTAACCAGTTCTTAAAAGAACTCAATGGAACTTTCTCGTGACAACGAACTAAAATTGATCAGTTTTGGTCCAATAACTGGTAAAAATGTATATATCGGAAGACCTACAACACAAAGGATAATTGAATGAATGTAGAAATTCATGTGCATCTTCGCAGTGCAGCATTGATTTTCTCACACTGACCTAATGCTGGTTTATGCAATTTATGCAAAGAAAGATGCAAATGACACGGGGAAATGACGAAAAGAAGTTTAACTGAAAGGATCTCAATGAAGAAGAACCAAGTTAACACGTGATTATTCAATGTTGTCTGAGAAAAAATCGAGACAATCGCAAAAAATCGCAATATGCAATACATTCGACAGCAAAAAATGATTATAACACATAAAACCTCTAAACAGCTCCAACAGTTTTCTTTAAAAATTCATGATGTCAATTTAAGATGAATTTGGTGTGTGAAATTTCTTATGATATTTGCCTCATTTGCAAGAATGTAAATAATATGTATAATAGTATTAACATATAAAATATAAATCTCATTTGTCGTAAGTCGGCCTTTTCCCTACTCAAAAAATCAGTTCAAAATTGCAAATCATAAAATTCTGCTAAGTTCTAAAACTTTTACACTTCGCCAAATTTTTTTGAATGAATCTACACAGCGATTTCTTAATTCTAATGTGGAAATGATGAAAAGCACTGTGCTGAAAATGAGAAAAAGAATTAGCTTATGATTACAAGAAGAGACAGACAAAATTGATTTATGAATTAATACAACTAAGAAGTCCATACATTAAATGCTAAAGATTTTCTTTCAAACGTGACCTCTCCTCCATATCTTCAAGTAAGGCTGGTCGCTAGCCTGACCTGCCCGTACCGGTGTACCGAAAAGCTACCCTGAGGCACTTTTAAGGCCTATATCTTCGAAAGAGGAGCAACAACAAAGTACGCAATATTCACTATGAGTATTTAGTGACCTAAAGTGATTTGTCATGAACTTGTATTACTAATTTTCGTCACTTTTTTCACATTATTTTAGAATCAGGAAGTCCATCGGGTTTTTTATGAAATAGCCATGACTTTGAAAAGGCTTCTTCATTTTCACGATACAGAAATTTAAAGTTTTGAATTGAATTGATAAATATAATTGAAGAATGCCTTCCTGGTTGCAATGACTAGACTGCATGCTTGAACTTTTTTCTCTCCAATTTGCTGTGACAAAGAAAACAGATAAAAAGAGTTATTTCTAATTGAAACTATATTCAGTAAGATATCAATTTGATAGAAATTCCCATATTTCAGTGCACCGGTTCGAGAACCGGTGCACCGGTGCACCGCGCACAGCCCTGTAAGTCTATGTTCTTCATGGCGAGGAACCACCAAATGAGATTACAAATCTTAAAGATGCCTTGAAGAAGCTACAAATTATTCACAAAAGGCACAATCACTACTGGAATATCTAATGAGTAGTATTATTCCAGCACCTTCCATCTTTGTGCCAGCATTTGATGTTTATGGCATAATTAATAGTCATGACATGATTTATGAGTTCACTGCTCTCATTGGAAATCGATGCTTAGTTAAAGGATTTTATCCCAAATGGTTGCAAAAATTTGAAAGTTTCAGACCTTCGAAAAACTACTTTTAGAGATAGATTGTAAGTTTGACGTTCCTGGGAATCAAATCCAGCAATTTTCGGTGAAAATCTTGAACCAAAACCGTTTGAGAAGTCGCGGAGGCTTAGGTCACACAGTTTAATTCTAAAAGGACCTGGCGTGGATAAGACTAGCAGGCCACTGATTGCAGAGAATCCTTTCGCTCTATCAGACGAAGAAGTTAAGGAAGTTGTTAACCTTTCATGACTGCCCTAAATTGATTGATATCCAATAAATTGGAATTCGGCATCAATTCTTCCGATAACAGCATTAACTTCTATATACAACTAGCTGATAAGTGCCTACCTGAAACCACAACAGAAAATGATTGTTCACTATGTTGGGTGGAGATTGTCCTGGGATTGACAAAAATTTTCAATAGAATGAGATTATTCCAAGGTTGGGACTTGGGTTTTGGGTCGACCTTGGGTAAGTGATACAAAAATTGGGTTTTCTATTCATGCTGAATATATACAGATCAAGTCACAAAACCTACATTTTGATTTGAATTTTAGAAGAGCTACAGGATAAGAGCATAAAGTTCAGATATTTTATCAAATTTCCACTGGATTCACAGAATATTTCAAAAATGAAATACTTGTGATTATCAGCTATTTCATTCTGGGCTTGACAATACCACGCATTTAAAGTTCATACATATTGCATCTACTGTAAGCTTCCTTGTATTTTGTTGCATTTGTGCATATTGAATTTTTATATTCCGTATATTTCATATCTTCGCAGTTATCTTAACTTTCTGCGATAACCGACATTTATCCAATAATAAATTCATTCCGATTTCGCTTTCTAAATATGTTTAACCATGCACTTACTGCGCACCTATAATATTTATCAAGTTTGTTTATGTTTCTGAATGATAAAATGAAAACGATTGCTTTGCTATGAGCAATTTGTAACTCAATCATAATTAAATCAAAGATCTTCAATTAGTCAGTGTATCAGTACAGATTAAATTAAAGGAAAGCTTATAAAAAATCGTTTCCCAATAATACTCCACTTCTCATGGGCCCAATAGGAATTTTGGCCTGTAGAAGAATCTTAATGTCAGCACAAAATGCAAAGAATGCACTTCGTTTACTTGATTTCATTCATTTATTTAAACTTGAGCTTGGGTTTTGGGTTTGAACCCCAAGTTTTGGCCCAACCTTGATTAGTCTGTCTACATCGTAAGCCATTGGCAACCGACTCGATGAGTCATGAATTTCAAAGAGCGTGTGGCACAGGAACCTTGCTTTGAAAGAGTCACTTTTGCTGCAGACACCTGGGGCATACAGTTTTCGCCGACCAGATTGATCTGCAACTTCGGCTGTAGATGTTTATCATGTTATGTAGACTGAGATCATTCAAGATTGCTTGTCCATCGTCATCGTCTTCTGTCGAACGAGCACTTCTTAATCCCACATTGAATGGCCAAATGTCGCTTAGATTAAGCAAGTTGCCGCACCGTAGAGGTCTCCCACATCCACATTATCTCAGAGTGGTCTTACTCCTGTTCTTCTCGACATTTCCTCATTTTAGCGTAGTTGCTCCGAGTGATATTTTGAAGTCTCCTTACACCTTTCTTATTATATTGTTATAATAAACTTTTCTCAGTGATATAGATTATTCCAGTAGTGTTCAGGATTCTTGTCTCTCGCAAAATTGAGGTAAGTGAGCCAAACAGGGCCCACCACCTTGAAAATCTCCTCTAGGCACTGGCGTATTATTTTTTACTGAATTCAATTGCTTCTAAAAGTATAGCTATAATGTTTGTAGTACTGTTCTAGTTCCATTTCTATCAATTTTATATTGCCATACTTTCGGTTTTCAATTTCTTGTAGTTCTGGGACTTATTTGACTCACCTACCTTATTGCATCTTGAGGCATACAGAACTAGGATGTCCAATGCTGTACAAACTTCTCAATTTGGTGCTTTTTCAAGGAAAAGATATTTAGTCATTCAGAAGTGAATAAATGGCGGAGGAGCACACTTAAACACATACCTACAATACATGCTTATCACACATCCACTTGAGAGCGTCTGAACATCTTTTCCTTGGAAAGCATCAGATTGAGGAGCTTTGTACTGCGTCGGACATCCTGGTTATGTATGCCTCAAGATGCAATAATTTGAGGGGGGCAAAACATCCTGATAACTTTTGGAATAATTTATATCAGTTCTTTAAGCTGTCTAAATTATATGATTATCGCGGGGTCCCAAAGCTTCATTTCCGATCTTCCAAACGTTTACGACATAATCAGATCAAACAAAGCGATGGCTGATAAAAGTTTTTTTTCCCATTTGTTTGCGCATCATTGTCGGCACACACTCTTAGAAAGAAGCCAAACTTTCATTTGCAGAAAATGCAGCTTTACCTACCGTGGGGTTGCTGGCGACCCCAAGAATTATTACTAAGACTTATTTGTTTGTCCAATCTCAGCTACTAGTTGAGCAAAAATAAGGGGGAATATAGAAAAATAAAAAACTTGGGGAGATATCTATGCTACTAGGTGTCTCCTCATCAGTGACTGATTGACATGATTTCAGTACTGAAGTGAGTACTCACTTACTTTTTTTATTTCAATTTGTATATAAACGTTTTACCATGATTTGTCTGTAAATACGACGCACCGCTTGACGAGAGTCGTCGAAAGGCCTCGCGGAATATATTTAAATGATGAAACAGATGTTTTGTCTATCTTTCATCTCAAATGCTACTTCGGCCTCACGTTGCTATGATTTCAGCGGTTATTATGTGGTATCAAAGTGTGATATGGTCAGCTTGGTGAGAGAGAGAGATAGAGTACTGTGGCGGTTGGAGGTGACCAACCGCCAACTCATGCTTTAATGACTAGCTATCTCACAGTTTGGTGATGAATGTAAATGTATGACAGCTCTTGGAGTAGGATGACTATTATTCGTTGAATAGATCATGAAAATGGTAAAATTTGCTTCTACATAACTTTGCCTTTCATTTCGATGCCGATGTTCTTCTATCTCTCTGTTGAATCAAGCTGATTACGACCAACCTAAAGATGAGTAGAGCGAAAAAGAATTAAGAGGAAAATTTGATATTAGAGGACAGCGCTCTGTAATTTTATTCATTGCCAACTTCCAAAAATGAGAAGGGACATAATGCGTCTCAAAATAATTCGACCTAAATTCAGAGGTTGGCAAGTTGTAAAAAGAAACGCGAAAAGAGTTGCACAATTCAACTGGAGGAACAGAACATAATCGCGGACGATCATAGTATGTACTGAGTATATACAAAGTTCAATTACTTTTATTTATTTATTTGTCTAATCTATGCGATAAACAGCAGGACTGTAATAACACTTCGCGGCATTCCTTTTGCCTCCCTTCCCTGCTTCATTGTAAATGAGACTATCAGCTTTTGCGTCATTCTTGCGTGTACAAATGATGAAGGCAATCGTGTTTGCAAGCAGCTCCCAAAAAGGGAACTCGCTGTGATTCATTTCCTAGAGACTAGGACAAATAAAAGATACAATGTATGTGGCAAGTCGACTTGCAGAGAATAGTAAATGATCAAACTGCGTGTTCCTGCAAGTGTTCAGGCACACTCCTATTGAAATGCTGCTTTTGTTGTAGGCCTACTCACTTTTTCTGCATATTTCCATCAGTATTGAGTGCATGAATAGTCATCTAAAAAATGCAGTATTCATATTTTTTCAAGATTTATTAGTTAATACTTATTATTATGTGTCTGTGATGAATTTCAGTCAGGGGGTGCGCTTGGCGTGTATTCTTACTTCGCAAAACATTTGGGGTATTAAGCAACCCCAATTGTAATTAGTGCTACATTTTTTCGTGGCAATTAGAGGGTTAAACTAAGAAATTTGGAATATGCGTCCTTCGCATTCTTAACACTCAGCACAATAGAGTGAGAGTGGAGTAAATAAAGTTCGGCTACGAGAACGAAAGGCGCCCGCGTAATGTGCTTCCTAGAATAAATAAAATAAATATATTTATTTTATTATTTTTAAGCTACTTCATTTTTCTATGCTGCAATGATGATATATGTCAGCTGATATCTGGAATAGCTTATCTCAGTATATTTGACAGATATGAATATCCGGGCTCCACATGACAATAAACCTATAATGGTCTAAATTTCTGTACATGCACATGTATTGGTCTACATAGCACTAGCTAATAAATCGGTGAACGAGTTTTCTCTCCATTGTGTAGGCTAAAAAGCTAAAAAGTTTGTGGTGAAAACACATATACAAGCCGTTTCGGATATTCACCCCTCCTCAAGGGTATCAGCGGCAAAAGCTGTATGGCGCATCAGCAGCTATATGTGTTATGTGTCAATAGATGGATTTTGAAAATCAACGTATTTCTTAAGAAGCCGTTCTCCCGGACACCTACTGCAAAAAAATCTAAATATTGCAATTCTAACTATTTATATTCCTCTTCTTCAATGCATCACTTGCGCTATTTTGCAAGAATGGGACTCATCCTGAGTTCATCTCAACGAAGTTTTGAAATGTTTTTACTGCTCTTCACATCCTGTCTCCCTGCACAAATGTACATCAGGGAAGCTGCGTCATTCAGCACCCAGAAATATGACATCACAGTTCCAGTCAGTCAGTCTCTCTCTCTCTCCCATAATGTCACCGATTGATAGACGACACTCATGAAAATTATAAATTTAAGACGTCAAAATTTGAAAAAATCACTTTGTCCTCAAAAGTTTAAATTTTGTAATTTTCAAAGTGCACGTTTTACGACTCCATTATCTTATAAAGCGATTGCCTTTGATTTTTTCTTGTAAATCGCTGCTTGGGTGAACATTTTCTCCTGTATCACTTGAGACTTTCCTTTTCTTCTTGTGGAGTCGAAGATAGAGATGTCGGAGATTCGCGACAAGCAGATCACCTTCATATCATTGATTTCTTTGACTTGACTCATGTTAAACAGCACACAAATTTCATTACAATTGCCTCGACTTCATTAGCAAGCTGTGGGGGGAGGGGAGAGGGGCGTTGCCGACAGTAAGGGTTGGAGGGAAGACTCGAAGCAATTCTTCTTTTCAATTTCCTCTTGAGAAACAAAAAGGGTTTGGAATTTCACCCTCTCGTTGCCTACATTTTCATCTCTTTGAAATTGAAATGAATCGTTAAAACTCGAAAATATATCACGAATTGTGTGCCTCTTCTAAACTTTCACTTACGAGAGGGATAAAAGCACGCACGCAATTGATACGACGTCGAACCGGGGCAAAGACATTGGGAGTCCACTTTGATATTTGACGAAATCGTTCCGCAAGTCTCAAACATTGAAAAGAAAGGTAGAGAAGTTGGAAGAGAGGGAGAGAGGATGCCTCACTGTACGAACCTCAAATTGGAAAATTCGGTTGTCATGCGTAAATTTCATACGCGGTCAATGACTGTCTTTCAAAGGAGGTACATGACTGGCGTCGTGCGCACGTACGAACTACGTGAATCGACGCGTGACACCTGTCTCTACATACTCGAAGAGATTTGCACGCACTGGACTCGCCTTCTGCCAGACGCCTTTGAAACAAGCGACAAGCGCGCACTTGAGCTTGTCTTCATTATCGCCAAACGTAACATGAACGTCTTGTTATCCCACACAAGCCCAGACTTGTTACATGAGTCAATGGACTAGAAGCGGTGTGATAAAAGCGACTCAATTATAGCAAGGATCATTATTTCTACTTGCACCTTCATTGTGGAAAAATCAACAATAGAAAAACACAGATTAATTACGTTACAATCGTCTCGAAGGATGATTGACAAACATCTACAACAAGAGCGCGAACATTTTCACTGAAGAATCATTTCTATTAACGCGAGTCTTCTCAAAAACAAATTGCTGTGAAACTACGGCATCACAATTATTAAGCAATAAAACACAAATATTGTTAAAAATGAATATATTAAATTCATGAAAATTCGACAAAGTTCTCTCATGCCGAGGACGGAGATAACTTTCTATAAGGAATAAATGGATTGCCTGTGTTAATAACAATAAACCTATGACATGAACTTTATCTGATATAGACCTATAGTCGTAGCATTTGACATCAATAGTAAATGTTCGGAAATTGTGGCATTTTGCACCGACCTCCAATATGAAAATTTTTGCTCATCAAAAAAACTTCCGGTATAACTTCGTTTTTGAAAAGCACAGAATGTATGACAGAATGGCATCCTGCAAATAGATTTCATGGTGAATCCATGTTTTTGGCCTTTTTATTTAACTTCGCTTTATCACTCTTTTCACCGGACACCATTTGATAAACTCTTATTTATTTTATACGGCTTTAAAAAAATTATCATTTTGATTTGAAGAATCACAGTAATCTCTTGCAAAAAGATTTCATGGCGAATTCATATATTTGTTATTTATTATTAATTTTCACATTTTCACAGGCCGCCAGTTTGACAATTGTAGTTTATTCAAAAGCGACTGGATAGAAAATTTAAATTTTGATTTGAAAAATCACAGAACATATCATTCAATGAACTCCTGCAAAAAGATTTCATGGTGAACAATTTTCCATTAAATTTTTTCAGTCCCACCATGGGATATTATTTTGTGTATCAACTTTCTAATGTTAGTGTTCATTTAATCTGACTCGATCACTCTCTTAGTGTAAATAGCCATTCAAAATTTAAACACCAATTTTGACACACTGTAAACGCATGCTCCTTATGCTACCTCAAACAACCGCAAGCTTACCCCCTATTGCTCTGAACGTTTTGAGCTTTTGGAGCTGTAGTATGACAATATGAGTGGAGGTGATAACGGATTAATCTCTAATGATACGCGAACCCCTAATGCTACGACGCTGTCATAATTTATATAAAGATGATGGGTCATCTAGTGTTTTTGACTAGCGGCTTGTATTCGGAGTTTTTTCAGTTCACTTCAGGAGCTTGCGGTTTACAGTGTCGACTTTTGAAATTTTTGAAATTTTAGCTACACAAATCAACTCAAGACTGCTATGTACGATGTGCCGAACTGGTTGAATGTACTGAAAAGTTGCTAATGTGAACATTAAGAGATTGAAAAGATTGAGAACTCAAATAAACGATATGAACGATAGGATACTTAAAGTGTGGAATATTTACTTCAAAGGTAATCATTCTAATGAATCCTTGGAATGGCATTCAACACTTCAAAGTATCTTCAAGTATGATTATAGACAAGAATGCCAACAGGTACGCAAAGATTTTACATGATTAGGAAAATAGTCTACAATAAGTATTAATCTCTAATTGTTCCATTACTAATAGAGATTTTTATAAGTAGTATTTACATCACATTTGAGTTTCAAATATGCATAAGTGCATAATTACAAGCTACACCACAAGTACTAGCATAGAACTTGATTGAGAGTGATGCAATCGAATAGCCGCCACAGTCTTCTGACAAACTGACTGATTCAATACATGTGTTGAATAAAATATGCATCAGTCCGTGTGACCAAACCTTTCTGAGAGCGTCTCCAAGTTCTTGGCAGGAAGCTTTTTTTGATGTATTTAGTTAATCATAGAAAATTTCTCTAAAAGAATTCTCAACGGAGACTCAGGACTTCAGCGGTTTGGAAACATCCACTATCAACCTATCCGAATGTCGTCTATCTTTTGCATTAACTTTTGCCTCCTACTTCATGACATATTTCAATTAAAGACTAAATCATAAAAAATTGAACCACCAAGACTATGCTGAAACTCAATCGATTCCAGTCATGTTGCTTATCAACATGTCATATATCGCTAGACATTCTTAGGCATCAAATGAACTATGATAAACTTGAATCCATTACTATATTTGCTGGACAGAGGTCAAAAAGTGACAATCTTTCAATTCACAAATCGCATTTTGTCGATTAGAAAGCATGATAATGTGATAATGAATGAGGCATGAGGCGAACAAAGTTTTTCTGAGCTTTCTTTTGATATATTGCTCATCGAAATCGGTGGACCAGGACAGAAGCAGTGACGTTTTTGGCCTGAAAATGTCATATTCTCAATTTTCACCAACTATGTTAGTGTTCATCATCAAAATCCTTCTCAATTAAGGAGAAAGAATAAGCAAGTTTCATTCAGATAAGCTTAGTAGTTATCTTTCAACTTTTTTTCTCATGACCGCTACATTCTATTCAATGAATGGACGAATAAAATCAGTGAACATTTGCGGTCGCACCCTGTCACTAGCTGCCTATGAGTCACAGATAGATTCATTTGCGCGTAGATTTTGTCTAGAGCGGACATAATCCTATCCCAGCCACTGCATTCAATGATAGCAAGCGATAGAGATTGAAGGTGATATTCTTCTCTCCTTGACTTGTGTGATTGGCCAAACACACGAACTTCAACAGTTAAATTGCAGGCAGGCCCGTGAAGTGAAAAGTACGTGTCGTTTACTCAATTTTTCTTAGTGATAAATTCTTCAAATGGAAATATTATTTACACCGCTCGCCTCTACACGATCTAAATTACTGACTACGTGTGTCAATTTGAGGAGAGCCATCTCTAGACCCAAACACGCAGACAGGGCAATTTGCCTCTGTGGTGCGTCACCGTGCAGCTGCAAACTCGACTCGACAAGAGCCTTCAGGGCTCGTTGACCTTCTAGGGCGTTTGAGAACTTAAGCGGTCATTGAGTAGTAAATGCATAGAAAGTAAAGTGTCCTTTGCTGTCGACAACACGGAATCGACAACACGGATAGTTCTTACATCTACGAGCATATACCGCTTCTGGTGTTGTCGAAATGCCACCAAATCCGTGTCTTTCACCAGATTCACGAAATTGGAAACACTTCTATTGCCTCTTGGCCTGCCTTGGATATTTTTATGATAACTTTAAGGTTGGTCACATCTAAATAAGAAAATAGAATAGAAAAATATTTTATTGAAGAAGATTAAGAAAATCACTTAATGATGCATATATTATAGCACTTAATAATGCCTGGGCGGCCACAGTTATCATAGAAATCCGAAGCTGTGCAATATCTTGACGGCATTTACATGTAAACGATCGCGGCTTCCACTGGTTGACAATAATAGTTGGGCACCTGTGTAATTTGTAAAGATTCACTGTTGTCATAATTTCTCTTTAGAAACATGCGCTGATGCGAATGACAAAAGTGTGGTGGCCCTTCAAAAACTTGAGAAAATATTTAGAGAGAACGGCTACTAATATGTTCACTGTGATGGAGTTCTGAAAAAGGAGAGAAAAATAATAACAAAAAGAAAAAACCTACCACCAAAAATGAAAAACAAACTGTTTTTGAAATTACACTATATTACTTACAAATGTAGTAACAACGTTAACAAGATCGTGCGCAAATTTGACTTTCCAGTCAGAGTTGTCAATATCCCGGCGAAATACTTGTACAAAAGCCTCGATTACGAAAAACAAAGAATAAAACATTCGAACTGCAGAATTTTTTAAAATATACCTGAGAGTTACACATTTTCCGACAGATTAATTGTCTATTCGTTTGCTTGTAAATATTTCTGTACTCTCAGAATGAATAACGACAACAGTGTGCTGTCTGACCATTCTAAAAAGGCCCACAATGATTCTCTAACGATCAATGACTTTCACGTGATAATGAAACGTTGCAGCACTCCTGTAGAAGCTAGAATCATTGAAGCCCAAATGATTGAAACTCCCAGAGCTGAGCTAAATCATAAATATGAAAAATAGCCAGTTGGTAGGGCCGTGGTCCACTATGACGCATGCAGCCACCCTGTAACTACAACTAATTGCATACTTTACAAATTTGATTCTTCTTTACATCCATCAATCGGTGACCCAGCCGAGCAGCTGAAATTGTAATCAACAAACTGGTTGCCATTTTATTCCCACTAAATTAATAAAATTGAAAAGTCCTTGACAAGTTTCATATTTCCAACGACTGATTTTATAAGTGAAATTTTATAAACAGAAGCTTGACACATGACGAAATTATCATCAGAATTTGACTCAGTATGTCAGGAATGCAACTTACTGAAGTGGCTGAGAAGACCACCATCAAAATAACCTCATGAAGTCTTCTCTATGCAGCAGAGAAATCCTACCTCTACTACCTGCTGCTGACAAGGCTGTCACAAGAGTGCAATGATAGCTATCTCATGTTCTCTCTAGACCCATAGACATCCTACCTGCACATCCAACTTAGTCCAGTCCCACAACGAGTTTTTGCAGGGAATAAGGTTGACATATGACTTTAACAGAATTATGCACATCCGTTGGCTGCTGCGAATGTGCGTGACTGTCGAGTTCTACCCGGTTCTTCTTCTAGTCAGACAGGATCAGAGAAATACACAAGCAAATCCAATGGGAAGCAGATTGAAATCTTCGAAAAAATCAGATTTTCTTTGTTTTCTCTCGAAGTGAAAAATACTTAATTCTCAAGTCCACTATGGCATGGAATGAATTCGAAATTTATTTCATGCACATGTGTTTTGAAACTAAGAAAATTAAGATAGTCAGCCTCCTGATATCGGGAAGCAAAGCACTTAGGCCAATTTTTCCACATTTAACTTCATTCTCGCAGACATCGCCTATCACAGACATGACAATGACACGTAAACCTGAAAGGAAATTACATTCCATGCCAAAATCTCATGGATGGGTGATTTACTGCCTTTCAGTTAATCAGAGAAAACATAGAAAATCTCATTTTCGCCGAAAACTTATGTTTGCATCCCATTTTTACGTGTGATTTTCTTTGATCTTGTCTGACAAGAAAAGGAACCCGTGCTGCTCTTCAGAATTATCTACGTATTCAGTTTCTGATAGGAAACAGGCTGAAAGATATACTGCTATTCATCAAGTCCCAAATGAATACAAGAAAGAGTACTAACTGCGACTTAGAAATGATTCCCAGAATCTAGCACTCTTTGAGTACGAAAAAATCAATACGTTTTTTAGAACTCCTTGGGTTCGAAAGCACAGCACTAAATTCGTATTCATTTTAGTACTCATTTAGTGAGTTACACAGGACTAGCACCTCCACTATATTAAAAAATGCCATACAGCATATCTAACCCGTTAAATCACATTCGCACATCCATCGAGGATCTGCTTTGGCAATGTATTTGGATCAATAAAATATGCACATTAGTCAAAGCGCAATCGGTGAAGTGGGTGAACGTTGGCAGGATTCAAAGCGCAGTCGGGGAGGAATGAAAGCGTTGGCAGGATTCAAAGCGCAGTCGGAGAGGAATGAAAGCGTTGGCAGGATTCAAAGCGCAGTCGGGGAGGAATGAAAGCGTTGGCAGGATTCAAAGCGCAGTCGGAGAGGAATGAAAGCGTTGGCAGGATTCAAAGCGCAGTCGGGGAGGAATGAAAGCGTTGGCAGGGCAAAAATTACCGTCGGTGATGATGACAAACGTGGGTCCGACTGAAAGCGCAGTCGGAGAGAATAAAAAACGCGCTGACAGTAGGAATTATGTCTCAGACTGTCATCGGGCACGCCAACACGAACAGTGACGATGGAGACAGCGCTGTGAAGTGATGTTATGTCAATGCAGTGACGCAACTCGGTCAATGCATCGCTATTGTCCTACCCGTCACCATTCACGCTATAGAAAGCATGGATCACGCATCCTAATATTCATTATCCACTCTGAAGTACTGACTCCTGTGTTCACTAACTGGTGCTTCTTCATTTATCGACATTTGACATAATATAGGACATCCATTATTACGATCTCGAATGGTCTTCGCTAGCTCAGTCAGAATTTCACGCTTGTATGTCCTTCCCGCTTAGTAGTTCTTGTTACATTGATATTTCATCATATTGGTACTTAAAACATTTTAGTAATTCTGTGAGTTTAGGTTCGGCAATTTTAGTGCTCTTTTTTCAGCACTCACTTTTTTCAGTACTTAAATAGGTTTTCATGATTTAGTGTAGATTTTCCGCGGTAGATAAATGTAATTTAAGCTCCATTTTCCGATTGCGCAAATTTTTATTCCTGAAGATTGCGTGTATTATAATTGTTCTGCGAGGAGCTTCGTGTCACAATTTGTGAATGCTAATGCAATCGATGGGTTAAGTATAGAAGAAATAATGCTGCATTTTACATTTTCCCAATGAAATGAATGCCTTAAACTACATTTCAATTAAAAACAGCATATTTTTCTTCAGCTACCTTCTATCTATAGAACGCTTCAATTGTATACACTTCACCGGTTTCTTCATTATCTTTTAGACACCTCACGTCATAGTCTATAAATATTCCTACCTTCATCTACTGTTATAATGAATATCACGTTGCTACACTGTAAATCGCTCAATACCAATCACATACGAAGAATGCATACCAAAATATTTTTTGGTATATTTCTGTATGATCTTGGTATATATTTGTATGCTTTTCGCATGATATTTCAAGTGTGGTATGCTTTACATACTAAAGCCATACCAGCACAATGTTAAAAGAAAGCATCAATCATGTCCAAAGTATGTTGATTTAAGGCTTTTTGTCAATAAAGATCACACTAATGGTATTACTGCTTTGTAAGTAGTGAGATAATGACATTTTATAGTCAAACTAACAATACTGAATTCGATTTTAATACATGTAAGTCCGAGGCATTTCATAAATAATCAACAATTATGCATTATGTAATTTTGGAACTAAGCATATTATCAATCCAAAATAAAGACACATTATAATTCATGAACGCAAAAATAGTTATGTTTGAGATATATAAGTCAACATGGTTGCTGAAAAGTTATCGTTTTATTGAAATGATGTTTGTTTATCAATTTAGTTCAAGGAAATGAGCTAATTATGAGTCTTGTGAATGCTATAAGACAAGTTGCAAAGATTACATGCGGCTTTAATTCCACAACAAATCTAATCTAGTTAAATACCACACTTTCACAAAAAAATATTCACGGCTGGTATTACTGGAAAAAATTTATTTGTAAGTAGTATGTAGTATAACATATTTTTTGCCATATGACATAAAGCTATTCATACGAAAGACATACGAAACACATACCAATTTGCATCGGGTCTCGTATATAAAACATACCAAGAATTCGTATTTCAACGTAAAACAGCCAATCACAGTTAGCATAGTTCGTATCGTTTACATACCAATCACATACGAAAGTAAATGGCCATTCGTATGAAAAACATACCAGATTTCTTTATATATACCAGAATCTCGTATCAAATGTTGGTTTCAAATTGTATGTAAACTTGGTATGTGTTTGTATGTAATTTTCGTATCCAGCGATTTACAGTGTACATGCTGACTCGAATATATTTCTTTTGCAACCGTCCCTTATTTCTTTCGAACAAGTACCTTCTCACCGACTAGGAGGTGTGGCATTGAAGGCCATCCACAGAGCATATCCACTCATACAAAACAGATGCGATGATTTGAGCTTGTATGTCTGGGAGTGCTCTAGCAGATAAGAACTTGATGAATTTGAAGATGAAGTTGGTGAACTGTAAGACTGCGCATACAGATATGTCATGCTATGTGACAGGTTTCTCGTGAAAATCAGGACGCTGATCACATTCTCCATCACTTGTTACCACCGAGATCGGAGGCTGATCGCTTTCTGTTGCCATAAGACGACCTGATCAACGTGCTAGGTCCTTCGTACTGCATGTTTGCAAACGATACAACTTCATGGATTCATGTTGAATTTACGAACTTTCCTTATTTTTCATGTCATATTTTCCTTCTTTTCTAATTTTTGTAATGATGTATTTTCGCTAATTTTTCCTGTAATAACGATTTTCATTCAACTATGAATAAACACGCATAAATACACTCACTCTTTGAGATCGGTACATGTAAGTGAGTAATGCAATCGATGTAAAATGAAATTTGTCACCTGAGTTGCAAAATTGAGCTGGCTTGTCGAAATTTTTTATTGACTGTTTGGCATGTTCGACAGCGATTCATGAACTCCTCGATTATCATTGTCATTTCAGGTCATGCCAGTCAAAGTGCAGTGGTCTCTCTTCTGTTTCCACTTAATCTGCTTCTTAATTTCTATATTTCAAGGATGCCAATGTCTTCATGAACAAGGAAGATTCCTTGGAGTAAATCCCTCCTTGTTCATGAAGACATTGACATCCTTAAAATATAGAAATCGGAGGTTTGGTGGGGTTTAACAAAATGTTGGGTGGCTGCATATCATTTCCATCATCAACTTTGGGATAGTTTCCCTTCTATGGGATACCATGCTGCATGCTTGCCAAAACAAATTTTGAAACTTGCCTTGTTTTTATGTTGATTTCTTTTGTATACACAGTTTTCTTGATATTGCTATAGCAAATGAAAAGTTGAAATAAAACCCAAGAAATTAAAGAGTTTCCTGGCTTTTCCAAATCCTGAATATTAATCATGACAATTAACCAAAACATTTTCTCTCAAATAGATATTTGGATCATAGTTTCCTGTGACACTCATGTTCCCATTAGCTGGATAGTGGCCGCTCGCCAGATATCTTCGAATATCATCCACAACTGTTGCACCTGTGAATTCGACAGTTCTTATTAATCATTCATAAACGCAAATCAATATAAGACTGGAAAATGCAAATCATATCACCGGTTAGAGCTCGATGGACGCATAGATTTGTAGTAGCCACAAGGTACCCTATGGCAACTAAGAATATGAGACGGTCACATAATTATGCACCCGTGCACATCATTCTGTGAAAGTCTCAGTTCGACTTCCTTACCTGCAGAAGAAAATCGCTCTGGCAACCGGATTGGCGGATGTCATAGCCCTCACCATCAGTGCTGCTCTACTATCACATGTCTTCTCCTCTAGACAGCACAGATATGCAAACTCTGCATCTCGCTGCCGACATGGTTCAGAAGAGTGCCATGATAGTTTCTCACATAGAGTATTTAGTAAGCAGATTATCAGCTTTAAAATATGTCGGAATACAGCGAAAATATTTCATATCAAAAGATTCAGTTTTCTAAGAAGATTGTGTTTCTGATGTTTAAAACAGTATTTGATCAGTTTATATGAAAGTGATTTTTTTTCAAAGTATTCCATTGTTTCCATACTAGCGATTTGGTGCATGAGATTTTAATATCAAAGTAGTATGAAATATAAAAGATATAAAATAGATTGAAAACTTGCAGATAGGAACCCGAATAAAAAGGAAATTAAGTTGATCATCAAGGAAATTTCAATACAGCATTGTAATTCAAGTATTCATACAAAACTTGAAAACTTCTTCTGCTTCCAGGCTCATTTTTCAAGCTTGCTTTAGAGGCAAATGTATTTTCGGCTTTTTTCGAAAAAGTTAAATGGCTCTGCTAAGTTAAGACACTTAATAAGTAAGCAATTAATGTTTATATTTCATCATATTGAAAATCATGCAAAGTACAACAATTTGTGGCTTGGTAAGTATGCAAAACGTGAAAGAGGATATGAGAGAAATAGTAGTCATGATACAAATCCGCTCAATAAGGTAGTGGGTGGTAAACTGAACGAATGAATTTTGAAATCGTGAGGTAGATGCAGCTGGCTGAATGTGCCGCCGTGATCTTCGTGCCTGTGGTGGAATGATGCAGTGGAGCACATGATGTTCTTCAGTGGAAGCAGTAGGAAAGAGTTTTTGAGCCAAACGTTTTCGCCGTTCGAATAGATGCGGAACTCGCTGACATGAGCGATAGACAATCACAATAGATATTGTGATTGTCTCTCCTTATAGTTACACAACTGGATAAAGACAACTTATAGTTATCTTTCCTACAGATAAATCGCATAATCGCTTCTAAATAACTTTGAATCCATCTACTAATCTGTACGGAAAATTGGCAGAAATCAACCTCTGAACGATACATTCATGGGAAAGTGTGTCAAACGCTTCGGAGTAGTCGTACGCAATAATCTTCAAACCAGATACTTCAGGATATTCAAGTGAGACCAGGGCTTGATTTACAAGCTTCATAATTGCACATGTTGTTGAGCTAGCCGGTCTTGACCCAAATTGATTGTCACCGATATTATCAATGAATTTTGGATATAACGGTTGCAAGACTATCCTCTCAAAATTTTTGAAGGAATTGGCAAAAGAGACATCGGTCTTAAATTTTCAATATCAGATGGAGCACTGTTGGGTACAGGACATGCATGAGGCATTTTCCACCGTTGTGGGAAGCGACATTCATTTATAGATAGATTGAATAAATTAAGAGTGGGGACAGCAATAGATTCAGCAGACAGTTTGAACAATATAGGAGGTATTGCATCGCTTCCAGTTGCCTTATGGACGTGTATCGTTGAAAGTTCAGACAAAAATAAAGAAACCGGGATTTCAATATCCCATACGAGTTGGTTTGGAGGATCATCATGATCATTAACTTCATCACGAACAAATACTAATGCAAAATTCTGATTGATGTGATTTACCGCCGTTGTTACAGAATTCAACCCGCTGATGAGAGAGAACATGTGATCATTCGATTTAGTACCCCTTGTCGAGTCAACCACATTCCATAAATTCCTGGAGCTCGTCTTTGCCTTGGAAGATTATGTGCACTTAGAAGCGTTTATCAATTATTTGGTTTCTTCTCCCAATGGTGACAAAATGACCAATCTTTTTCCCGATGTGCATCCCAACCCTGTTGGATTGAAAGCTTAACCATCAGAATTTCTCATAGCCACAAACGTTATGGGAATACAATTGTATAGCAAATTCAACAAAATTTCATGCAGAAAATCACATTTGCTGTCCAAATCATTATTGGAAAGATAAACAGGCACCCAATTGATTGCAGCAACATTCGCTACAAAATAGTCAACGTTAGCCGGGCGCAAATCAAGCAATGGCTTCATGACAAAATGTCTATTGATGATGGAGTTTCTTGGGAAAGCATTGATGCACCTATGATCAGTGCTTGAGATTGGAGCACATGCTGTCACACAATAATCTGAAATTCGATTACTACTAATCAGAAAATACTTTTTAATCCAGGATCGACGATTCACGTGTAGCTTCAGTCACTAAATTCACTACGTCTGTGTGAATAGAGATTGACGCAATATCATATCCATTCAGGTATCCGCAAATAATCAAGTCAAAATCACAAAA
>CAJQUW010001974.1:0-23472 GCA_907163375.1 Prostheceraeus crozeri | reverse complement strand
TAGTAGTAAGCAAAACTCCACTTCTGGACCGCGCAAGATGGCGGCCATCGCTGCGTCCCCCCCCTCTGGCACGGCAGAGTGTCGTGGTCGGCCGCCGTGGTGCTTCGTGTCTGAGTCCCCCCCCTCTGGAACGACAGAGGTTGTGGTCTGTCGTGGTGTGCCGGCCAGGAGGGTCCACGTTCACAACATGTTCGCTGACGTGCCCCCCCCTCTGCAACGACAGAGTGTGAGACTCGGGTGAGTTGGTCCGACCGCCTGGTTGACGTGGGCGACCGTCTAGGTTGACGTGGGCGACCGCCAGGATTAGTCTTGAGGCTATAGTGTGTGATGTTTTTGGTGCAATCTGCTGAATGTTGGGTTGTAAAATGGGTTGTTTCGAGTGGAAGGAGTGGTCGGATGAGAAAACGGAGGTCAGATTCGGATTCAGCGTGAAATTCTGCATCGGTAGGGTGAGTTTCAAGGCAATCGGTGAGAAAAAATTTTCAACATTTTTCGAAAAAACGACAGAGTTAGAATTTGGGACGTTTTGGTGTGTAGCGCCCAAACGAAGCATCGGATGAGAAAACGGAGGCCAGATTCGGAATCTACGTGAAATTTTGGGTTAGGAAGGATGTTTCCAGCGAAATCGGAGAGAAAAAATTTTCGGCTGACGTCCCCCCCCCTGGACAGCTTGCTTCCAGTGGACGGATTTTGTCGTGCGATAGCTCGTTTGAAAGCTAAGAGTGAGACAAATTCAGTGAAAGAATCAGCTTGTTCCTATCTGTCTTCGTTCAAAAGTTAGAGCGGTTACAAGATTTTAGGTCGGAGCTCGCTCACCTGAAAAAATCCTAAGTGTCAGAGTGACTTTGTATGGGTAAAATTTTGAAAATTTTCCAAAGTGTGGAATTTCGACCTGGGACCGTCACCAAAACATTTTTCATCAAATTTCACTGACCCCCCCCCCGACAGCAATCTTCTAACTTTGGTTCTAGTGGACGGATTTTGTCTTACAGCTACTCGTTTGAAAGAGGAGAAAAAACTGCTCGACAACATTTTTTGTTGCGAGTCAATCGGACCAGCCGTTCACAAGTTAGAGCGGTTACAAGATTTTAGGTCGGAGCTCGCTCACCTGAAAAAATCCTAAGTGTCAGAGTGGCTTTGTATGGGTAAAATTTTGAAAATTTTCCAAAGTATGGAATTTCGACCTGGGACCGCCACCAAAACATTTTTCATCAAATTTCACTGACCCCCCCCCCCCCCCGACAGCAATCTTCTAACTTTGGTTCTAGTGGACGGATTTTGTCTTACAGCTACTCGTTTGAAAGAGGAGAAAAAACTGCTCGACAACATTTTTTGTTGCGAGTCAATCGGACCAGCCGTTCACAAGTTAGAGCGGTTACAAGATTTTAGGTCGGAGCTCGCTCACCTGAAAAAATCCTAAGTGTCAGAGTGGCTTTGTATGGGTAAAATTTTGAAAAATTTCCAAAGTGTGGAATTTCGACCTGGGACCGCCACCAAAACATTTTTCATCAAATTTCACTGACCCCCCCCCTCTGGACAGCTAGCTTCTATCTTGGCTTCTAGTGGACGGATTTTGTCGTGCAATAGCTCGTTTGAAAGCTAAGAGTGAGACAAATTCAGTGAAAGAATCGGCTTGTTCCTATCTGTCTTCGTTCAAAAGTTAGAGCGGTTACAAGATTTTAGGTCGGAGCTCGCTCACCTGAAAAAATCCTAAGTGTCAGAGTGACTTTGTATGGGTAAAATTTTGAAAATTTTCCAAAGTGTGGAATTTCGACCTGGGACCGTCACCAAAACATTTTTCATCAAATTTCTCTGAACGAGGGGGGGGAGGTCAGTGAAATTTGATGAAAAATGTTTTGGTTAAGGTCCCAGGTTGAAATTCGGAAGTTTTTAAATTTTTCAAAATTTTCACCACACTGGAGCTCTCACACTTAGGAATTTTTTCACTTGTGGCATGTTACATGGACATGTGCTGGCGGACCAACTTCCCGTGGTCATATGAGAATGGTTCAGGTGTCATATGATAGAGAATGATGAGACGAATCGTTTGCAACAAACCGCATGTCGCTACGATGAATACTTTCGGAGATAGAGCCATTTTAAGTTTTCTTCCGAGCATATATAAACCCCCGACAACGTAAGTCTGATCACTTCATCGAAAGACGAGGTAAGCGACGGTCGTCGCTCTGAGCTCCCGATATCGGGTGCAAAGGACTCTATCTTTTGAAGTAGGCAAGCTATCTTGCTACTTCAAAGTTTGTATGATAGAGTTTGATAGTGTCTTTACTACTGATAAAATTTTTTAAAAGTAGTATGAGTAGTAAAATGCGGAATTTTTTAAAAATTCTTAATTTTCAGTTTTTTCAAAGTTTTAACATATAGACTAAGGTTTTCAAGTATCCTGAGTTCAAATCTGCTATCAGATTTGAAATTTAACTAAGTCTAAGGCAGCTTTGAGGGGTTAGATCCCAGCTACTGATCACTACCTTTGACTCGGCGTTCCTGTTACCACTTCGGGGCAGTGACAATGATGTCTTCAGCTGTAAAGAGCGGGTATCGGGGAAGATCTCTCACTTCCCTAGTGATCGGTACAAGGCCTTCGGGCTGTCGACGGGATCGAGTGCCACTCACTACACTCTTTAGGAATATGACTGTACTACATGATTCCAAACTTATACAAATTTCATTATCTTACAGCTAACGATAAATCAGGCATGGCAAACGACAGAAACAGAAAATACCATATCAAAATGTGCTCTTGTGGGCGAGTTAATCGCAGTGCGGACGCCAAAGCTCATGTGAAGAAGGCGGGCACCGGCCACATGATTGTCTTGAATAGGGTTGCTTGCGTGAAGTGTAGAGTGCTGAAGGGTGATGAGGATGAGGCGCGTTTTTACAGAGTGCATGCTGACTGTAGTGGTGGTTTAGTGACTGATTTGAGATTTACGCAGTTGATTGTGGAAGAGAGGGAGCGAATGTTGGCGAATGTTGAGAATGTTGTTGAGAATGTTGTTGAGAATGATGAGGTGGCGAGAGCGGTTGCGTCGTTGGAGGCTGAGATTGAGCAGCGGAAGAGAGTGCTTGACAGTGATGATGAGGATGATGTGGATTTAGATAGGGAGCGTGTGAGGAAGCGTGTGAGGAAGTTGAGCTCTTCGTCGTCGGAGGTGTCCAACATTGTCATCACCGACCCCCCGAAGAGCTCATCTTCCCCAAAAAAGAAGAGTGGTGGGATACGTAAGCAGTCGGCGAAGTGGTTGAAGGATGAGGAGAAGAGGCATGTTTCGCAGCAGATGGCGCATGATTTGTTAGTGAATAAGTTTGAGAGTTTGAAGAAAGTGAAGGATGAAGTTGTGAAGGAGTTGGATGAGTTAAAAAAGAAGGATTTGAAGTCGAAGGAGGTGGCGGATGAAAACATTAGAATGAGGCGTTGTGTGACTGATTTGAAGAATAAGACGCGAGAGTTGGAAGAGAAGAATGATGCGTGTGAGAAGAGGGCGAGTGCTGCGGAGAGAAGAATGAGAGATGCAGAGGCGAAGTTTGAGGCGATGATGAAGGAGATGAGTGTGTTGAGAGCGAAGAATGTTGAGTTGGAGAGGACTGTGGCTCGGCGGGGTGATGAGAGGCAGGCGTATGAGAAGTTGGAGCGCATGAGGGATGAGTGGGAGCGTGTGAATGAGGATCGTTTGTTTGAATTCCACATCCCTATTCGGGACAATCATTTGGCCGGCGAAGTATTGGTAAATAAAAGTCTCGACGAAAGTATAGTATGTTACAACGGTCATCCGAGCAAGAAGTGTCTCCATGCCAGCCTGAGAATGCGCGGTCACTTGCATAAATTTTCGATTCGGAAACGCGCGAGACTACCAAAGGATGACTAACTTGGTAAGTGAAAAAGTAAATAAGATAGTATATCCTATTCTAATACATATCATTTTCATTGCAGATCTTTGCCCGCCTTTACCACCCCATCACGACACTCCCGAGAACGAACCATCGGCTCTCTTAAGGGCCACCTAGGGGCAAGACATGATAGAACCTCCACGCGGTTTGCCCTGGGCAGTCTTCGGACTGGCGAATACTATCATTAAGTTGAATCTGCTATCAGTCAACTTGAACGTTGCGTCGCGTTAGAGGGGTATATAAACCACTGCCTCTCATTTCATTTCATTTCAATCATGCAGACGCCGAACAGTCAAGTTAGCTCTCCTCGCGGACCGCAGATAAGGCCGCGAAATTTATTTGAGGAGTTTGTCAGGCTAGAGGAGCAAGACAGAGTCCACAACAATCTTGCTCGGATTGGCAATCCGATGACAGCAACTGCTGTCAATCCAACGGAATGGCGCTACATTCCACTCTATACTCACATGCCAGTTAGTGTGGAAGTCGACAGTGCTACCAAAGAGAGAGTCTTTGACTCTCTCAGCAGAATTGGTAGGCTGTAGGATGACGACTCCCGAGAACGAACCATCGGCTCTCTTAAGGGCCACCATGGGGCAAGACATGATAGAACCTCCTCGCGGTTTGCCCTGGGCAGTCTTCGGACTGGCGAATACTATCATTAAGTTGAATCTGCTATCAGTCAACTTGAACATTATGCAGTCGATTGCTATCCCTGAAGCATTCTGATTCGCTGTTGAGCAATTCATTGTTGAAAACCCTATATAAGCCAGAAGATTGTAGCGCTTCTCATTCAATTTGAAGTCACGATGGAAGCGACATCTGCCGACAATATTCCCGTCTTCACTGATGAAGACAACGGCATTCCCGAGTTCGTCATCCTCGACGAGTGGGATGAGGATGAGAAGAAGGGGAAGATCAAGAGGATCATTTGGACGGATGAGGTGTGGACTCCGAATACCACTCGCATCCGAAAGGTGCCAGATGCACCACCACGGCTTAGGCGGTATAGGGTATACGACAACCTAAGCGTCATACCCATTGACTATTCCAGTCAATAGTCAAATTCACGTCCCCGAGAACGAACCATCGGCTCTCTTAAGGGCCACCATGGGGCAAGACATGATAGAACCTCCTCGCGGTTTGCCCTGGGCAGTCTTCGGACTGGCGAATACTATCATTAAGTTGAATCTGCTATCAGTCAACTTGAACGTTGCAAATGCAGTTCGGTGTAATACTTCCTTTCGACGGGCGTTCCTGTAAAGGGCGGCGGTGAAACCCGTAGCTATGTATACCGCAAGGGACATTCGGCAATGGTCAATCTTGTTAAACCTCTCTGCGTCATGTTTGCAAGTGATTGCCTCTGTCTCAACGTAGTATGCATTCGCGCCAGGGCGACATTTAGCCAACTGTCGAAGGTTGCCTAAAACTTTCCATTGCATACGTTATGAGAACCATGAGTTCTACCTGTCTCTATCAATGAGACGAATTGATGAATGGAATGAAATGGGAGGACACTCACGCGCCACACGCAACATAACACACTTCTCTCTTCCGTAGTCTAACAAGCTCTTTACACATGGATCGCAGTCGATTGCTATCCCTGTATCAGAAGTGTAAGCTATCTTAATTTATTTGACACTATTTTATCTACCATCATCGTCCATATGAAATGTTTTTAGATTTACAAGTTAGACTAAGCGTGCTACTATTTCCAAATGAAAAAGTATACATGGTTAAATCATCCACTTAAGCCCATCCATAGTCTAACAAGCTCTTTACACATGGATCGCAGTCGATTGCTATCCCTGTATCAGAAGTGTAAGCTATCTTAATTTATTTGACACTATTTTATCTACCATCATCGTCCATATGAAATGTTTTTAGATTTACAAGTTAGACTAAGCGTGCTACTATTTCCAAATGAAAAAGTATACATGGTTAAATTATTCACTAAAACCCCATTCAAGTAAGTCAGTATGAAAGCAAAGATAATACGAAATAAACATTTATTATGGCATGTATTTCAAAAGGTCTTCATCGTCAATATCGTCCCAGAGTCTGGCTTCACATAGATTACAAAAACAGTTGAGCTGCTTTAAACGTTCTTCTGCAGCGTCCCTCACTTTCTCAATGTACGCCCACTCCGCCACGGTTCGCGGTTGGGAGTTAGGGGTGTACCACTCCCATATTTGATGCAAGTGCGACTTGCTGGTCATCTCCATCACCCCTTCGGCATCATATTGTAAATATTTCCACCGTATGCCTGTTAGGTCGGGCAACTCCTCTTCATCCTCCTCCGATAATGATAACTTTCGTATATTGTCGAGATTGTATGTCTTCTCCACCTTCGCCTTTCTTGGTGCATTTGGTGTAACGAGCACCTTTGCTGATGTATATGGAGAGGAGAACTCCAATGCGGTATTTGGTGTTGTTGGAGGACTTGTCATGTTGTCTTTGAAATGCTGACTTTGAATAATGATAACTTTAACATTTTTCTAATTCTTAAGTATACACAAGCAGCCAATCAGAATGAACATCCAATGAATGAAGAGGATGAAAGTATATAAGCAAAGTGACATTCAGGTCATTTCATTTAATCTGTGAATCATACAAGTGACGAACGCACGATCTCTCTCTTTGACTATTATTTGAGTGAAGTCTCTATCTTGTAGAAGTATCAACCTTAAACTTGATTTCGTTGAAATGGTAAGTTGAAAATTTCCTCTCATCTCCCTCAAACGTGTGACTAATAGCATCTTCCTCAATTTCAGGCATCAACTTCATCACCAACGCCCTCTCTTCTCGAGGAAAGTTTAGAGTTATTGAGTCAAGGTAGGTTGTAACACTACACTGAGGCTTGAACAGAGATGAAAGAATGATTTCTCTTTCAGGTGATGTGAGTTCCAGCTCAGGACTCTCGCGGCAAGGCAACGAGTGGGAATGTGCCGACTGCGGACATATGTTTACAAGGAAGCACAGTCTCCTTCGACACATCAAACAACGTGTGTGTCAACGCAAAGCGGTGTCAATCTCCGGAGGTGAAGTTGATTCTGACGATGACATCTCCTTTCCTTGCGATTTGTGCCCTCTTTCTTTTGATAGTCACTTTCAGCGATCTTCGCACAGACTTCAACACACGCATGCAAATGATCACTACACCAACGGTACCTCTACCATCTCCCTCATTAATGTTTCACATAATAATTTAGTACGCGACTACTGCATGGAGTCCAATACTCAAATTGTAGATTTTCCTGAGTGGCTCCTTCAAAATTCTAACATTATCGAAGCGCTCTTCAATAATTTAGACAATTTTAGAATGAAGGCGCTCATCTACCTTAAACTAAAATATATTAAAATAGATTTTCAAACGGGTCAAGTGACGGAGAGAATACAGTTTCATGTTCCTTCCTCTTCCGCAACCGAAGTTGTAGACTGCGAGTCTTGGCTAAATTTTCACATTCAATGTTTAAAATCAAATGTAGATAAATTCAATCAACGCGACAGCGCTCTCATTTTTGATGGTGTGGACTCAGCCATATTCAAAATTTCCCTATTAGAAAGTCATGCAGCTCGAGGCACATTTAAACTTCCAAAAACGTTGTATAATAAGAAAGCTGTCATCAATGTTGATTGTAAATCACAGTGTTTCAAATATGCAGTCCTATCCATCCTTCACTATAATGATATCAACGCGCATCGAGATCGCACCTATAGCTATAGACAGTGGGAGGATGAACTAGACTTTGAAGGTTGTGATAGTAACAACATGAAAATCAAAGATGTAGAAACGTTCGAAAAACATAATAAGATTAAAATTGTCGTTCACGTGTGGGAGAAGGGGTTGAAGGGTGCCCGCTATAATTCACGTTCAACTTGTTATGAACGTGTAGTCAACCTCTTATTAGTAAAACAAGATGATAGCGAGGAATGGCACTACTGTGGTATTCCCAAAATCTCTCGCTTGTACACTCACTTGGGGCACTCTAAAAGAGGTGAACATTTTGTATGCGACCGCTGCATCCGCTCATTTTGGAGTAAAGATAAATTTGAAACTCACTATGAATGGTGCAAGCGAGGTAAATTACAAATGGAACGCATGCCCAAAGATAAAATATTTTCACATAGGGATAATGGTGACGAATTAAGTCCCCTGCGTGTCATTTACGCAGACATAGAATGCTACATTGATGATATCATCCACAAGCCAGCAGCCATATCCTGCTATGAAGTATGGCATGACCACTTTAGGAATAGACAAAACAAAATGCATACTTGGCAAGGTGAAGATTGCATTTCAAAATTTCTAGAATTTCTCGATAAAGCTGCAAAATTTCAACAATCATATGATTCCCAATTGCAGCGTAAGTCACTACATATGTCAGATGAAGACAAACAAAAATTTGAAAGTTGCACATCCTGTCCTAAATGTCATAAAACGTTTGATGACGATAAAATTAAGAAAGTGCGTGATCATGATCACATCACTGGTAAATTTAGAAACGCACTCTGCTCCAAATGTAACTTTTCACTTAGGTTGAGACGTCGTGTACTACCCGTCATTTTTCATAACTTTAAGGGCTATGACAGTCATATGCTCATAAAAGGAGGGTTGAGCCAGATGAAATCGTGGCAGTTTAATGTAATAGCACAAACGAGAGAAAAATTCATGGCAATGACAGCAAAAGTACCAGTAGATAAAACTAAAGAAAATAAGACAGTCTTCTTCGAAATAAAATTTTTAGATTCATTTCAATTCATGTCAGCGTCACTAGCTTCTCTCGTTCGTAATCTCAAGTTTCTTCCCCATAGTCAAACTTTGAAGAAACACTATCCAAACTTAACGGATGAAATAATCACTCGCAAAGGAGTCTTTCCTTATGCGTATTTTAGCTCAATGTCTAAACTAAATGAAACAACCCTTCCTTCCATTGACAAATTCAAAAACGATTTGACGGGTGAAGATTGTCCAGTAGAGGACTATGAACATGCTCAAGAGGCATGGTTAAAATTTAATTGTAAAACGTTTGGCGATTATATGATCGCTTACTTAGAATTAGATGTCATTTTGCTGGCTGATGTCTTTCAGGAGTTTCGACGAGTGGCATTAGAAGAAGACAAATTAGATCCTATCCACTTTGTCAGTCTACCAGCCATGTCCTTTAAATCAGCCTTTAAAATGACTGGTGAGACCATTCATCTCTTACAAGACCCGGAGATGTATAATATATTTGAGCGCGGAATACGCGGTGGTCTCACATTTGTAAATAAACATCATATAAAATCTGAAACAGTAGGTGATGATCATATCCACCTAAAGTACTATGACCAAAATAATTTATATGGCAGTTCACTGTCTAAACCACTACCTCATTCCGAGTTTAGTTGGTTAAATCAAAATGAGCTTGAGTATTACTCCAACCCTTCAAACATACTGAATATTCCAGATGAAGGTGATTGGGGATATTATTTTGAAGTGGATTTGATTTATCCAAATAGTATTAAAAATAAAACTGCTGATTTCCCACTCGCACCTGAATCTGGCGAAGTGACTGAAGATATGTTTTCACCATTCATGTCACAATTTCATAATAACTTAACAGAGTGTGGACAGCCAAGGTACAAACCATGCCGCAAACTTTTACTCACCCAATATGATAAGAAAAATTATCTCGTACACTTCTGCATATTAAAATTCTATTTAGAAATGGGCATGCTTCTAAAGTCAGTTCACCGCATTATCAAATTTAGACAGAAAGCCTTCCTCAAACCCTACATAGATAGTAACAGTCAAAAACGTGCACTCGCCCAAAATAATTTTGAAAAGGATTTTTATAAATATAAGAATAATAGTCTATTCGGAAAGACCATGGAGGATGTTAGAAAACGTATGAATTACAAACTAGTCGTTGATGAACAAAAATATCACAAATTGACCTCATCACCTCTTTTCATTGATAGAGACATCATCGATGAGGATCTTGTAGGTGTTAAAATGATTAAATCAGAAGTTGAGTTGTGCAAACCCATCTATATTGGGCAAGCCGTTTTAGATTATTCCAAGCTTGAAATGTATCAACTCTTCTACAAAATATTAAAACCATGCCCTCTCGTAAAAGAGGTTCGCTTGCTGGGTGGTGATACAGATAGTTTCTTTTTAGGAATTACCACTCAAAAAGATTTAAATTTTAATGAAGTAGGTAAGTCATTAGAAAAATATTTCGATACATCTAACTACAATCCCACTCATCCACTCTATTCCATACAGAATAAAGCCAAACTTGGTTGTTTTAAGGATGAAACAGCAGGAAAGGAAATAGATGAAATGATTCTCCTCCGTCCTAAAATGTATTCCATGAAACTAAAAGAATGTGCAGATAGTATTAAGCGTGCTAAAGGTATATCAAAATCCATTGTTCATAAAATGAAACATCGGTCCTATAAGAAGGCCTATAAAAATAAAACTATAACGTTTGTCAATATGACAATCTTAAAATCTCAAGTTCATACTGTGAAAACGTACACGTTCAAGAAACGAGCACTTTCAGCATGGGAGGATAAGAGGTGTTGGATAGGACATAACACATCTCTTCCACATGGACATCCTGACACAAACATACCTCCACCCAAAAGAATAAAACTCACGCTACCACATTCAGGAGATGTATTGACATAATCAACTTTAACTCAGTATTTTGATGTTGCTTTTTGTAGATATACATGGTTGTTTTATGTATCGCATGAGATCGTTTCTTCCTTGTGAATATATGCCTACAGTCAGCCCATTCCCCCTATATCTGTGAAAAGACTTTTTCATATACATATTTTTATTTCAATAAACATATCACAATGACTTCACTTTGTTTTCCGAAACACTAAAGTTACGAGGGATTTAGTATCTTTCACATGGATACACTCTTGTAAACCATTGGTAATTTTGATAGCAATAGAGGGTATAGTTTGTTTGACGACGGGATGATAGAAAATAGATTCAAACATCTTCTCGACTATTCCATATGAAGCGTCTTTATCATGAATGAAATCACGTAAAATGTATTCTTTTTTCTCGCCAACAGAAATAGGTAAAATCAAATCACTTTGAATGTAAAGGTGTTGTTCATGTTTATCAAGTGTCATTGGTGTTTCTATACCAATCGTATGCGCAGCAGCAAACACAGTTTGTAGCATTGAAAAGCCAAAGAGTTTTTTCAAATTTTTACTCAATTGACATTGAATGTCATCACCCAGTTTCAGAACAACGCGTTGTTTTTCAATTGAAAACGAAATGTGGTGTGTCTTTACATCATATTTACTTTTCATCACATGCTTCAACTTCTGTTGTATATAAGGATTTACTACATGAATGAAGCTTTCAACTGTATGATATAGACGCGGCATTATATTGATAGCAACTTTAGATTCTTCATAAGACTGGTAAATTTTCTTGATGCGATCGCCATAGATGTCCACCCACCATTCATCATTAACTGAATCAGCTTTAGTGTGATATTCATGAGAACCATACACCACACCGCTTCCAATAATAGGCGTATAATGTCTTACAAAATGACGCAAGGTTGGAGAGAAATAAACTGTAAGTTTGTCATTATATTTCTGAATAACCAACTTATTTTTGTCCGCCATAATTTTCTCTCCATACTTCTTACCCACAGTCTCATTCCATCGTTTTACTAACTCAATAAGTGATAAAGGTTGAACACCACGCTTTTTCAAAATGATGCGTTCTTCGCATTCTACAACATCTTCATCAAATATTTTAAATCTATAATGAAATTTGTTGATTCGAGTTGAATAAACTTTTTTAACATTTGCAGTAGCAATTGACGTTAGATGTAGTCCATGACCAAAACCAAGATGTGGATAGAATTCACTATCCAACCTCAGCGTAAGACCTTTAGTAAAAGAATGAAAGCGGAGGAACTGTCTCCCACTCCAATGATAGATAGTAAACTCATAAGCTTTCTGATTTTTATTCTTCATGATGGAAGTATTACCACTGTTGAATGCCTTAATAATTTTCTCATTCCCAAATGGCTCATAAGAATCTGATTTTATCTGAATCCATTCATAGTTCCACTTTCCATCTGATGTTAAATTGTATGGGAACTGAAATGCATTATTCATCGTTATTCCATCATGGGTGCGAGGAGTCAATATCATTTCTTCCAAATCATTCACATTCTGAATATTGCTATCATAGCAAATACTAGAAACGCCAACTTCCCATTCACCTTCTAAATGCAGTGGCCGATTTAATTCTACTCGATAGTCTGATGGTTTATTTTTGGGAAATTTATTCATAGAAGCATTACTGGGCAAGTAGATTAGAAACGAGTCCTTATTTTCACTTTCCATATTATTCACATTGGAAAAATATATTAGCATACTTTTGCATTAACTCTTCATTCGGAAATGGAGTGTAATACTTGTCACAGCATCTTTATGAAAAGGAATCAACGCACCAGCATCATCATAAATGGCAATATCAATTTGTGGGATGTAGTTTGATTTCAGCTTTGTATAATGCACTTTCTTGAAAGTATGCTCAGATAAAATACTGCAGCTTTTTGGCTGGTATGGTATCATTGCTAGCAATGGAGCTTCAACATCTCCCACACGTACATCTTCACCAATATTGGAATATATCTGAAAATAGTTAATACGACGCGATAGCGACATGTCTGCGCTAGCTTTGGTTACAGTACCACTTTTAAAGATATTTTGATCAAAACCCAAAATGTCCATTAGAGTTTTATCCATAATTAGTTCAATACCTTTTCCATTTATAGTGAGAGACAAAGTACCTTCTTTTTCAGAAAATGAAATATGTTGCTCATTAATCACTTCATTTAAATAATCTACAACCAATTTAACCGAAGTAATAATGCGAGGCATCAACACTCTTGTTTCATGTAAGAAACCACCAAAAGGCTCTACACACTTTCTGTATAAAGATACGGCCCATTCTGTATCAAATTGATTTGACCTTTCACATGGTAAATGTTGCATATCAGATTTTCCATGAACAGCTGCAGAACGATGTCGTAAGAACTGATGAAAATCTTTTGAACAAACTAATACTAGATCATCATCATTTAATTTGCTTATTGCAATATGATTAGATGATTTAATATAAGTCAATGTTGCCACTTGTTTGTCATCAACTCGAAGGAGATAATTAAATTTCTTCAATAATGTTTCAGGAGTCATGTTTGTCTTTCTTGGCTTAATCACAATCTTCTTCACCAACGTCTTCTCATTTCTTGGAATAAGATCTACATAATAAGCTTCCTCTCGATATATTAACTGTTTATGACCACTTATGTGGTAATTAACGTTAAAATTATCATAGCTTGTTAAGGCGCTAGCGAGGTAGCCTAAATCATTTCTTAAACTTGGACTTAAACCAACAATCCAATCTTTCTCAACTACATGATGTACATAATTATAATCATCATTGTGCGGAGTAAATTGGACAATATGTTTACACGCTTTATTCAAGAAATCATATATAAACTTTTTACATGATAAGAGATCTTTCTTTGGCCACTGTGGAATGTATACTCGGCACCCCTTTTCACATTGATAAGCAGCTGTACGCCTCATATTAATAGTCATCACCTCATGATCAAAAGTATAGACACAGTTGCTATAAACAAGTTGAGTGACACCCACTTCCCAATTCCCATTTAGCTGTTGTGCATGATCAATGGGAGTAGAAAAGAGTGCGGCTCGATTGCTAGTAAATCTCTTTGTAGCCGCATTGCTAAGCAAAATATGATAAAACGACATTTTTATATTGCTAATCTGCAACTTTGCATAACATCATGAAGACTTGGATTTTGGACTCTCTACAATATATCAGAGTTGATCGTGATGGAAACGTACATTTCAAAAATTCTCATGGTCATACATCAAGAGGAATTACATTAACATGGCGACAATTTGTCAACCTCAATGATATCATGAGGGATTTGGAATATTTTGAAACATTAAGATTCATCTCCTTGGGTGATCAAGTTTGGCTTCAACATTACAGAAATGAAATTCAAATCTACCATTCTCATTCCGCAAACTGTTTCTCATTTCGCAAATACAATTGGGAGAAGTATAGAAGATACATACATCGCTCCATCATGACATTTATTCGTCGTGAGTTCATCGCCCTACTATGCAAATCTTAATCAGATATGATTACCACGCACCATGAGTTGGAAATTAGATTCCCTACAACGTATTGAAACGGATCATGATCGAAACGTCTATTTCAAAGATTCAACTGGAAATGTGAGAAGAGAGTTTGTTTTATCTTATCGTCATTTTCAATCTCTACATCATATCATGAAGGACTTGAAATACTTCTATATGAAAAGACATTCACGTATTGGAAATCGCATCTGGCTGCGCGTCAACAATCGGCGAATTCAACTCTATCATTCCCAACTTCATACTAACTTCACATTTCATCAAGGTAGTTGGGAAAAGTATAAAAGGAAGGTACATCGCTCAATTTACTCATTCTTTCATCATGAAGCGCCATCGCTACACCATCGTCAACATTCTCCGTCGCTTCAGACTCTACACCAAAATCGATCTCACAACATTACGCCAACAGCTTCCAAACAGCAAGTATTACCCGGGCCGTCCTCAAATGTTAGTGGTGAAGATGAACAATTCACGGAATCTTCAACTCTTCCCAAATGGGACTGTACAGATTCTCGGCGCCCTTTCTCATTCATCGGCGCAGTCAATGCGCTTAGAGCTACAAAGACTACTACGTCGGATATGGAAGAGGGAGAGGTGTGTGATGTCGAATCTGACTGTGGACAATATGGTGATCTCTACTCAATTGAGTGACAGTCTATCATTTTTGAAGATTCGTACCAGCAGTTACAGTTTGTGTTATGAACCCGAACTTTTTCCTGCAGCTCTCATTAGTTGTTGGTTGCCTGTGCATGTGGCAATCTTTCATAATAGTAAAGTGATCATTACTGGACTAAAATCTCATGAACAAGCAAATATGATCCTAGACTATCTCATTGAGTATGTACGTACCCAGCGGATTGTAAAATAAAAAACAATTTTTCCAACATGATGTTTTTATTTCAAATCATGATAGAACTTACAAATCATTTTTTCATTAGAGGATGGATTACATGAAAAGTTTTGAATAACAGATGCAAATCGAGATACATGTAAACGTTTTAAGATGAAGTACAGTACAAAAGCACCACACGTTGATGAAAGTGGATGTTGTAGTATGCGTTCATTTCGCTGATATTGACGCGTATGTTTTCTCAACCACTGCTGTGTTGGTATATTTGGAGGTTGAGCAAGAGAGTCAAATAGTTCACCACGTCGGTCTTCTCCAATAAAGATCGCTTTCCAATGCTCACCGCCTAAATTCTGTGAATGAGTGTTTAGCACAATAAAGATGGGATAGTGATTTACTGCAGGTGGTAAGGTATCGAGTGAATAGACATTATCGAAAGCTTTCAACGTCGCTTCGTCTGCATTATGCTGCACTTTAGTCTTAATATCGTCAGCAGTCAACCAACTCATTAACGATTATACTGAAGAATCACGTCACGATACTTTGTAATTTCAATATTTGAATCGAAGACTGCATAAATTAATACATTGATCGTCTCAGGTAGTGTTCTTTTGAACGTCAAATCCAAACGAATATTATGAGGCACGTTCGCTTGACGATAGGGTGCACTAATATCGCTGTCAGCAGTCAAATCAAATGCATAAATAGTATATCCACTCTTAAACTCTTTCATAGTCAGTCCGTTGGTATCATCCGTATTGTAAAAGCCAAAGACATCCATAAAATCAACATAACTGCGCATAAATTGATCCGAAGCAAAATCTGGTTTGTAGGGTGGACCAGGATGACTCACACCATTAACACGTAAAGCAATTTCACTTAACTGATTGTGTTTAAAATTGAAAGGATTCTTCTTTATATTACCATTAAATGCATCATTTTCAACCATTGCCACCATGAGGAGCTTCGGTGCTTCCGATGGAAAGAGGCCATCTTTCATGAAACTCTTTTGATCTTTCGGAATTGTAAAGGTGAGAAGCTTTGTATGCTGAACGGGGTAAATGGCATTTTGGCGGTTAAGACCTTCAGCATGCCCTCTAATGACACTTGGATTCGGTACTACTCGACGAATGTAAAGTGCAATATCTTCCACATGAATTCTAAAATTGTCAACTTTAGCAAATGCATTCAGCGCAAATTCAGGCTTATTCAATGTCAGCTTGAGTCGCATGCTGGTATTACAGAGTAAAAACTTTGACTGTCTAAAGAAGTCTAAATTCAGCGGACCATATAGCTGACATACTCTACTATCTTTAATCATAGCAGATCGCTTTACAAAGCCACTGTTTGTTTCAACATCAAATTTTCCTGCTTCATCTCTGTACCATCCCATGGCTTCCATATGACTTTTTTGTGCTGCTGGATGAAACTGCGATACATGAGTGAAATATGATTTATAGGGATAATCGCTTTGACCACCTTCCACCTGCTGCTCTCCAATCGTTAGAGAAACATCGCGAAGTAATGTAGTCAATGGTAAATTGTTCAGTCCAACTTTATGTGCATCGTCAATAGCAGTTCCATCTGCTTGCTGAATTCTAAACCTCAAATCAAGCATCGCATAACTCAAATCTATGTAGTCATCACTACCACCAGGAATAACAAATTCAATGGGGCCAGCATTCTCAGCTGTTCGAGGATGATAATCTACAATACTTGAACTAAGAATATCTGTCTGTATGGCTTGTTGATCGAACAAACAAAAACCGGAAGTTTTACACTCCATGATTAGAAGTTATAGCAGCGTCGTCGTTTAGCGCCTGATGAATGATTAGAGCCTCTGCGACGTTTGCGTGAATGCCTTTTGACTGAAGATTGCACCTTACCAGCTCCGCGATGTTTCCTCCTTCCTTTTCTCATTCGTTTAGGTGATTTCTTTCCTTGAGTAACACCAGCAATGGTCTGCTTCAATGTTTTTAAACCGCGTTCCTTCCCACGATTCAACAAACTGCTCTTGAAACTTCTACCTCTGGAAAGATCACTAGCAACATCACCAGCAAAGCCAACGGCATTACTTAAAACATTTCGTTTTAAAGATCTACCGACATTGGATATGAGAGGTGCTACAACAGATTTCAGTGCACCAAGTATGCTACCTCCACGTTGGCGGCGAGCACCGATGTAAATTTGTCCTCCACCACTTACGTAGGAGGGTCGTGAATAAAATGAGGCAGTTGGATTCATAGCTCAAACCCTAAACATTGTTAGTTACAACTTTGCATGAATCACTGTCGATCACTTAGATGAAAGATGTCGGCACGACGCATCCAAGAGTTCATACTTGAAGGATAACCAGTCCATTTAACAAGACACCATTCTTCACCTTGCCGTTTTTTACATCGAATGATTTTCTCTACCAAATATGTTTCACTTTCAGTGACTACCTCAATCTCATCGCGGTAAAAGCTACCCTCAATTTCTTCATTATCGTAATCTTTCAACTTGTAGGTGGTCGGAGAGTCTTTTTGATTAATCCTTGATACTGTAAATACCTCCTCTGTCCAATTCGGGAGGTACCCTTTAGCAAAAACACTTTTCACTTTTGAGATACGAACTTTATCGCCAATTTTCACATCACTTTTCACATGAGTGCGTTTACGTTGGAATGATTCGCGCACTTTATCTACATTGTTAGCATTTACATCTACTGGTCTGAGTCCAATAGAACGATGGATAGAGTGATTGTAGGCATGGAGTGTATCTTGTAGAACCTTTGTCCAATTTTGTGTCAAGTTGGCAGTAAAATGTCGCCACAAACGATTTTTTAATGTGCGATTAAAACGTTCAACGAGTGCAGCTTTATAAGCGCTCTTTACACTAAACAACTCAATGTCATGCCTCTCAAATAATCTTGTCACATGCTGATTTTCAAACTCTTTTCCTTGATCACTCTGAATTCTTTTTGGAATGCGACCTTCTCGAAAAATTGTTTGGAATGCTTTTGCTACTCCTTTCCCTTCTTTAGTTTTTAAAGGTTGAGCCCACGCATAACGCGAGAAAATATCAATGACGGTTAAAATAAAATTATTGCCCGAGTTATGTTTTGAAATGGAGGCAACATCGCACAAATCTGCTTGCCACTGTTCATCGATGTCATGAACAATATAATGGCGGGTGCGGTACTTCTTTTTCGCTTGTTTGTGGAGTGTATAGGTAGCCTGACCCTTTAACCATCGTTTCACTTGTGATTGTGGAAGACCACTCGCTTTTGATAATTTCTTGATAGATGCAAATCCTGCCGGATGTTTTACATCATAATAGATTGACTTCAAACGTTCAGTCGATGACGACTGACTCTTTTTCCTCCTTCTCATCTTTTTGTTTTCTTCCCTTTCTACATTTACAACAACTGCAGCATTTAGCTTTAGCGGTTTTGCGATCGTGTTCACATTGCTTAGGGGTTTCATTATGAGAGCTGGCGCAGCAAGTGCAAGTGACAACGACATTCACCTCTGGCGGCTCATTACATGGCAAGCAACACATCTGCTTCATATTAATAATCTGAGAACATGTATTTCCTGGGAGGAGCTGTTTTACGTTTTCCTTTTACCAGTTTTAGTGGCGATGTAGATCTACGTCGAGTTCTTCCTCTTGTTTGCTTAGTGAGTGTGGGAGGGGATGTAGCAGGTGACGCCTTAAACCAATTTGTTGGCATTTTCATCGTCTGAAGCATTGGAGTAGTAGCCACTGTTGAATCAAGTTCTTTCAATGTCTCATTATTCAAAGCAAATTTTGGCACATTATGCTTTTTCAATAGTTTAAGAAAGTATGACCAACCAGGTGGAACATAGCCCTGACGGCGCTTTCTACGTGTCGCATACTGAATCAAGTCTTCATAACGTGAAGCATCAATCACTTTATTTTCATCTGTAATGATTTCTCCTCTATCATTTACATTGAGATGGGGCTCAATACTATTGAAAAGAGATATGGCATGTGCGCGAGATGCTAAAGGTGTAGCAGTCGATACAGAGTCACGCATCTTATTCTTCAAGTTTTTCAATTGCTCAACAGTTTCCGATTGTAATAATACAGCACGATGTGGATCTTTGATGTGAACATTTTGCTGATAATCTATTTCTTTCCTATACATTTGATTTGCAAGAGGTTGCTTTACTTGCTGCATGGCAGTCAATTGTACATATTCATCCTGAGGAATAACAATCATGCGAGAATAAGAACTCATAGTTTGTAGATAATCATGGGAGTTTTCAAAATATCACTTCGAAATCTAAATTCTTCCGGACACTCTTGCGTAAAGTCAATGAATAAGTAACCGTATGGTTTTTCAGTAGCTGCTTGAAAAATTTCAATTAAGGCTTTTGATCCTCTGGGTGCAACTTGTCGCGCTAAAATTTCAAATTGACTTTTATCTCGCGGATTCTTGAAAATAGCATAATAGTGTGTATTCAGGTTTCGTGTACGAGCTTCTTTTCCATCAGGAAACAAATTTTGTGTAATATAGATGATAAAGCACCTTTTATGGTGTGCTGCGCGAGTAAACATATCTGTAACATCTTTTGAATTCTTACTTTCTTTTAATAAATCATCCAATACAACAACATCATTAGACTGAAGTTTATCCACTGGAATAATTCCTTCATGTCGAATAAAGTTGCGACTTTGCAATTCCTGAAACAGCGACGGTTGATAAATACCATAACACCAAATCACTCGATTGATAGGTTCCTTAAACAACTCCCTTCTTTTATCCAATAAATTCAGCGTGAAAACAGTTTTACCTGCATGAGATGGACCTGATACAGTCAGAACTTTATCACATTGAAGTCTGAAATCCATTTTATTACTTTGAGACTCAACATTTGCATAATTAACGCTTAGAGCCAAAGATATTTCCCAATAGGTTGCCCACGGCAGGAGCTATCATTGGAAGTATTGCTGAAAGGAAACCACCCTTTTGTGTTAGAGTTTTCCTCTTTCTTTGAAGGGCGACTTTAGGATTGGAGATGAAACGCAATTTTGTAGCATATCGCTTAAGTAACTTTCGTTGTTTTGGCGCTAATTTCTTCGTCCTCAACTTCCTCACATGAGAAATAATTTCACAAATGAATTTATCGTTAGCATGTCGTATAGCATTGTATCGCTGATTTGCTTTCATTCGTCGGAGAGCTTGAATGGCTGAAGAAAACTTTTGACTTTTACGTTTCGTCATTTTACGTTTCGCCATTTTCCGTGTTAGTCTTTGCTAAAACCTATCTTTACCACATTTGCATAGGTACTAACTATTGCGACATAAGTGACACTCGAAATGAGCAATATCACAGTGGTAACATTGGCAAAGTTGAATGCAATTACGTATGAAACAGCGTTGACAAAAAGCATGCTTACATCTCTTGAAGATGCGCTTTTCATTTCCATCCTTTCGCTTACATACATCACAACACATAGTTTCACCGTTACTGATGTCTATAGCAAGTCTTTTTGAAGATATGAATTTGCTAGCCTTTTCTAAATAATAGACGCATGTACAGAAGGAATATACTTCGAGAGTGAGCAGACATAGCTCGAAAACCAGTTGTGCTACAATCAAGTACCACTGCATTTTCAATTTTTCTTTATGGAAAGTTGAATGTGAATATCTGAAATCGCTTCAATCACTAGACTGCTACCATGATGGTTAAATGCGTTAAGACGTTCAGCAATTTTTATCATATGTCTTTTAAAAAATTCTTGGGGGTGATCTACCACTTCCATTGAATAAGAAGCAAAATGGAAAGAGCGACTTTCCACCTCTTCCTTTCCAAAATGACTAAACTTAATTTTCGCAACTAATCGCGCCATGATAATGCTATCAGAGAATGTATTCATTAACTCTAGAAATAGAGTGCTAGCATCATCGACCACTGCTTCGATGTCGGTCTCATCTTTATGAAATTTTATCACATAATCTTGAACAGCTCCTTTTAAACTTTGCCTATGAAAACGTAATGTTCCGCAGTCGTTTGAGAAAGACATGATCGCCCTTTATCTAACCCATCCATTGCATGAAAACAACAACTCTTCTCATAGTAACATTTATTGAATAATGGTAACAAGCATGCATTATAAATCAATGGTTTGAAAGAGATAAAATAGATACAGCTGGTAACTATCATACAGCGAGCAATGATAACCATACAGGACTTTGGCAGTGTTGAGGTAAGGAGGAAAGAAGCATTGGTTATGAACGTAGCTACTACAACGAACAGACAAAATAGGAACACACAAATCCTTAAAACGTTTTGTGACTTCATGATAATGTTGATTCACTCTACTATCCCAAGGTGGGAGCAAAATATCATCAATGATTAGATTGGGAAATACTTTCCTCTCCTTACCAGGATTATTACAAAAGATGCGTATAACATTGAAAGCAGCTAACCATCGTTTAAAGTCAATAAGAAGAGCACTCTCACAAGAAAAGCCATAGTCTTGCAAATATTTCAGATTAAGTCCATGAATGTGTTTTCTCGCCCATTGATCAACATTGGGATCGCAGTTGGCATGTTGATGATAGACACTAACAATCTGATATGTCCAATTGTTCATAGCAATAGCACTGAGCTCCTGTACAGGTTCACCCTCACAATCCATAAAAATGATGATAGAAGCCTAAAACGGAAATTTACACATCTAAGGAAACGTTCTATAACATATTACAAAATGAAGAATTACATCGATGCTTTTCACGACAAAATACACAAATGATATGATGGCAACGAAGAAGTAAAATGTATCTAATAAGACCACGTCTACGACACTCAAAGCACATAAGCGAATTGTCATAGGGAAGAGTTAGGAAAGGACTAGCAATTCTCCTTCTTTGATTTGCGTTTTGATGTAGCATTCTTCTCCGACTTGCGCTTCGTACCACTGCTGTTAAGGATTTGATCAATTATGTCGTCCACGTTGGGTGGTTTCGGAATATATAGGATGGATTCCATATGCATGGAGAGAGAGGCTATTTTATTATCCTTGTGTCGACCATAATATAGCCCATTCACTTTGAAAAGGATATCCCAAGTACCTTCTCCGAGCTCATCACATCTGATGGGTATTGAATGATCTCCATCCTTCTTATAGTAAGTACACCAATGTGATACCGGTAGGCAAATGTGATTACCATCCCAAATCTTTCTATAGGGAGTATCCTTGTCATCTCTAGCCTTCCACTCTTGAGCAAGAGGAGTAGGAATGTCCATATTTAATGTCACGTACTCCTCAATAGTATCAAGTTGGTGGCGAATGTACGGACTCACGGGGATCAGTATGTAGTCCCCATACTGATTGTGCATTATCTTGACATCCGTGGAAGGGAGCATTCCCGTTTGGAGTACTACGCTATGATCATCATAACGCAAGGCTTGTTTAAATTTACGCTGTAGCGGTGTAGGATTATGTACCTTGGTTGTTTCTTCCACTGGCCTCAGTTGTAGATGATCTGACCGTAGCGAACCTTGTAACGTTTGACCGCCATTTTGTCCTACTAGTGCAGTAGATGGAGTAGATGCCTGAAAATGAAAAAAGATTGTATTAAGTTTTCGTTCAAGGGAGGAGAGGGAGGGAAGTAGCGACTTACCATTTTAGTTGGATAATAGAACAGGGAACTAGGGAGAGAGAAAATGTGCGTCCGTCACTCGTGTGATTCAACGATGGAATGATTCTCGCTGTGGAAGGCTCGCTATTTATAAAGAAATGCTTGATTCTCATTGGATGATGATCCTCATTGGACAATAACATCAAGTTGATTCCAAATCTGGCATCCGTTTACCAATCCGATAGTTCGTTTTGAAGCTACAGCCCAAAACGTCCCAAATTCTAACTCTGTCGTTTTTCACCAATGTCCCAAAATCTTAAATGGCGTCTCACATCTAAACGAAGGCAGATACGAACAAGCCGATTCTTTCACTGAATTTGTCTCACTCTTAGCTTTCAAACGAGCTATCGCACGACAAAATCCGTCCACTGGAAGCAAGCTGTCCAGGGGGGGGACGTCAGCCGAAAATTTTTTCTCTCCGATTTCGCTGGAAACATCCTTCCTAACCCAAAATTTCACGTAGATTCCGAATCTGACCTCCGTTTTCTCATCCGATGCTTCGTTTGGACGCTACACACCAAAAACATCACACACTATAGCCTCAAGACTAATCCTGGCGGTCGCCCACGTCAACCAGGCGGTCGGACCAACTCACCCGAGTCTCACACTCTGTCGTTGCAGAGGGGGGGGGGCACGTCAGCGAACATGTTGTGAACGTGGACCGACCTGGCCGGCACACCACGACAGACCACAACCTCTGTCGTTCCAGAGGGGGGGGGGACTCAGACACGAAGCACCACGGCGGCCGACCACGACACTCTGCCGTGCCAGAGGGGGGGGGGGACGCAGCGATGGCCGCCATCTTGCGCGGTCCAGAAGTGGAGTTTTGCTTACTACT